>NW_019773583.1:19231-56195 GCF_001039355.2 Lingula anatina | reverse complement strand
ATTAGGGCATTTTATTAAGATCATTTCACCGAACGAAACCAATCCAATGACATACAACTTCCGGAATACTACCAGAATAGGATGAAACTGTGGATTAGGGACTGTTCAGAATGAGTCAAGTTGACCTAACTAATGCAAACTTACTCCACGGGGACTCTTGCTGAATGTAATCAGATTGACAGACTAATGCACCTCCTCTTGGTATTTAGTAGAATACAAATAAGCTGTTAATTATATGAGTAGGTTCAAACAATAGGGGGCGTGTTTGTCTGTTAAGCTGATTGCAATCAGTGAATGTCTTCATGGAGTTCATGGAGCACAAGCTAGGTCGACATTATTGTTTTCTTGAATAGGCCCTTAGAATGTATACTTATGGCGAAATCATCGTCATCATAGAGCCTGCTGTACTAGTACTGGGATAGCTCTCCTCAAATAGAAACGAAACTTGCCATTCAAGGAACTAACATCAACAACCAGAACCAATGGACACTTTGAGTGAAGACCATAAGATTGTAGTATGTATTGATCTACAATCATGATTACAATATTCATCTTTAGGTATTGACTTACTCAGCAATTGCTCTTGTGGACAAATCTTGAAGCTCACTGGGGTTGAAGAGTTGTGAATTTTTCAGTCCAACTTGTTCTTCACAAGCTTCCAAGAACACGTTCAAGTTGTCCTGCAAAAATAAAAGTTAATATATCTAAATATGGTGGTGTTTTTTTTTAAATTTCATGTAGCATTCACCTATCTGGATGGCATCAAACATCTGTTATCTAAAGTATCTTGTGCTGAAAAAAAATCTATTGAGAAGAATGGAAATGATAAATATGTACCACCATGTAATAATTCTATCTGCCTAAATAAATTAATAAGTTAGAAGTGATTTCATGGCAGAGCAAGTAACATCTGCTGTGGAATTCATGTCAAATTTTGATTCATTTATAGATATTCCATCAAAATTCCTTACAATATAGGAAAGAGATATATCTGGTGATACCCTTAACTCATCAATAAAGCCAAAGAATGTAAAACTGCTGTTTGAGTTATATTCAAATTGCAAAATGCATTCCAAGCAGAAGAATGTTACTCCCTTTCCAAATACAAGACCATTCTGTTTACTACATCCAAACCCATTTCTAAAACCAAAAAATTGTACCTCCTACGGCTTTAAGGCTACATGTAAAAAAGTCATCATTTTCAATTAACTTCTGTCAGTGACAATGTCATCGATACAATAAATATTTTGTAATCTTTGTCTCTGCCGGAAAGTGCACCATATCTCAAATGCTGGTACTATACGGTGTCAGAGTTTTCTCAGGTTAAAGGAGAACCTGTTTGAGCATTCTCTGATTAATTTCACTGTACCCTGGGTGTCAGAGGCTTGTCTGTGATGTTTTCCTCATATATGTATCACCAGTAACAGGTCGGTAGGCAGGGGGAGGGGGTATGAGAAAGGTCCATCCTGAGTTAAAATTTGATTTAGGTTGTGGTAAAAAGTTCCACTTTTTCAGAAAAAAAAAAGGGCTCACCCTTTGATACCACTTGCTATAACCCTGAGGGCCTCATAAATCAAATGGTGTCATCTACCATGTCTGTTAAAAACAGGGTGTTACATAAGGAGGGGAAGTAAATCATTGCAATGGGTATTTGCCGAGTACATTTTTGGATTAAAGAAAAGAAAAAAATAGAGCATGGCAGTTAAAGATTTTTTTTAAATCAAGAAAATATACTACTGATGTTTCATAATAATCAAGGTTTTATCGTCCAGAACAAAAACCAATACAAAACATCAACACAAACCATAAATTTGAATCAAACCAACAATGCACCATTCTAGAAAAATGTCAAGGTCAATAGGTCAACACGTTTAATCAAAACAATGGTCTTAATCACCAAGCACAGGTGAAAACAGGTGCTATATTTAGCAGCATCCTAACTTGACACCAGTCTGTGGACAGGTCATCATGCTCCCATCAATAGCATCAATAAAGTTTACCTAAAGAAACAGGTAAAAAGTTGACATAAAGGAAATAAGCACCAGTAACATCACTTGTTTTAAATAAGAGCATAGCTGTGGAATTTACAATTATAAGCACCATCAATGAAAAATATCACCACTTTTGTTATTTTTTTAATAAGGGCATAGCTTGAAATCATTAGCACAATCAATGAATAACAGCAATGTACAATAAATATGAACTACCTACAAACAGCGAATGGTGTGAAATATGTATCTGATAGTAACCATTGTTCATTTAAAGGTAAACTAATGAAGAACCATCTCCTAAACTAGCAAACGACAAATATGTCCGCGCACTTTTCAATGAAGTTATAAAAACTGTCCTACACAATCACTTACCTAGTACAGAAAAACACGGGTCTATCAGAATGTGCCATTACATGAAATTGCAGACATTTGCGCGAATAAGTGCATGCCTGTCTACTGTAATGCTTATTGATCCACATTCCAATGACAGCTTTCTATTGATTACCTATGAAAGCAAGTTGACACTTGCGGAACACATACTAATCCAAAGCCCAGGGCCCAACAAAGATGGACTGTCTTGACAAAACATGGATAACAATTACAAATGAAAATAGCAAACTCCACATGCAGGCATTGTACAATAACATTTTTCCATACATCTATGCTCTAAGGAAACAAGATTAAATTATCACCTTCCAAACTGTTGTTAAAAACTTCGAAAATCTGCTTGCAATGGATGTATTTCATTATTTAGAGACAACTGCTGCTGTTCGTAAGATATCGCAGCCAGGAAAGGCGAGAGACAGAAGTGGAGAGCTTTCAGATTGCCAAATTAAAAAAGGAACAATTAAAAGGGCCAACTTTTTTACCAAGTTAAAGCAATTAGATTTTACAAAGATATCCATCATATAAAACTGTAATTCCCGCAATAATAACAATAACATCAAATCTAAAGATTACATGTATAATTTACAACCCAAGTCTTCACCAACAGTCTCCAAAGCACAGTGTTTTGACTGCATAAGATCAGGTACACAAGGGTAATTAAGATAAAAAAAAACTGAAAGTGCAAGTGAAAGTGCACTAAAGCCTGTTTTCTGAATCTTCAACAAAACAGAAAATGAAAATACAAAAACGCAAAATATAAAACGATTAAACCCCTCACTTTAAGTGAATAGCAGGAGAAAAGGAGGCAATAACAGTAATAAGTTATCTGCCTTTCTATTTGCAGTGAAAAGCTCTCTGCAAACTATTACCTATTTGATCAGTGTCGATACACCTGTTGTGAAGATAACATATCAGCTTTACTCCAACCATAAAATAAGGATCACTGAATGGGATTTATGAGAAGGTAGTATTTGGTTGCACAATGTTGTTACTAAAGCCTTATGTCATTTGCATTATCAAAACTGTTGTATATCTTTCACACCAATATGACGTAATGTCAACACGGGGGTAATCCTCTACCCTACCACACCCTGCTCCGCCCTACCAAAATCTCAAATTAAAAACAGCAGATAAGTGGTGAAAGAGCTGTGTTTAATATCAGTATCATTGTGATTCTTCTTCTTATATTTTTTTCTTCAACATGACTTAAGTAGAACGAGACCATACCAGACACTTCACATCATATAAGGCAAAAAAACCTTCTACCACTGAAAACATACAAGAAACATGCCAGCAATCTTTAACATGCACATTAGTATTCACCATGCATTGGAAATCCTGATGAAGGTCTTATGAAATATTCATAGAAATTCCTTAATAAACTAAATATTGCTTCTGAACAAGAATGCCAAAGATTGTGATTAATTGAAGTAATGAAGAAGGCAAATTCCATCAGGCGCATTTTTTTTTTTTTTTTAGTTGAAATTGTCCCATTCAAAGGCCAATGGGAAAAATAAAATGAGTTAATGGATGACTTTTTTATAGTGCACATAAAATCATATATTATCAAAATAAGTGAAAGACAAAATGTCAGAAAGTCACCAGTTGTGATGTCCATTCAGGGTTTGGCTTTCCGTGGGAATATTTTACACTGCATCTTCGAAAAAAGGGGGAGACATCAGAAAATGTGAGTACAAGACATGTGCTTGTGCTTAGCAGCAGATAGCCCCGGTGTCGATCATAATTGTATAAGGGTGGCAAAATAAACCTGCAATAATCGACCGAGTCAACATAAGTAATGACTGGTCCATTATTTCTTTCATATGACACAATAGTCAGAGGTCAATCAGTGGTCATGTCACAGTAAATGTTGAATTAAATGCCAATCCTACCGTCAATGACACTGAAAAGTTATGTACTGAAACTGGCAGAGACTGACACCATTTTCCTCCTGCACGGTATCAATAGAATCAGGATATAAAACACCCGTGATAATGGTTTGGATTAACATTCCATTACAGTGTTTTCTATTTTAAAAAAATTTAGAAAAATGTAGGTCTTGTCTATTTTTTGCATCCTCATAAGCTCAATTTAAGACATTTCATATCCCACAATAAAGACGACATTCAAAAGCTACTCGGTACATGTTTCTCACCATTAACCAGCCATCTTCCTCTATGCCAACACACAACTCCTTCAAAAGCAAAAATATGAAGTTCTCTCTTAGTCTTAAATGTCACTTGGCTGTGCCCACCAGTTACATAAAGTATAATTGTGATAAACACAGCATGTAAGCTGCAGGTGACACTGGCAGCCATCTTGCTATCTGTCCACAGCTAACCCTGCACAAGTCTTTGATGTCAACTTCTGCTAAACACCTGTGTTTGACAAAATATGTCTTCAAGCCTGTGGGTAAAACCCTTCCAGTTTAACTCCTTATTTCAGTCCACAGCTTATCATCTTTAAATTAATATCAAGCAATGCTTAACACATGTTACAGGTGTGTTGTGGTTAACATGGGTACATAGAGCTGTAGGTGGAACTTCCCAATCAACAGTCAAACTTTCTATTTTCTGCCAACCACTCTTTAATCTTAAATTCAGCACCTTTTTCAATTGTTGCTGTCACATTATGTAGATATACAATTACAGGACCAACTTTTGTATTGGCCATCATTTCAATAAAGCATAAATTGGGAGACATAAAACTTGAAAGAAATTAAAGGTAAATTATAAACTCTTTTGCTCACCGGGCCAGCCCTGCGTAAACATCTACCATCTTACCAGCCAAATTAAGTGAGCAGGTAATCACCTGTTGTTCCTATGGAGGCAGTGCCTCCATAAACAAAACCTCACCACAAAGACACATAATACTTACAACCATAACCTCTAAATTACTTATGTGTAACAAAACAGATGCACATTCATACCTTAAAACAGCTTGAAAGCCAACGTCTGTCTCTAGAGCCTGCTTAATCCAAAGGCAGACGGCAAACAGCACAGCCTCAGTGTGAGCCGATTGACGGTCACATGTATGAAGTCCCTTCAAGGTAAAGGTGAGAGGTTTTTTGTTTTCCTGGTTAGTACACCTGCATGGATTGTAAACACAACCAGGCAGATCTGCATAGCTCATTTCATTTGTGTCAGTAAATATTTAACAACAATGGAGACTGACGTATATCAAACAAAAGCCTAAATTTCCATAAACTGTGAGGCAGCTTATCGTGCAATGGAGCTTGCTGAGCATGCTATTCTGAAACATTTTCAGACTGTGAATTGGGTTTGTTCATTTTCAATACAATGTGGTCGCAGGTATGTTAACTTATACAGGAATGTCACAGGTGGATTGATTTAAACACATGGCTTTTTTTACTGCAAAAGCTGACCACAGCATTGCTGCTAGCTTATAATTAGATTAAGAAGGACACACAAGTACCCCTGGCCAGGCACAGAGGAATGTTAAATGCCATTAAATCTATAACTAGTGTTAAGAAGCACGCACAGGTACTTAACTATAACTTCACTCGAAATTCTGTCAGCTAAGATTTATCAGTGAAAATTGTGATAAATGAAAACTAAATATCATAATTACAGTTAAAAAATACATTCTTGTCAAAAAATATTTCCCAATTAATATACAACAGAAAATACCAATTAAATTCAAACTGTGCATTTCAACCCCATTATTAACTAAAAATGTCACCATCACCACTTTCCTTTCAAGTTCAAAGACAAGACATACTCATATCTATGACAAGCTCACTACGTCTGTCTAACTGTTAAGCAATTTGTCTGAGGCTTTTATGGCACAAGTAGCCAGTAAAGCCACCTGCCCCACACAATGCCACAGCCACCCTAATTACACAGTGGCATGACACCTGAGCTACTCTTACCACTGCAGTTTTCCTGACAGATACACTACTCTCCTCAACAGACAGATATGATGGACATGTTTTCAATTTCTACTTCACAGCCAGTTGTATCCAAACAGAAAGCATGGTGTGAGTTTGGTTGAAAAAAAGGAATATGTCTGATGATATCTTCGATCTTAGCCTGTCCTCATGTAAGCCAGCCCTGACGGGAGTTTATAGTCACTTGCCAACAAACAAATGCACTATAAATATTTGCTGCTCCACTGTCATCAAAAAACGTAACATGACAAAATGGGCGCAAAATTCCCCGCTGCACTACATGCAAACCTTGAACATCACCAAGTCGATATAATTCAAAATGATACTAACAGCAGCAAACATTTGTTCTGTTGGCTACGGGATTTATCATCTTGACATGAGAATCTACGTAATCAGGTCATTTGGGCCACAACTACTACCAGTCTAAGTTGGATAAGTTGTGAACATACCTTTACTTAGTTTACCTTCTCAGCGTGAGGTTAGTTCAATCAAATTCCTGGCTTGTAATTACTTTCAGGTTAATCTTTAGCCAATAGCAGGTCAATACAGGAGAAGTATGGAACAGTTTTGTCAACATGGGACCCTAACCTTCAGATTAAAACAGAGGCAGCAAGAGACCCCAGGCGCATGGTTTAAACCTCCTGCAAATACTTTTAATAGATTTATTGAACAGGAGCATAGACTTGGATCTAAATCATGCACGAATGTATATAGGTTCTGTATAGGTTCTAAATCATTTGTCCAATCAAGCTTGTTTTTAATCATATTATAAAAACAAGGGTTGAAGCAATAAAAAAATGTCACTAAATAATCGAAATAGAAAAATGGAGAAAACAAGTTACATCCCTCTTCAATGAACTATAATAGTACAAATAATATTTGAAAAAGAAAAAAATAACATTTACGCTGAGGTTATGTGAGATATGTGGCATCCACCCAACACAGATAAGTCTACTGTAACTGGTTATATACACCTTTCATTAGGATAACAAATTAAATGGCAACCGGTTTGATCATTTTACAAGTCTATGCACATACTCTATTGTAATCCTAACACAATGTCTGCCATTTGATAATCTCCTTGGACCTGTCATTTATTGACAGAGAGTGTCAAAAAGTTTCAAACTATCTTCATTCAAATTTCAGCCACTTTTTTTTTACTTTCACCTAAATCCTATCCAACTGCATCCCTTACAAATTTTTGAACATTTTCCCTCTGAATCTCTATGAAAAACACTTTATGTAGACAGCATTTTAAGTTTAAAAAAAAAAAAATAAAAATAAAAATTTAAAAAAAAAAAACTTAATGTCTTATAAATTTCAAGAAAATACCTAAAAATACAATCACAAGTATCCACAGACTTTCAGACACCCCTGTGTCACAGCGGGTTAAAGAAACTTTCATTGTTGCTTCTCTCTTTCCACCTCCTGCACAGTAAAAGACTAATATTACACAAGGCCACATATTCTTCCCTGCTCTGTCAGCTATGTCCAGGGGACGGGCTGGTTAATACACTCTCTCTATGTCATGATAAACAGGGGAAGTCCAGGACCTCCCTTAGGGAAAATTTTAATCTTTAGAAAATTACACAAACAATATATATATTCTTTTTAATTATAAATCTTCCTATTTGTTAAAAAAATTATGTCCTATTACTGATTCATTCAGGGTTAATGTAGACTTTAAAATTTTGTCAAATTTGAACTTAGTAAAAAAAAATTTTAAGAGGTCAGTTCATGAAATGGCAACAAAAAATTAAGAGTAATACTTATCAAAAATTAGACTTAACCGGTGCCTGAAGTGTTTCAGAAAAGAATGCAATCACATCCAGATGCTATTTTAAGGGTATATACATTTATTATCTCTTGAAATAATGTACAACACCCATTGCCTTCATTCCACCTTCCCTCTCTTATAAACCCTCAAGCATCTCTCATGGTTACTCATATCTTATTTAGATCAGATCACATCACATTATTGACATGAATTGTGGTGAGCCAAAGCAAAACTAAAAAGAAGAAACTTTAATTGATTGCCTTTTTTTTCTTGGCCCAGCAATCCAATAACATCAATAGGCAAGTAAGCCATGTTATGATGTTACTAGGTGTAATATATCTGCAGAAGGTGCATGCTCTATTCAGGAATTGAAAGGACACCCTTACTGTAAACATATCATTTTCTTTGCCATAATGATCTCAGAAAAATATTTGAGAGTTCCAATAAAATGATGGAGGAATCAACAAAAAATATCTGCCTAGAGATGGAAATTTGCTTTGCTGTAGTGTCTTCATTTTTGATGATTATTTTATAACACATTTTGATGTAAACGTATACTTGCAATCTGCATGATGAAGCCTGTGCATATGTATAAACCTAGCTTAATTGTGCATAAATTGTAACTCCATTAACTAAGCATTGCATAAAACTGCCCCCCCCCCCCACCACCACCCCCCCCCTCATTAACGATCAAAACAGTGAACATTTTTCTTCATTTCTGTACACATTTTCAGTCAGTTACATAAATATCCACGAGGGCATTGGTAATACATGACAACAGCCAGGCCCCTTGATGGCCAGACAATAACACCTTGATCAACAAATTCTTGTTTCATTGTACGTCTGCTGCACAATGACCATCAGGGACGGTCAATGAGTAGAAAGGTGGATAAACAGTTCAGCTGTGACCACTGAACTCCAACCTACCAGTGATTCCAAAGGGGTTTCTTTTTCTGAAAAAATTGGCCGGCAGATGAAATATAACCTGTAGTAAATCAAATTTTGTTTCCAAGTGGACCTTTAAATTTCTGCCCTAAAGGGTGGTGCTCTCGAAGCCCCTCCCCTCTTTCCCTGCCCTGCCTTGGGCCTAGAAATTACTCTCTCCACAGACTATATTTTATCATTTCTATCCACAATCTCTTAATCTCTCTCTTGTCCTGCTTGCTAACTCCTTGCTCTGGGGCCTGTTTCACAAAATGGCTAAAGTCAGTTTTCGGGCTAAAATATTAGCCTACTAAAAATTAGCCAACTAAGTTGCATTTCACAAAAAAATCAAAAAGTTTTCTTACCTCCCTTTTTTAAAATAGGAACTTAAAGCAAAATTTGTGACTAACATATTAGGGTATAGAGAGAAATCTAAATCTTCAATTTTGATTGAATTATCCCTAATCACAAACTGAAAATATCCAGGTCAAATATCTACAACGTACTAGTTTGACCTGTGAAGTTGGGTGTTGCCAAAAAGCATTTTGCCATCATTCAACAAGACGTCAGGAATATTAGGATAAAATAACACATTGTGTCCATGATCCAAGACGCACACCTGCTTCACAAAAATCATGCCATTATTTGCACATTTCAAACGATACAACCTGATCTATCACAAACAAACAATCTCTCTGGGTCATTCTGATCTTTGGGAAAAAGTTTGATAGCAATCTCATTTCAATACAAAAGCATTTTATCCTTCAATACCCCGAAGCAATTGGCCTTCTAGCAAAGTGCACGCTTTTATTTTCTTCCTCCATTTAATTTCATTAACTTGCTATGTGTAACATGCAGCTGTCCTATTGTACTGTTTCAAAATAAGTCTGAAAAAACATCCCCCTACTTGTGTGTTCCACTAGGAGTTGACTTCATACATGTCACTTCTTTACCGCACTTACTATGGCTACAGAATTTGTTTAGAATACACGACAGTTGCCTCCTTCCAGCTGATTTGTAAAGCATTTATTTATCAGGTGAAAAAAGGGTCCACATGCAGGCTGCACAGAAACTACTCAGCTGTTATTCAAACACCAGTTTTTCTTTTGCTAATAAATAAGATATGCTAGGTATGCAAGAAAACAGACACAAACAAAAACCAGCCGAGTGGCAACGCTACAAAGCACTTGTTTACAGGGAAATTATTCGAGCATTATTTATGAGTGGTTATTTTGTGGTAATGATGATTTTTTGCAAAGATATTTACTTTCTATTCATCTGGACCTTTTTACCTTCTGAAAGCTGCTTAACTTTTTCTCCCCAAGGGATTAAGAAGTCTAAAGTCCCACTTCAATATAATCTAGACTTTATAATGCAAACTTTCAAATGCAAGGAAATCAAACGAGTATTCCATAGGAAGGATTGAATTATTATTATGCCAAATATTTTGGATCAAGTCTCTTCTGAATTACAGACTTTGTGGATATATCACATGGACACCAATGAAATGAATAGTCATGAGTCAATACTCCTGACTAAAGACACAAATTTGTCTTTTACACCTCATTTATAAAAGTTTATTTAACATTTTTTTAAAAACCAGTTCCTCATTCAAATCTAATAATTAGACTCAACTCAAGTTCCCGACTTTTCCACTGGTTAAACTAATTACTTATACCATCTACATAACATCTATTTATTTTTTGAATCAGGATCCATTCATGCAACAAAATAAATCAAATATATATTCAATACAGAGTCGTCAACGTCATTAAAATCTCTTGAAATTTGAGTATCCATTTCAAGTCTATTATGGCCATATGTCACAAATGCAGACTCCCTTATCAGAAAACTCAGCTGGACCAGTCTAGGACCTGCCCCTTACTTCATGTATATTAAATTTGATCATTTGTCATGACCCCACATTAAACTGAAGTTAATTCTCCATTCCTTTTTGTAATTTTAATGCTTTCAGTTACTAAAAATTCCGCCCCTGGAAAAAATTCTGCTCGGGTCCAGTGGGCCGTTGATGTCCAGGTCTAACCTTTTACCCTCTAATGACCAGGGGGGAATTCCAAGCAGACAGCAGACACAGTAAGAGACGGTGGATAAATGAGGTGGTCAATTCAACAAAAAAAAGTGCATGTTTTATTACTGAGCATGTCTTCACAGTGGGCCTTTGAGACCTGCCCCGCCCTCCTGATTGAGGCGTCATATCAGCTTACTTGTGGCCAGCATTGAATAAAGGGATGAGTGTGTTCACAGTTTTGTTGCTAATATATTTATGAGCTGATCTATTTTAATCACTGACAGCTCATCCTTTAGAGTTTATTGGCATTAAAGTAAAAGAAACCTTCTCATCCTAAATTACAAGGATAAAGAACCATTTCTATACAAAAAATTTTGTCCTCATTTTGTATCATCCTATTGCAGAAGACATACATTACATATAGCATGCTTACTTTCATTTTTTTTTCTTGTAAATTTAAATTTGTCTATTACTTGACATTTTAGACTTTATACAAATGTACCTAAAATAGTTAACAATAACAACTTGTGCAACCAGCTGGTTTTTAAAAATAATTTAGTCTTTTCAAAGAGCAGCACTCTCAAAATAAATAGTCCTTTCTTTCTACTCAATCTAAATGAAGTTTTATAACCACTTATATACTTGTCTTTGCATGTGTCAGTCTAACTGCCAGGGCCATCTGTGACAAACAAATCACTTCACATCAAACATCCAGACAAAAACATGTGAGAAAGTATCCAAAATGTCCTCTTCTCATGATGAGCTCAGCAATGTCTGCCCTAACTTGGACTCTTTCTCTTAGCTAATGCAGCTCGTCATGCTTACTCCTACATACAGGAGAATATTTCACTTCTGACTGCTGCTACAAAGTTATTTATTAACATATATATATATAAATATGAATACAAATAAATAGGTATATATAGATATATATACATATCACCTTTGTTTCCCTTTACCACAAATGTCCATGATTTATCAAGTCAAAACAAATATTATTTTTACTCATCAGGAGTCCACTCAGGTAACACAAAACATATTTATCAATCATTTCTGCTCCGGTATCATGCAGTTCCTTTCATAAAGTGGAACCTACTTTCAAAGTTAAATGGAACCTTTGTTTATTAACATTTGCCAGGCACCAAATTAAATTCTACCTTAATTTTTTTTTTTTTCTATTTTTATCTGGGAGTTGTACATCAAGCACCTCCATTTCAGTTTAAAAGATTCCCACTTTGCCTATTGTTTAAAATATTAGCAAGCACAAAAAATAATACAATTCTTGCTTCTGTAAATGCTAGTCGTATTACATACTCAATCACATATATACAGCCCTAACTCTTAATAAATAAGTTACATAATTGTCACTCAAAATGGCTGACAAGAACACGCCTGCCTTGCAGAGTGACACCTTCTACAGCCATGTAACACCTGATCTCCACAATGGCAGATCAATACTGGTTTCAGATGGCATGTATCTTAAGAATAAAACTACCTTGTGCTGAGGTCTAAATATATATGATGATGATCATGTAATTTTTCCTGAAGTAGAGAAGTCTCAGATAACAGTTTGACATGAAGTGGTATATTATCCTTTATATTATTAAAGTTTAGCTTTGCAGTCACAGGCCCATAAGCAATTTTTTTAATATTTTGGGGGGGGGGGGGGGGCAGTGTTCAAATTAAGTCCTTTTGTGTAAAAAATGTTCTATCAAGGCTCTATGTCATTTTGTGAAAAAGAACCCTCGTTTGAAATTGTTGGCTATAGGCCCACTGTTGAACTATATTGCAATCATGTGCATATTTCCATCATCTACCTTTCCTCAACAACACTAGGACAAAACTGCATTTCATTATGCCCATCAATTTTCATTCATCAAAGTCATTAACTATGCGACTGTCAGTTCAAAGAGAATGTACAAATCAGTCCTTTAAGATGTCACAGTAACAAAATAGGCTTTAACTCAACAGCAGGGTGCTATAAATGACACAAAATTATTACCTTTATGCGCAAGAAGTCTTCAATATAAGTGTGTCTCCTAATAAGTACTTAACAGAAAATATGTACCAAAGTAAAACTTACCCTGCAGACAGTAAATCAGCAATTATCACTGCAACAAATCACAGGTAAGTAATGATGAAGGTATGATGTCAGTAATGTCAGCTGGCATTACAGTGACACTGTCTATAAAAACGTCAACTTGCTCAATTCCTACTCTTAAATATGTTTCCAGTGGTAGGTGTGGTTCAGCAGGTAAACCCCAGTCTTTGGCCTGGCCGCTAATAGCCCTTGTTTGGACTGTGCTACCAGTCTGTCACAGCAGAGCATCTAAACAGAGCTCAATGCAACTATTGAATCTTCGCCTCGCACTGCGCATGCCTGCCTCGGCTTTGTTGACCTATGCAGCGCTGGCTTTTCTTTCAATAAAATGCCAGGTATTTCATACACAATACAACTTTCACTGGGCCTCAATTTAGGCGAGACCAACCAATCAATAAAGAGTAGTTATGCAGCATTCTGAACCTAGCAGATATGATTATTGGAAAAATTAACGATACCTATATCAGGTTAGGTGTATTTTACCACATACATCTTAAAACTATTAGGTTTATATTATAAAAACACGACTTGAGGGATCAAATCCCAATCATTTCCACTGATCTTGAACATGGGAGGGGAAATAGTTGTAGTTCTGTTTCTGGCTGACAGGTGTCTCCCCAACAGTCTTACCTGGACTGGGTGTTGCCTCAGTCAGCAAGGATTTGTGTTGACTTTTGAAGCACCTGGATTTACTTGCAGATCACAGCATATAATCAACACAAAAACATGACCAGGCCTCTAAATGGCAGCAATCCTTGCTCCTAGCATGGATTTTCTAAATATCAGGCTCCAATTATAAGTATTTTCTAGAATGTATTAATTTTTTTTTATTCATACTGCTAGCAAACATATCACATCATATTACAAAATGATTTCTAAAAAAAATAAAACTCATTTAAAATGCCATTAGAAGTCACCACTTCCTAACAAAAAAAAAAAAAAAAAGAGAAAAAAAGTTGGAGGGTATGCTGCACATAATGAATCATCAGAAATATTTGTCCTGTGTACTGAAATATATAATGGGTTAAAGCTTTGAAATGCTACCTGCCCCCTGCCCCCTGTTGCAGCCGTTTTGTCATCAAAGAATTATGAGGTTGATTTATCTGAGATGAGATCTAAGGAATGGAGTCCACACACACAATGAAGTGCATATTTCACCTGCTGTCACCGACCAACAGGTTTGTCATATGACGTGTGACAAGACCTGAAGATTTCTGTCAGCTAGCTATAGACCATATTCAAGGGTAAATTAATATCTATCATAATCCAGACAATTATCACAAGTCTTTTAATTAATTAATGACCTACAAAATGAATTACAATTAAGATGCTACTTGAGTATATTTGCATTAATCAAAACAAGAAGATAAACGAAATGGAAAGCAGGATACATATCCCCAGGAGCATAATCAATATTAAGATGATGACTAAAGGATTCAAAAATAAACAACATATTTAACATATCATGTGAATATCTATACATTCACCAAACTAAGGCTAAGAGGTCAAAGTACAGTTTGCCTAACAAATGCATCTTTTTAAACAAGGTGAATACAAAGTTTTAATATCCAGACAGCAGCTGTATGTTCTTTACCCTGAAACCCTTTCTTAGAGTATTATCATACTTTTACAGCAGATGGTAGCAATTTGTCTTCATATCTAACATTGAAAATTATAATTTCTGAACTAAATTTTGGATTATATGTGATGCAATGCTAGATTTGGAAGTAGTTTTTCTTTTTCTATTATGTTTTTTTTTTTTTTTTTTTGTAACATTACAAAACGGTTTCAGAAAGCTTCACCATCTGCTGTCAAATCTTCAATCGCTCAATGTGGCATTTTTTAAAGAATATCACACTGTATAAAATCAAATCTCATCTGACCTAAAAAAAACAAAAACATTATGCATCTCATGTGTTCTGAGACAAGGGTACCTGCAATAGATACATTCATATAAACTAACATTTGGCAATGATGAGTTATACTGTGCTGAATATCATCTTATTGTGGTCATCTTTATCTAAAGAAAACACTGAGAATATATGTGTCTTACTGAAATACAATCTTACTAAATTACACAAATAACATGAAATCTTATGTTGAAAGCAATATGTAAAACAAGGATGTGTTACAATTATATTAAATCAGCACAGTAAATGATCAATAACAAATTAATAGTATCAATAATAGTTGCTTCATCTATAAATGGTTTGTCAAGCCTCGAATATATGACAGCAGCAAAACTTTACATCATTTTTTTATCCTTTTAATGAAAAAGAGAAAAGACCGTGTTTACTTACAATACCAGCGATGGGCGTTGGCAACCGGTTGATACGCCTCACACTCCCTGGACGAAGACAATTCAGTAACCTGTCAAATTATAAAAAACTTACAAGATTGATCATGTTTCGTGACTGCTGTTGACACATGCATTTCATAGGCGCAGAAAATTTATTACATCAAAAAATAGCATCAATGGCTAAAAGGGCGGGGAGGGGGGGTTGCATGACACAGCAGAAGAACCAAGGCAAGGCATGTTCTACAATCTGGTTCTCACCCCCACCTGGTTCTCAACTTCAGTTAAATCTTTAGTATATATTTCTGATAAATTGTAACATTTCTTTTTTTTTATAAATGGAAGAACTGAATTCCTACACCGTGATGGTGGCAGCGGGGTCATATGTCTGAAATACCATTGATACTGACAATGAGATTTCCTGCTGCTTTACTTTTTGATATCAAAGTTATATTGTTATCACAATTTTCTTTTTATAATAGTATCTGTATCAAAATATTGTAAATTCACATGCTGGATTCAATTTTCCAGTGTCACATTACCATAACTTTCAATTAGAATGCTGAACCAAATACTTTGAACTCTTGAGTTTGATATCCAGTGTAGCATTACTGTAATAATATACTTGTAAAAGATATATGATATCTGCAGACCTGCATGAGATTTACATATAAAAAAGATACCATATTGAGAAATGTAAGGGACAAATTTTTGATTTCATAGTGAAGCAAATTCAATCCTTGAATAATATACCAAGTTTAAAAAGCATCAAAAAAGCAATAGATATATATCCAATTTCAGAACCATTCCAATACTTCATAGTACCAGATAAATATAATTCATCGAAAAATTTTCCAAAAAGAAACTTAACTTGCTATTCATTTCATAGCCAAAGTTTGTAATTTCAGGCAACTGTGGAAAGACCAGGCATGGTTATGTTTTTCCTTTGGTTATTTTGGTGACACCATCAATGTTTGGAGATAAAAAAAAAAAGATTCAACCCTGAAGATACAGATATTCCTCTACTGGGGTACACTCCCTTGTACACAACCATATATTTTAAAGCCCGGCTAATAAGACCCCATTAGTGTCAAAAAAAACTGACACCCCTCAGGTCACATTCTGGGCCATTTTGTGGTATTTGGTCTGCAGGTCTTAAAATTTCGAAAAAGATACCTACTTTATTTATGAAACCAGACACCACATGACATCAGACTCCAAAATAAAATTTAGGTTGTGATGATTATAATTTTATGACTAATCCACAGTGCTAGAAAGATCATTTCTGCTGTGAGGTACTTTTATAATCCTTCCAACTGCAAGGCACAACAGACCAGAATATGATGACTCTTTAAATATCTTACTAGAAGAAGAATTTAAATTGGTTTCCTGAAGTTTTCATTTTTTTTTTCTCTTTCATGTGTTTCTCTTTTGCTGGTTTCTTAATAGGACATCCTGAAATCAAGCTTTTTCTAAACAAAAAAAAAGACACTTTTGACACTTGTTTATATTACATACATTTTGTATATTTACTGTATGTGTGTGTGTGTGGGGGGGGTCAAAATATGACTACAGGCAAAGTTTAAAGAACAATTTTACACTGACTAACGGGTGGCACATGAAGATAATGTCACCTACCAAGGTCACCAAATTAAATGCTGTAAGTCAAAAAATTTAAAACGACATATTATCCTTTATGTTCTATTCTATGTTGCCCCCTGGGGGTGAAACCCAATACTATCATTAGATTAGCAGGAAGAATTACTGAGTGCTGTGGAAAAAGAGATATGTCTGAGGGACAAACGTATCACCTTGTCACAAAAAAATGTATAATGGCATTTAATTAATAGTAAGGTTAGTCTTCATGTTTGCCCATAAGAAATAAACCACTGTTTCTAAACATACTTGACATGTTTGATAACTTGACAAAGAAATGGATTTGCCAATGTGTGACACTTCAAAACAATCAGACTAGGATTGGGATTTAGAACTAAAAAAGAAACTTTACTCTGAATCTTTTTTTAAATTATTTAAATAATTCCTATCAAAAGTTCTTCAACTCTTTGAATGAATGATAAAAAGTACATTGTTTCCAGGAAGACTATACAGGTTTTGTCTGAGAAGCAGACATTTGAACTTGCCATCAAGGAGACTTGATCATACATCTTTCAGTTTTTATACAAGAAATAAGTCTCTTAAGAGACAGTTTCATGATTTGTACAACAAACAATGAAAAAAATAATAAATTCATCTTGTTTGAATACAATATTTCCTTTTTCTCCATAGACAACCACAGAAAAACATTTGAAAGGATTGTTTAAACTACTTACAAAAATGATTGTGCCAGGTGAGACAATGGTGAGATTGCTGTAGTTGAGACCCCATATCAAAACCCCCATAAATGCAATTACCAGTGCAAATTCTGCTTCCAAATTGCACTTTACGCAAATCTAAACTATAAATGCTCAGATAGACTTGGGCAAAATCAAAAGTAAAAAATTTAGAATAATATGTTGATCATATTTCAGAGAGGCTTCCACTGAATTATTCATATGTAACTGAAAATGTGAATCTCATTTGGTAAGACTTACTCGCAAAGAAGTACTCCATTTTCAAAGGACTTCCTGGGATCATCTGGATAAGCAAACTTCTTTCTTGTGACAGCCTGAAATGTAGTAAAAAGAGCCAATTTATTCATTCAGAATAAATATTAAATACCAAACTAAACGTTTGAACTCAAGTCAGATAAAGGAGGACAATTCTTTACATTCTTTTCAAAAAAACTATACTCCAAAAAAATTTTCTTTAATATTTTCGTATAAAACATATCTATAAAAAAAATCCCCTTTTCTCCTATTTAAGGAATCTACAACTATTCTTCTGCTGGTTTTTCCTTTTGCCTGAAACTCACTTTTCAAGAGATGAAAAAACCAGGCCTTGATACTGATCTTTAATAGCAGTAGCCTAAACAAAATGCACATCAAAATAAATCTTCTCCTTAAACATTATCAGTTTTGAGATCAAATAATAAACACAGATTAAGCACTGGCATTTGATAATAAGCAAACTCAGACTCACTGTAGCAAAAAAAAAGATGAAATATTTATCTGGGCATCAGGTATGCTCTGAGAACACTTTCACCTAAATTGGATCGTCTTTAGTGCTTATTTTAAAGAGGGCTTGCACCTGATGGCAAATCTGCTGTTTAGACAGGTGAAGATTCCTGAGTGAGTTACATAGAAAATAATGAACCCTTTCTATCTTATTTAGAGAGAAATTCTTATAGCATAGGAGCTGAGGTTTGAACTATATCTTGTCTGTTGGTTTCTGACATTTAGAAGCCCATCTATGGGCAAAAGTTTAATTATTTCTTTTCAAAGCATCTCTCTCCTCATCATGTTTAGCTTCTAATATGCTTATTATTATTTGTGGTTTAGTAACAGAGTTATGCCGAAGAAAGTAAGAATGGATTTCAGAATCATTCAAGAAAAACATTTAAAGAGGTATGCTTTCAATAGGAAATTTAGAAATGAAAGCCACCAAAGTTAGGTAAATTTGCTACGTTACCCAAGCCTTCTACAAAATAAACATTAAAATTTCAGTTGAAACTTTATATAGTCTGCATACAGCCTCTGCTATGTTTAACTTTAATTAGTTAATAAAAACTGGAACCACAGTCTTAGCAACCTGGCTCAACAACAAAATGGTAAACAAATAACAGCGAAGGTTGTGTTGCATATTTTTCTCCTTACTCATTTTTTTCTCTAATAAATACACCTATCTGAATAATGGTACAAGAACCTGTTAGTCATGCAAGGTGGCAAGTCCGTAACATTCAGTGACACAAAAATCTAACGAGGATGTCACTCACAGTGTAATAGGACATGTTGTGTAACCTTAATGGAGCTCTGTTCTAATTTTTTCTCTCTTTTCTCACTTTTTTCTCTCTTTCGCCTTGTGTTCCCTATATGATGCATGACTGGTAGTGTGCGAAGTTGCATTCTTACATAACTGAGTATATGGGAAGAGAAAAACACACTGAAATATCAACATTTAACAAGATGACGGAGCATTTAAGTTACTCATTTAAAACAATGTTACATACTACATGCATCCAAGATAACAGGTAGCAGCCAAAATAAACCAAATTACAATTGGTACTGTTATAATCACATAACGTTCAATTCATGCCATGTGTAAAACATTTTAACTAATGTACTCAAAAAAACATTGAAAACATTTCTAAAAATCACCCACAGAGACTTTTTAAGGTAAATTTTATAAATTTAATTCAAAAGGAAAAAAATCTGGAAAACATATTCCAAAAGGGCATTCTCAATTAAAATTGCGCAGCTGACGTTAGGCATTAAGGGTAAAAATACAGGAAATGCAATAAAAATCTATTTTCATCAAATACTTCATACCAGTTTTTCCCATATGTCTTTCCAAATTGGAGGGTTCTTGCTAAATGCTATTTTTGCCCTCATAGTTATTGTTATAATACTATCTCTGTGTCAGGTCACCGCCATGACAAAATCAAGCACCCCACACAAATTTTAGGACAAAAATCATTTGCTATCACAAACATGGCAGTGTGCTGTGCAGGGCCACATGAATAAATAAACATGATTTTAAAAAATCTTATCTATTGTCATCCTCACTGCTAAAAGAGATATGTCATTAGACAGTTTGACTAAATAGCTAAAGTCTGTGGAGATAGGTTGCAATCAACTAGACTTGAAACATTCCTTAAGTTTCAATAATAACGCACTTCAGTAACCACATTAATGTATATGAAATATCTCTCACACTGCCTCCAGAATAATCTCCATTTCATTGTTTTTATATGTATACATAGACATATATACATGGATGTGTAAGCCTACTACACATAACTGTACTTTTACAATCTACTTTGTTATTGCATATTCATGGCCATAAATGTTTAATCATTTCCTGAAGTAATTAAAGTCCAATGAATTTATCAACAGGAAGGACAATAAGGCACTGATATGGACAATAATACACTGATAATAGATATGTAAGGCTATCACAGAACTGTTTGTGGTTACACAGTGTTGATAAATAAGACAACCTGGAATCCATGTGACAGCAATACAGAGTAATGATGTAGTTAAATGAAGGCAATTACAGCACACACACACACACACACACACACACACACACTAATGTACTAAATATCATGGATTCTCTCAACAGTAATAAAAGTATTTGGTGTCAAAATTGCCTTTTTAGATATTAGGAAGACTACGGTGGTCTAAATGAATTATGACTTGTATTAAATAGTTATTAAATTGCAAAGATAGGTTGTCAAAGCAATGATTTATGAAAAGGAGAAAACTGGCGCAAAAACCATTTATGGAGAAGCTTTGGTAACACCTGATGCTTTTTAAAATAATTCCAACAAACATTAAACATTTAACATTAAACCTCAACTCTCTACCATCAAACTAATATAACTGGTTTGAAAAACCAGATAATATATAAGCCTCCATATAACAATAAACACCAAAATATATGTACACAATCCTTGCCTGTGCCAGTAAATATAGTAAGTCTAAAATGTCTAGAATGCAGATAAAAGGCCCAATCAAAAGCTCACCTCAATCAGTGAAAATCTGTTTACCAGTAATGATATAAAGATGAGTGACTAAAAACAATCAGCATTAAAGATTCAGACACACGAATGCACTAGTTCACACTTGGTGATCAACTTTCTACTGAAAACTCACCTTACCCGGATCAACTGATTACCAGATTAGAAAGAGACAATAGAACCTTTCTACAGGTATAATCTAGATTTAGGATGATACAAGAACTAGTAAGGCTAATTGTACTAGTGTCAAGAGGACAAACAGCTTAAACTGGTTAACAGCTAAATAATAATGTATGGGAAAAGTGATTCGAGTTATAACCTGTATGTACTCTGCTGCATTTTAAGTATAGGTAAAGTTAGTGCACTTAAATTTGTAAAAAAAAGTTCCACACATTTGAAAAAGGTTCTGAAGCATGTGGAATCGTATGAAAACATACTGGAACCCATGTACTAGTACGCATACAAGCATACATACATGTGCGCGCACACACACACACACACACACACACACACACACACACTATGCTATTAATAGCTGGTGTGAATTAAGCACCTGTCGGGAAGTGAAGAAGAGCACATGGAGAAGACATACAGCTGTACCCAAGACACTTTACAGACTAAAATAGTTCAACCTATTAGGAAGAAGACATCCAATCTCCTGGATATGATGTGATAGGATGTCTGACTTTCCATCATGTTCCTCTTACTTGCTCAACTTCTGTTGTAATTTAATCACCTTCTTGGAATACAGACAACTGGGAAGACCTTAAAATGGCATATCTTATCCCTATCACTACACTTCAGTTCAGCCTATAAAAGTACCCTGCATTTCAAAGAACTGGCACTGACTCTTTTAACTTTCTACCATAGTTTCAGCCTACTACAGCAGGTAGCTGATAAAGGGTGGCCTGTTATCCACCTAAGGCTAAGGCTACACTGATCAATAGGCCTCATGAGACATAAAATATACAGCTATTTATTAATGTACAAAAACTTATAATTTGTCTCTGATCAAACAAATATATTAACCTATAAAGACAGTATTTATAAAGACCAAAGTAACAATTTCAAAATAAGTTTACAGACAGATTGTGGTATAACATCACAGCAGTTGCCCCAAGAATCTTTAGAGTAAACTGCACATGAACCATCAGCTATTATCAGTACACCACTGCTGTTTTCAGTTACATTGGCAGTAACAGTAAGTTACTGGAATTAGCAAAGGCCATCTGTTAACTCTGAAATTCAGGGTATGATCTATGGAGCAATAAGGACAGTCTTTTTATACATACACGCAAAGATGGAGATTACAAGAAAGCAGAAAGTGGGATGGTTAATGTGAACATAACTGATTATCAAATACATTTAAAATATTAATCAATTAACTTCTCACTGTCATATTTTATTGTATAAGTCTTGTTGACAAACATTTAAATGTCCATTCAAGTTGACAAACTACCCAATTTACGTGTGTACATGTCAACAAAAGTGCTGCTTAAACTGAGAGTCAATATTGCCAAATACTGTAATAATCATATAAGAGTTATGGATTAAACATTAAATGGTGAGTCATTCAATATGCCTTATAAGTTTATAGACGGATTTCTTGAACCATTGTCTTCCCTCTACTATACTTCCTCATGTAAAAATTAATTAATTGTATTGAACAAGCAAAGAGAAACACTGCATAATAACAATTAAAACACTTATGGTCTATGTTTTTTATAACACTTCCTTGTAAAATACAAAGAAGTGTAGGAGGTCTCTTTCAGTACCTGAATCTGCACCACATTCCCTCATAGAGAGATTCTTCTGAAAAAGCAGAAGAATCTTGACATTTCAAAAGATGAACTTAGTTGGGTTATTTCACTTTCAAGCCCTCTATTGTCACAACCCCTTATGCACACAAGAGAAGGGCAAAATTGGTTTTCACATATCTGAGCATATCCCAAAGCATTTTTTATCTGGCCTTTATAATTCTGACCCACACTACAAGAACATATAAGACAGTATAAAAGAGGTATTTGCCCCAAAACATCACAGGGTCAATGATTCCATATGGATCAGCAAACCAGAAAGAAACTGGACCATATTGATCATCTGCCGTAAAAAATGAAGTAGATAGAAAACAGCCCATGGCACTTAGCCTCTTACACATGGCCTGCTAAGTTTCAACAGCCTGGAAGAAAGCCTAGGGCTCGTTCCCAATGTAACTATCCATTTATGCATATCAATCCAACTCTGCTGAATGCAATCAGGTTAAAGAATAAACATGCCTCTTCCTGGTATTGAGTAGAATACAGAAAAGCTTGTGATAATATAAGTACATAGGAAACAAAAGGTGTGTTAATCTTTATATCTGATTGCATTCAGCAAGAGTTCCTGTGATGTTGGATTGATCTACATAGGCCAATTGTTTCACTGGGAATGAGTCCTAGAGATAAAGTGTACATGTAGATTCAGGGTTAGAAATTTCCATTGGTTTGGTAGATATTTGCTTGTACATAAAGAATGGTCATCTTTATGACTTGGCATTTTTGTAATAAGACATTCTAAAATCTGTTTAAGTTTTATGTTCTCAACAAGAATGTAAGAGTGGTAGACCAATTTTTACCCCCTCCTTCCAATAATAAGATATCCCCTAATCCATCTAAAAGCTCAGAGCAATATCACTTCAGTGACAGTATTAAGTTATTTTCATTTTATTACAGATATGACATCTGACCATACTTTCCTTACTTCTTTTGGTTCATGATGTAAAAGGACACCAGATGATAATCTCCATATTTAGTGGCAAAACCACAGCTGTTGAGCTTTTCCCATAGAGAAAGGGAAAGGGCATTTGATTTTATAGTCACATGCTAAGAAGTGCGCCAATTGAGAAAATGGGGGGATCTTCGCAGAGTCCTCTTTCAGTCTTCTACGACTCCTGTTCTACAGTTACAACTTCATCAAAAATGCACTTTGTTTGAATAATAAGAGAACTGACAGGCCCGTAGCCAGGGGGGTTCGGGGGGTTTGAAAGAACCGACCCTTTTGTTGGGAAAAGGTCCACTCTGGATAAAATTTGATCTAGGTACATGAAGTTTTTATGGGAAAAGGTCCACTTTTTCAGAAAAAGAACCCCGCTTTTGAAATTGCTGGCTACGGGCCTGACTGAGTTATGAAGTTGTTTTTGTGAGATCTAACACTTGCCTTAAGGGATCTTGGATATTAACGAAAAAGTCCAAAACTAATGCAGCTAATGAAATTTCCTATTAACTTAAAGAAAAGGTCTAGCAAGCCAAACAATTTTTCAAAGTTTGTAGTCACAGTGTAACACGAGTGACGTAATATCAGCGTTTTGAGGCTAAAATTGTCTTTTTTTTAATCAAAAATTTCTCTTAAACAAAAAGCCCTATTAATGCGATTGAAATAGCTATCTAAAGGTTAGCACAAACTCNTGGGTACGTATATGCCATGATGCCACAGAGTGCCAAGACCGTAATATGCGAATTTGAAAATGTTTTGGGTGGCAATATTACTGTAAAACTTGCTTGCTATTACAATCTTTATTGTGCATAAAATGATTGCCTAACGATTTTTTTCTGACAACCCCAGACGTTGTACGAATACTCAGCAGTTCAAGTGTGATCTCGAGTCTTTACCGCGGGGTTTCTCCATCCACCAGAAGCACTCTCTTTCACAATTCTCTTGCTTTCCTCGCTCATCCGTTTTCTCACGACTTTCTTTCTTCCCATGACTGTGTATATAACTGTGTTCTGCTTAGCTGACGTAAGACTTATGAGCTGCCAGGGCACGCGTAACAGCTTAAGAAGTTAGACAACCATTCTTGCCCCGCCCCCCATAGTAACGGTGCTTGACAACGGAGGCGGAGCCTAAAGCCTGCCACCCGTACCAGTCAGAACAGGTAGAAAAACTCGTCCAAATGTATATTTTTAGTCCGTGTTTCACAAATATAACTTAATTGAGTATTAGATACAAAATTGATTATTTCTAACGTATAAAAAACTAAAAATCGAGTTTTAGACGTATTTTTAATATCCTAGACCCCTTAAAATAGTATCTTGTTATTGTGAGACCTAACACAGCACTAGTACATAAAACATCAGTCATCCACATTTTTTTATAGTTATAAACTATTTTGAGGTAAGGGAGGGGTAATAATTCCTGCCAATATGCGATAAGCTATTGTCCCCTCACAGAATATGAAATTACACTTGTGTGGCTAAAGGGAGTAGATGTCTATTGTATAATTGTAACCACAAAATTGCTCAAGAATTGCACACTTTGGTGAGTATCAAATATGTGTGGGCAAGCTGTGGTGAAGCATCCTTACTGGATACCTTAAATAAAGAAAACATGGTACAACTCAATAGAAATTGATTCACAAATCTTAATCAGCCCATGCTTTGGGAAAACTTCCCTGCACTGTTTTTCCTCCAACAGGCTGTACAAGCTATTACAAGGCTCAGACCCCTAAATCTTCCACCAAGTCCAAAGTTCTAGGAACTCCAACAAAAACATTTAATGTGTTTTCAACTTGTATGCTCCCAGCAGAATTATGAGGACGCGTGGACTTAAATGGTTCAGAAAATGTTTGTTACAAATCATTTGCGCTGTTGCGTGAGCATGCTTAATTTGTTATCATGTACATTACACTATTTTATATATTTTTAATAAGCCATCTTAATCACACCACATGTACACCATTCTTTGGATTTATGTGTGTACCGACATTCCTCAAGACTGAACTATATAGGTCCAACCAATTCTATACCTGACGAATATTTCGTGTCTATTTGGGGGAACAACTTTTACAATTCTGGTTATTCCATCTTTCACCTCTCCCATTTGTGAGCAAAGCTGGAGTCATATTTTTGCCAAGCTTTCACATACCATAACATCAAACCAATAATAATGTTATCCAAGATTGCTAAACACGTTTAAGTCTGCCATAATCATTTTGGATCAAAAATTCCGTGTACGTAAATAAATGTCTGGGGTTCCTTGTAAACTGCAGCAATTTTTTAAAACATGCACTCAGTGCTATTCCCAGAATTTGGAAACAGATGGCATTTGTTGTGGTAAAATATAATCAAGATTTGACAGCATTACATACATACAGCCAGACCAGCCACTGCCTGTGGAAATGACGTGGAACGTGAAAGGATGGAAGAAAAGACTAAACTAAAACTCCGAATGTCTTCCATTTGAAAAAGACCTATTAAAATTGTGCTATTTATTTCATGTTTTAGAGATATGCCTTATCATTACTGTATGAGGTAATAATATCAAAAATTCCACATACATTTTTGGGAATTTCTCTAAGAATATGAAGTGCTACCCATTTTTTTTTCAAGTAAGCTTCAATATGCATGATTGAATTGGTTTAAGTAATGCACATGGAAACATTTGTCCATAGTGCATTTCTTCTAAATGGTGCTATATGCGTACATAATGTAAGGCAACAGCTATCAAAGGCATGTCTTACAAGAATGTTTACAAAAACATTAGGAACCCAAGCAATCATAACCTGCAGCATTAATTCATTCACAGTCTTAAAATCACAAAGAAATCAAAGTTTAAAAACTGATTTTTTTATTCTCATATGACATGCATTTGGATTTCATGGAATTCATTGGCAGCAATTTACAATATTTCACTTCAGAAAGCTTCGGCTTGTAAAAAACAGAACTATTTCAATGTACATAAATTTTCCGGACCCTTGATAATTGCGTTTATTTCTGTGGGGTTTAGCCATCAAACTAATAAAATGCAGCTAGGCCTGGATGACTAACCTCAATAGGAATCTTAATGGGTAAAATGTCTTTTTTAGATGCAAATTTTCTTGATTTTCTAACTTTGGCTATGTTCTGAATGTCATAGTGTGNACGGTGACTTGTATCCTACGCCAGTACGCGGAGCCGGCGGAGCTTACGGAGCCGGCGCCGGCAGAGCCAACGGAGCCGGCGGAGCCGGACGAGACGGGTCGGGACTAAAACCATGAGTACCGCCAGCGTACACGCTGGTGGTACTAATAAGCTGATTTTTTTGACAAGGAACACAGCAGTTTTGAGTGGCAGCTAGGTCACAGTACTGACAACATGTAACAGCCTGAGGGAGAAAGCTGTTCCTCTGATCTAGACTACACACAAGAGGAAACATATAACGGAACATTTGGCTCGCCATATTTTAGACAGACATTATGAATTTGATGATTATTCACAAATTTAGCATTTACCATTATTCACAAAAGGATAAATGTTTCCGATATGAACCCAACTCATTTCTAAAAACATTCAAATAGTTTTTGTAATGCTACTAACAAAGCCCCTTCATCAATTTTTGAGTAACAATTATAATATGTGGATTAGCAACAAGACACTAGCTCCTACAACATAAGGGTCTTACTGCTGTTTTTGCAAAAATATTTCATCCTAATATTGTAAAGTTTTAATGAGTTAGAACCACAAGCTGACAACTAATTTGTATCAAAAACAATACTATGACATACAGTAACATATTTTCCAAAATGGTAATTGCAAGAAAGATCAATACAAATCTATCCTTGGTAATAACTCTAAAATTAATTTACAGTAAATCCAGAGCACAGTGGTTCTAAAAATAAATTAAATTTTTATTCATGGTGTTCAAAAGCTTGAGACAGAAAACTGCTGGACTCTGACATCCTTCACTGCAATCTGTGACAGTGATCATGATGAGCCATGTGACTCCACCCAAAACTTACGTCAGATGTCATAATCCTCCAAAATACAGAGATCTGTAAAATCATATTGAAGATGCTTGACAGTCAAGATAGCAAATAGAATATCTATGATATCAGTGTGTAAACGTGTCCATGTGCATGCACAATGAGAGGCTAATATATCAGAGATTACTACATACAAGCTCATTACATGCTAACATGTTAAGTACCAGATATTGAATAAATGTACTTAAATTACCTCTGACTAAAAAAAAAAAAAACAAAAGAAAAGTAAAATGCTGACTTTACACATTATAAAGACAATCAGTACAGAAAGCTTGTGTATGTAGTCAGAGAACCTGCTAACTAATCAAGACAGTGATATTAGTAGCATAAAGATTGATTATGTCCTAGCAGTCTAATACACTAAGAATGCAGGCTGCTGGATGAAATATACAACACCTAACTGGCATGCAATTGTCACATTCACAGAGATTTTATTTGTTATATGTCCAGTCAAGATACTGATTAAAATTAATCTATGGACCTGAATACTAATCTAATTTCTGATTTACAATTTACCATCCGACAAGTCATTAAATCTGTTTATAAAATGTAATTCACTTGAGTCCAGTAAAAAAATCCATTGAGTCTTATGATGAGGTTATTACCTGTGGAATATTGGGAATACAACTAAAAAACCTTCATTATTTCAAAAACCAATTCTGACTCTGACATGGGTCAAAGAATTTCATTTCTGAAAGGCACTTTCCTGAGACAGGTTGATATTCCATTTGAGGTGTTGAACTAAAGGGCATGCTTAAAACACTTAATTTCTCCCCATCTTAAACCCACACAAACAGGTTGTTTGTTAAATTAAAAGTGGAAGCAATGTTCTATGAATCCCTTTTACAATGGGGAACTTAGAGCTTACACCATTTCTCATTGCAATAAAGTCCATTAGTTTATCAGATATCTTAATTTGCCTGACCATCTCAATTTGCTCGTGAGATAAAGCCATCATTAAACAGAAGTCCTTCCTCCCTGTAATATCATGCCTTACAGAAATGCCATTCTGATAGATACATTATAATTAAATGGCTTACAGCACTCTTCTCAGTTATCAAGGTACAACCAGGAGTAAGAAATAATGAAATAGTATTACCAGACATAGCATGTAATTCACATTCATTTGAATGAAAATTATCCTACAGTGTAAAGTGCTGGTATGTTAATCTTTTTTTTTTTAATATTTTTTAATATTTATTCTATAATGACTTCCACAAAAATCTTATGAGACACATAGAGACACTGAAAATCCTGTTCAAGCAGTAACAAGTGCTAAATCATGTGCTTGTCTTGCAACGAGTAGTTTTTTTTTTTAATAAAAAGTACTTCACTTTTCTTTTACTGACCCAATTTTCAATTTCTTGAGAGCTTAACTTTTTTCTAAATTGTTTTACAAAAAAATACTTGTACTGAGGGACGTGGCAATAACCTTCAAGGTTTGATAGTTTAATGGTCAAACTTAAACTAATGGCAGTCCATTATAGGGAGACCATGTTGAAGTGACCCACAACAGTCCACCACAAGAACCCTGGTACAACAGTGTTACCTGTCAAAACTAGTGGTCAGTGAAGTCTCAATGGCTTTGTTAGACATTTAAATAGAGTCATTTCACACTGTGCATTTCAAGTTGACAGTTTCTGTTTGTTATGGTAATGAAATCTGTTTTTCATGAGCGTTAAACCGCGTCCTGTTCTTCAGCTTCATATTTCTAAAATACTAATAGTTCACCATGTCTGGTGCAGGGCAAATATGAAACTTTGTTTCATTTATTCATTTTATTTTTTTTAAGCTAATATACACATAAATGAAACCAGAATCTTTTTCAATAAACTTTTACTTATTAGTTGTAAAATGCCCAATTTTACTGAAGAATAACACCTATTTGGCCACAAAATAAATAACAGCAATGTGCCTAGTTCTTATACCTTCATCTATACTATAACAACAGTTTTACTCAGTTATTTCACTCTTATCTAGCTGCTGAACAAGGTGGTAAGGTAAATCTATTTTATCTCTCTTTTACTTAAGTTTTCTTAGCACAAGCACCAATTTGCCAAATCTAGCATGGTGTGTTAAATCATCCTGAAGACTGAATGAATTGGTTAGATTTGCGTGCAGCACTCAATTAAATATTAAACCAACAACCAGTAATCCATAAATAATTGATCTAAGGAATGTAATTGAGACAAATCTGCTCATAATGTTATGCTGAGGTTATCTTTTGCCGATTATCTAGTGGGAACTGTTTTGTTTGGCCACATTTTTGACACACTAGGGTGACATATTTATAATCAATCGAGGCCAAGCTCTTTCAAAAACCTTATCACTGGAGGCAACATAATAAACACCTTTTCCAAAACAAATGTCTTATTTCAAGGTAGCGAATGTCAAGGGCCCTTAGCAGTTATACCATATAAAAATGTGAAAGAATCATTATAGTGCAGAATACTACAGTTAACTTAAGTTAAAAATGAATTCTCAATTAAACTAGATATTGATAGCTAAAAAAAAAAGACACTTAAATGTCTGGTCCTCTTATTGCACTGAATTTGACTGAATTTAAATACGAAGGAGCATCTGTGTCGCTGTCACCACAGCCTCTTAAACATGTGTTACCTGGCTGTCACATGTACGCCAAGGACACTCCCATGAGCCAAATACAGGTGTTACTCACCCATTTAAATTCAGACATGGCAACATTTCCACAAGGGGATAGCAGACAGCACATATCCTGTAACAGTATGTTGCCTGCTAATTATAGCTTCCCTTTTCTCAGCCGTCCTGTCATGGGACTAAACACCGTCTACCTCAGGGTAAACCCTCTACCTCAGGGTAAGGCTATGTTATCAAAGTGGAAGCTAATATAAAGTGCAATGACCAACATAATACCTACCCTTCTTCCCCAGGGTTACAGAGAGAATAATTTTTTCAGTAGATATTCACAGATATTTCTCTGGCTAATATGTAGCTTTGCATGTTTCTATACTGTGAGAAGTTTTGCACAATACTGATGTCATCATTCCCCTGGTATAAAGTGCACAATACTTTTGTTGAGATAACTTTTAGGGGTCCTTAACAGTTCTTCATGAATAATAACTACTACGTCTTCGTGCCAACAGTGATGTAGTAATGAATCCCATTTTTTTTCAAAATGGTTCTTTAATGATCCTCGAGTTCAAATACAAGTGAATATAACATCATCTTAAGTTCATTTCATTGAAATACCAAAGGGTACCTAAACTAAAACCAGTTTCACTGTATTTAAATAAATTTCATCTTGTTGGTTAACATGTTCAAAGGAATGTATGCATAAGTAACAGTAATTTAAACTTTAAGCTTGGTTAAAAATCAAAGAACAAAACATGTTTGTTTAAATATCCAGCTCAATGTATTCAAAGGTAATAAGGTTACAAAAATATGCTCATCCCTATGCTTTATTTCACAGGTTAAGGTAAGTTTAATTTCAGAATCATTATATATTAAGATTCTCACTATGTGATTTTTATTTTTACTTGGCATTTCTGTTTCCCTCTCTATTGTTTGCATAGCATGCATTAAATACTCCAGGGCAACTCTGTTATAAAGTGGAGTTCCACGCTACTACATTAATCAATATGCCTAAAAGTCGGGTAAAACTACAGGTTACATTGAGATGTTTGAAGTGACATTAACGTTGCTTTAGAAAACAGAACCCACAGGTGCAAACCTTCCTGGATGCTAATGAGTACCACAAAATACAGTAACAAGATAGCAAGATATCAAGCTCCCACACAGATATATATATAACCTTTAAGGGAAAGGCAGCATTAATTAAAATATTATCTGACCATTGGCTAATCTCTTCTGGCCAAAGCCAATATGTGCATTATATGTAGTTTACTAGTTCTACACGTCTTCAACTATGTTAACTCAGTCAAGGGTGATAATCAATAGGGCATGCTAGTGGGAATCTTTTTTAATCCAAAAAATTTAGTTTGCAAAAGAGAAATATATCAAACACAGTGTCACATTGCCCGGCACTTTTTTGAACAATTTCATTTAGAAAATTAATGCAGTTATAATTTCTTTCAAATCACAGCCTATCAGAGATAGAAAAACTTAAATATAGTACTCTGGTCGTATACTTTCTCCTTTTGAAACAGGCTTGCAAACTTTACAACTTGGGTGTATTATTCAACAATGCAAAATAAAGAATTCAAAGCAAAGGAGGCAGTTGGGTTGGTACAGTCTCCCCCACCCACCCCCCCACCCCCACCCAAAAATATCATACATACACCTTGTTCTTTTTACACATAAAATGATATATTCTTACTGTGATACATTGATGCACCCATTTTACAAATACAAACATCCAGGCGGTTCCTATGCCCACTTGAGTAAACAAGACAAACAGTGGGTAATCTCATGTAGCACTGACACAAGCTCATTGAAATAGCTGACATTCCCAAGGCTATTTGATAAACTTATCTAAATGTCATGTACTTTAGTGTGCACAACATCGGAATATGATTTTAAATTGGCTTTTATTTAATCAAAGAATTTATAAAGCTGTTAGCAGTTCATAAAGCAATAAATTATAAGTGCACAAAAGCAGTTTTCCACACACATTATTCTGTGTTTTAAACGAATAAAGATATTTGTCATTTCAAGAAAACCGTTTCATAAAAAAAAAAGCAATCAGTTTTCTCTTATGTCTAATTCTACTTTTCAAAAATGTTTGAGTATAAACTTATATATGCCTTGTGTTTAACAATTTACTTATGTTAATCTCAATATTACCATCAGAAATTAAAGTTTACTAGTCTGATCATGTTGCATGTGACAATTAATTAAATAAAACACAAATCTGTTGACCTTGGGATTACATTTTATTAGGGGTGTGGCAATCTAATTTTCAATTTGAATGGTTAACTAACAAAATTCCACAAACCATTTTAAATAATATTCAGGGCGATCGTCGATAAGAACTTGGAAAATCTTTTCCTGTTATAACTATATGTTGCTCATGCGATAAAAAATAAACGTTCAATTCAAGTCTCTTCATCTTTTAATGCTATTTCTTATTAGGATGATACGTTTTCAACCTAACATTAAAATGACATTTTCCCACGGTCTCGGCAATAAAATTCCATAAAAAGCTGACAACATAACTAACTTGTCAGTTTCGGGCAAAGATTCCATGCACATTCAATCACTTCAGAAAACTTTTCAAAAAGTTCATTGGGAATTCTAAGGAAATTTTAAGCTACAAAATAACTTACCTCGATCCACCTCTGTGTTTCATGCAATGCCATATCCGTGTAAAACTCCAATTCCTCGTCAATCCTTGATCTAAACGACCAATTCGATTCAACCGGCTCACTTGAATCCGCCATGATGCGAAAGTGCCTTCTCCTCGCGTCTTTGCCAGCGGGAAACCCTTGGGTATTCAAAGTAACGAGAACTTCAACAAGGTTTCAATTATACAAACATACAACAACTTCCCTTGCTCTATTTAATAAGAATGTCATATGGAGTCTTTACAACATCCCCTTAGGTTAGACCTAACTTAAACAGAGCCTACACCGTGTCGGTGTAATGCACTAGTGTCCCAGTTGCGGTGAGGGAAATCTCTCAGATCACATGACAGAGATGACCTTTTGTGATTGGTTTGTTTATTTTGACATATGATATTTCTTAAAACGCCAAATTAAAATAGTATCAACAATTGTATCAAAAACTGAAAATGTTTTTTTATATTGTAAGTAGAACAAAAAACAAACAGCATTTAGTGTAACTGATTAAGATAGCACAAATTGTGGTGGCTTGTCTTGTTAATCAGGTCTATTTTCGCCCCCTATTGACGAACAAGTGCCTCCAAGGTAAACTATCATGGCAGACCGTTTGGCGTGCAAAAGGTGTGGGAAAATACAGTCGATTTTAAAGAGATGTACCCGTTGTCAAAAAGTGGTCTACTGGTATGTGAACACTTTAAAAGTAAAAGCTTATACTAATTTGGATTTCGACAAAATGGTGCCTCTCTCTATGATTTTATTAAAAGTATATTATATAGAAAAGTTGAGGCCAGTGTCTGATTTTCTGGCTGTGCATTTTATATGACTGTTTGATTGCTTTTGGTTTACTGTAAAAATTTTGATAAATAAATTTAAATTATCAACATATCTACAAGAATTTTTTTAAAAATCAGTTGACACAATATACTTACTTACACTTTCCAGTATTATATATTTTATTCCATAATGTAAATATATTTTACCTACACTTCCTTCCAGTTCCCGTGCATGTCAAGTTAAGGACTGGACTTCTCACAAAGACCTGTGCAATAAAAATGTCTCAGAGTCTCCCAGCATCAGACATACCCTAAATGCCAAAAACTTCTCAAAATTAAATACTGAAATGGACAGCGCAACATTAAAGACAATTCAACATTCAAGTGAAGAAAACAGTGCAGACATGCATGTATCAAATGTTTATGAAGGAGAAAACTACAAAGGCCAAAATATTTCTACAGGGAGATTGAACAATCAGCACCAATGCTATGGGAAAGAAAATGGTCCAAAGAGTGGTGGAAGTCACTTGGAAAGTGTTCAAAGAAGACTAGAACAGCACAAGTGTTTTCAATCAGAGAATTTTCCCCAGGTTAGCTCTACAACAGATAAGAAAACAGACTGTCAACATCAGGATCCTAAAGATCACAATCAAACTACAAAATTACCAGAACAATTTGATCATGGTACTCAGAAACAGACAGTAGCTGAAAATGTTGATATGCAACAAACTACATCGAAAGTCTCAGGGGTTATCATGTTTGAATGTAAAGAAAGAGAAGTAACACTCTCAACATCTTCCCGACCTTCCAGTAGCAAATGCATGGATGGTCCTCTAGATACTGACACCAAGCAACTCACATCAACAATTATTGTGAAAGGAAATAAAGAAAAACACAAACTCCCTATTCAAAAACACTGGTCTGGAGAAGATATAATGCAACAAATAGCACATACTGTTCAAATTCCTCTCAGCAAGTTGAAATTGATTTGTCAAGGAAAACTAATGGGACAGGGTAACATTAAGGAATTTATTACAGAAAAGGCAGTATTTCAGGCACTTGGTGAAAAGGCTGAGAGTGAGGAGGGCTTGGAGAAGCAAGACATTGAAGTGGTTATGAAGCAGATGAATATTGATAGAAACACAGCTATAAAAGCTCTGAGAAAGACAGACAATGTGATTGATGCCATTATTGAACTTGGAAACAGGTGAAAAAATAAACAAAATGTGAAAAACAGCAAAGCAGCTTATTATTATTATTATTATTATTATTATTATTAGTATTATTATTATTAAGATCAGGAGCTCATTGTTGTTTTTTGGGGTGGAGGGGGGTACTGCTGAATAAGTGGCTTCAAAATATGGTGCAATGTTAGGTGTTATGAAATATTCTTCTTTGGATTCCATTATGATAATCTTTTCTGAAAGCTTTCCTTTTGAGGAAAACAGGAGGGGTGGAGGATCCCCCCCCCCCCTCCCCCCAATTCATCAACGTGGTTAAATTAAATGTGCTTGTACTTGTAAGTTAGAATTGAAGTTCTTTGGTCAATAGCTGGGGAAAATGAACTTGTACTTTAAATTTCTGTTCAATATTTCATCTGCTTACTAACAGACTCGGGGATGGTGTTGTGACATATATGTAGTTTGTTACACCAGGGAATTATATCCGATATATATATATAGGTTAAGGTTTGTAAATGTGTCCGGCCAAAATGTGTATGTTGCCAAAAAAGATGACTCAGATGTGTATTCTTCTGATAATNTTTTCTGTTTGGAAAAAAAGAGGGGGGGGGGGAGGCCCCCCCCCCCCCCCCCCCCCAATCCATCAATGTGGTTAAATTAAATGTGCTTGTACTTGAAAGTTAGAATTGAAGTTCTTTGGTCAATAGCTGGGGAAAATGAACTTGTACTTTTCTGTTCAATATTTCATCTGCTGGGGGCGTCTCAATAGTCCGAAGGTTCATCAATTGGTCCGAAGGATCATTGGTCCGAAAAGTGGTAACATTTTCATCGATTTTTTAATCAAGGGTTCATTGGTCTGAAGGTTCTATAGTGAATATTTGGAACAATGAACCTTCGGACTATTGAACCTTCGGACTATTGCTACGGCCCCCATCTGCTTACTGCCAGTTTATTAAAAACAGACTTGGGGATGGTGTTGTGACATATATGTAGTTTGTTACACCAGGGAATTATATCCGATATAATTCCCTGGTTACACCTACTGTATTACAGTCCCGACTTGTAAAGCTTTTAACTATTTATGCTGTAGGTTAAGGTTTGTAAATGTGTCCGGCCAAAATGTGTATGTTGCCAAAAAAGATGACTCAGATGTGTATTCTTCTGATAATTTAACTATCAAATAAAATTAAACTTTGTTTCTAGTACTTAATACGCTGTAGTAATTATTTTCAAGAGGACAACAAATACAGTACTAGTAATTATTTGAAGTTTAAAAACCAAATAGAAAAAATGGAGCATTTTGATAAAAAATTTGTCAATACTGGCCATATATATGCTCAAACACCTAACATTTAAATCATCCTCCTGTCACCCCCTTATTTTTTGTACAACCACATAGTCATTACACTCATTCTTTAAGTTCAGTACATTATCTAAATACTGGTACTGTACAGTACTACCGGTAACTACATGTACAATGTACAGTGTATGTTTTAAAATACAACTTTGCCAAACAAACTCTAATTTTGTTGTTTTTTTATTCTTGTTAATCCACCAGCATACCTTCTTTGGCATGACAAATGTAGCCAGTATTTGTCTCTGAAATATTAAACTTTTTTTCCATACATATGTGTTATACATGTAATTGCACTACAGTACACATGCATACAGTACTGTATTTCAGATGGGAAATTATTTTTAAAATGTTATTTAAAAATATCCATGCATATTCAAATGTAAAGATATGGAAAAATATCATTATTTTCCCTTTAATTTAAATTAAAAACAATGAATATCAAATAAATTTGATTGGGAGTGCACTGTCTTAGGCCACACTTTTTTATTTTTATGGATGACATCCTCTGGGTACCCCAAAATCGGTGCGAGAGGGCGAAAAAAAAAAAAAACAGTCCAAAAAAAAAAA
>NW_019773583.1:0-19133 GCF_001039355.2 Lingula anatina | reverse complement strand
TTTTTTTTTTGTTGGGAGAACGGGCGAAAATCCGTGCGCGCGCAGGATGTCATCCATAAAATTAAAAAAGTGTGGCCTTAACAAAAAAAAAACGTTGAGTAAACACAATCACGTGCTCAACCGGTTGCTTTACCTCGTTTTCATTGCAAGTTCCTTATCATACCTGAATGTCTAAAGCGAGTTTCTAATTTGGAGAATGTATATAGGTCAACCGGAAGCACGTTCTACAATCGTGACAGTTCTTCTAACTGCTAGACAACATCGAACACAATGTCCCACATCACACGGACCATGAAGAGGTCGGAGGAGAATACTCAGACGATTTAGATTCAACATTTCTACTATATTGGGCTGGAGACTCGAAAATTGTAAGTTCTGTTTCAAAATTGTGTTTAATTCTAGCGTTACACGTAAACTTTTAATGCAGACGATATTTTTCGGCTGAATCAGTGATCAATGAACTTATAGTGTACTTAGCAATTTTGAGTGTCGTTTGTTCTTTGGCACTGGTTCGTTTGCACCCCCTCTTTCTTTTGTGCCTGCATTTCATCATGGCTTGGACTGATGCAGTGATTGGACAGGGTGTAATGTTACTGCCTTCATCTTTCCAATTTTCCCGCGGATTCGTGTACCGAATAAGAACTTCCACTCTGTATATACATTTTAATCTATTATTATTATAACAAATATGTTATATTTACCACTCATTTTTCAAACATTGGATATGACATTGTTTAGCAAATCTACCCGCTTTGCTTCACGCATTTTAATGTGTATTGTATTGCATCATTCATAATGGTAGGAGTATATTATTGCATCACGCCAACTTTCTCATACCAGTACATGTATGGGGCACCCTACCTATTTCTATTGCTGCCACTATATCCACTGCCTTTGCTTGCTTATCAAGGGAACAGTCTCACAGTCACGGTAGGGAGAGTTGCAGAGAACGTCTCTATAGGGTGGTGAGGGGTGTGGTATTGACCCAAAAGTTAATATAGATAGGCTTTTGGTAATGATTTTATAAACTAGAATATTTATTATTATTATTATTATTATTATTATTATTATTATTTATGCAGCCAAATGCTCATTAGCTCATAGATGCTCAGTTAATGCTATACAGCGGAAGGAAGAGATTTTTTTTCTTGATACTCGGTGATACTCAGCAGAGATGGTGGCAATCATACTTGTGTGCTAGCACACTAGTATTGGTATTTAAAATGCACAGCGAGTCTGAAAAATGTAAAAAAAAGAGCAGCGGTCTGTTCTAGAAATGTAGTGCATGAATTGTTATATAAAGATGCCACTTCATTTGTTCAGCTGGATACTTCAAGCTCTCATAAATTGATTCTTGACACTTTTAATCCAGGTTAACAGAAATCCTCATCCACGTTAATTACAATCATGAGCAGATTTGTTATTTATCCTAATAAATGGCCTTAGTGTGAACTAGGTCACATACGTTTTTATTATCAGAAAGGCCAAACCTGCAATAATATTCAACAAGCAAACTTGCACTTTTATGCTACATTACAATTATGATATCCATATGTTGCATTTGTGCTATGAAGAGAACCATACCATATAAGATGCCACGTAAACATTGCATGTCAATATATACTTTAAGTTATTGTTTCGTAGGTCTCAGTTTAAAACATTAACTGAACTTGCGTGATGGGAAGAAATTCAGACGCATGTGTGTTGGGGTCATCTGGTATATTTTCCATTAAGGGCATATTTTCAGATTGCTCATTTCTTCTGAAGACAAGCAGACTTACTAAATCATTAGCATAGGTTGTGATCTTACTGTGACATCCATTCATTTGAGCTCTGATGAAACACCATTGACTTTTTATACCTATATCCAAGAAAAGGAAACTTTTATCAGTCATGTGACTGAATGTATATTTGGCTTGTAGTGCTTATTTAGAGATAAAAAAAAATTAGATTCACAATCTGTGCAGTCTTGTCTCTGATTTGATATACAAATATACCTTAAGGCTAACATTACTGCATCTCTGACTCATTATTTTAGTAGGGAACTAGTCTAGACTAGTCTGATATATAGCACATTCAAGAAGTAAGTAAATAGATGCCAAATTTTATAATCATATGCTCACAGTTGCTTGTCACAGCACATTTTTAAAATTGTTTTGAATATTATTTTGACTCAGATTTGAATAACTTAAACTAGGATTAAACCTGATGGAGAGTTAAGCAGCTATTTAAATGGGAGACCAGGGGCTATTTTAAATATGGCTGTGGGTAGGTTGTGTTTGTATGGAACAGAGTAGTGATGAGATGTTAGGTACCTTAACCTTGTGTAGAATTTACTTTAATTTGATCAATCATGTACTTTGTATGTGATGGACATAATAGTATCTCAGTGTTCTGATAATATATGTGACTTTTTTGAGTGATGTACATAATGAAGTACATTGTATTCCAGCATCTTTGTTCTCCAGGCTGCTGTGGCAATTTTTTTTTTCTGTCTGCTCTTATAATCCCGGCTGAATGCCATCATGATTATTGCATCCACAACAATATATCTACTTGTTGATCCTGTTTATTTCAGGCATATGACTCCCACCTAGATGACGAAGTGAAACGTGAACACCAATGCGTAGTTAAGTCCATTTGCCACATTAAAAAACTGTGGGTTGTACTATTTGAAGGTGAGTAAGGACTTTTTCCTCTATATTTTACACTTACATAAGCATTTAATGTTGACTAAGACATGACAAAAACATCATCTTCATGATAAAATGTCATGACTGCAAGATGTTGGTGTACTCGCACTGTACAAGAGATTTTTTTTTGTTTAAAGGTATTCTATCCAGGATTTTTCTGCCAAATTGAATTTTTTCGAAAAAAAAAAAGAGCAATTTTTTTCTGCTCTTGAAACATATAAGTCCACTCAAATAATATATTTTCTAGTAAGTAAGTGCTAAAATGAAGTTTATTTTTCTCTTCATGTTGAATGCAACAGAGGTAGGAAGATGTCTCAGGTAGCTGTGGAGCCCAGAGAGTTGATAACCCCTGCACTGAACCAGAAGGAAAAGCTGCCACATTATGTGGATGCTGCCATAGATTTTATTGGAGGGACTGCAGGTGGGCTATCAGAGATAATACTGGGATACTTTCTTATGATACAGGCTAAGTGTTGACCTAATAGGTACCCTTCTTTGACTGTGTTCCCATAACCTTATCATACTAGCAGGATCAATCTATTTCAGTGAGGATTCTCACTAAGGTGCAATTAGCTTAATTGTCTGGCACACACCCCCTCATAAAGCAACATGTACAACATAAAAGACCACAAAGTTTTTCCGACTTTACCCAATTAATTTAAGTTACGAGGGGGAGTGCCAGACATTTAAGTTGCTTAAACTGAATGCAATTTAGCCAGAGTCCCTAAGGAGTTAGATTGATCCAGCTAGTGAATTAGGGTTATGGAAATGGCCCCTTTCTCACAAGCTTGATTCTTCTGCACTGAAAATGTATGAACCTATAAAAAAGGCTATCTTTTTGATTTGATGATGAATAAGGTGCTGGAATGATTGGATTAAACTGAAAGCAAGATCTGGAACCCTTCGTGTGCACGTGTAACTGAGAATTATGGTACATGAATGTGGTTTTAACTTCTTTGTTAAACTTTTATTCATCAGTATTTTAAGAATAATGGCATATTAATGTATTTTCAACCACTTTATTTGATTATTAAACAGTATTATTCCGTCCTGTTTTGACAGAATTTCCATTAGGAGAAAGTGTTTGTGATATGTTTTCTTTTTAAAAACAAGATCTCTTAGTTGTAACACACTTTTTCAGGTGGGATAGCCAATGTGTATGTAGGACAACCTCTGGATACAGTAAAAGTTAAACTGCAGACATTTCCAACCTACTATAAGAATGCTTGGCACTGTTTTAAACAGACTTATACCAAGGAAGGCATTGCCCGTGGCCTGTATGCAGGTACCGGACCAGCACTTATGGCTAATATTGCAGAAAATGCTGTGCTTTTTGCAGCCTATGGACAGTGTCAAAAACTGGTAGCATTTGGCGTTGGAAAAAGTGGAAAAGTTGATGATCTAAATGTTGTTGAGAATGCCTTGTCTGGAAGCTGCGCTGCTGTATTTTCTTCTATTGTTCTCTGCCCTACTGAACTGGTGAAGTGCCGTCTCCAAGCCATGAGGGAAATGGCTGTCACTGGTCTGTCTGAAAAGCAGAGAATGTATGTTGAGATTTTATTTTCTCTCTGCATCATTTGCAGTCATGAAATTTACATGTAGTATATGAGAAAAAAACACCACATTTCTCTTTATTGCAATTTCAGCACATTGCTACTTATATAAAAGTTTATGTAATTCTGAGTTATGTAAGATAAGTTCATCTTGAGATCTCAAAGAACATTTTTTATCACGAGGGGAAATGTTATCAGTGTAAGTTTATACACAGAATCTGATGACATTTGGCAACAGATTGATCTTTCAGTAAGGGATATTTTTATTTTATGGATGTAATGTTTATATGTATATTCACAGACACTTTATATGTCTGTTTATATTATGAGCGCTGTGTTTGTCTATGCCATTGCTGGCATATCTCTCCTCAGTTCCAAACCATTTTTTTTAACTTGAAATTTTCATATTTTAGCATGTTGTGATTTTTTTTCGGGATCTCAGCATGCTGAGAAAAAGAGTCCCTCTTTGGGATTATTTTTTCAGCATATTGGGATTACTTTTTTCATGTTTAGTTGAACCCAATGAGCTACTTCTGATAAAAAATGTTTTATTTGTGACAGAGGACCTTACCAACTCACCAGGCAGATTCTTCAAGAGGAGGGTTACAGGGGGCTATTTAAGGGATTGTCTGCCACATTTGCCAGGGAAGTACCAGGGTATTTTTTCTTTTTTGGAGGTTATGAAATCACGAAAGCATTCCTCACTCCCCCAGGAAAGACTAAGGATGATGTAGGTAAGATGGCATAAAGCACTGCTTTAATATAACTTATATCTTCTATTACACATCATTTAAATTGGGTCATCGAAATGAGGACAGCTGCCCATTATCTGATAAACCACTTGTGTTTCTGTCATATATGTGCTCATGTATTTTATTACATACTCTAGTCTCGGGCTGGTGAAAAATCGTATGCTTAAGACAGTTTGGCAATTTTTTTTTAAATTTCAAAGCTTAGATAAAAAAGTAGAACTTGGAAAATTGAATGTCAGCATCTTCCAAAATAACAAAAAAAGTTGCAACGTTGCTGTAATCTGTTGGGTTAATAACTTTAAGCCAGAGGTTTTCATTGAGTATTATCAGACCCCACTTGCCTGGATATGAGTTCATATTCTGTGTTGATTATATCCTTTTTTTTCCCCCCAAGGGCCCCTTGGTACAGTTCTAGCGGGGGGCGTCGGAGGAGTGTCTTTGTGGATTGCAGTATTTCCTACAGATGTGGTGAAATCTAGAATCCAGGTTCAGTGCGTTGGGAAAGGGGCGACTCCTCCCTTTTTTGGTACACTGATTAAGATATTTAAAGAAGAAGGTAAATACATATTTTCCAAGGAATTAATTTTTAATGAATGAGCATGCAGTTTCCATTGGTATTTTATAATAGATTTTAAAGAATAGGTGTATATGTTTAAATTCAAAGGAGAATGAGAACAAATATTTGATCAAGCCACATATTGGCTGCATTGATATGTACTATTCAAAATTATTTTGTACATAAAATGGTTTTGAAAAAGTTGCAGTATATTTGACATAATGATTAAAGTAATTTTACTGCAAACATGCACATTCATTATTTAATAATACTTGACTATACAAGCAGAATAACCAACAAAATATATGAAATTGACATCCAACAACAAACAACAGTATCGATAAATTCTTGTCTGCTAATAATTATTTACGTTAATGTGTTTCAGGTATAGGTGCCCTATATAGGGGTCTTGGGCCAAATCTGTTAAGAACATTTCCTTCAACTGGTGCTCTATTCTTGGCATATGAAGTGACAAAAAGGAACCTGACCAACTTGGCGTCTTCCTAGCACACTGTTCACTGCTTTGGAACGAAGACTCAGCTGAAGATACCATGTGGCAGCTTTTCATTTTATGTTCATGTCACGTCATACCTCCATATTTATTCATACACATGAGCAGACTGATTTCCTGATATGTATCAATATGATTGTCAAGAACATGAAGCACATTTTGAAATATATCAGCATTAATTTTGTAAGCTGATGAATTAATAGGAAACAGGACAAGCTCAATACAAGTCAACAATGGGACCATGTAATATGAAAATGGTGAAGCATAGACTCAGAACTTTGCTTATTTTAGAGACAAGAAAACTGAATTTTTTATTTTTAAATATGCTCATGCAGGAAAGGCTCAATGGGTGCTGCACAGTTATGAAAAATACACAATTTTAAAGTGACAAAAGGACTAGTCCCCTGCACATCAGATGATTGGAGTTGTATACACTGTGACTGAAATAAATCTGAAAAGGATGAAGGACCATACGTACTTTTATGCCAATGTTCCTGTAGTTTGCAGTCGTAAATGATAACGTTTATAATAATAATAGTGACAATAAACGATGGAGAAGCAGCAGCTTTGTCTGGAGAATTCTTTTTCCCTGCAAAAACCGTGTTCTTTTGAAGGTGGAACTAACCTGTTGCCTAAGCAATTAATGGTTGGGATTTTCCTCCCTTTAAAACTTTGACTCTTGTCTCCTCAATGCCAATTCCTTTGGACTGTAAAAGGCCATCAAAATTATTGCCAGTCTTTCAAATGAATGGAAAGTATTAAACACGTATACTTCAACAAATTAAGTTAAAAGTGAAACTCCATTTTATCATATCAAAAATAGTGCAAATATATGTGAAGGCCTCAGATCGCTGCCGTTCTCAGACTGTTGTAAGAAAATTGGTCTCTACAATGTACTTTACAATAATATTTAAACCTTACTGTCTTAATGTTTTCTTTATCATAGAATATGACAATTTTAAGTTAACACACAATCAAGATGTGGCGTTAATTAATCCAGTTTTAACATAACAACAACCATAGCAAAGATGGAATTAAAATAAGTTCTGGTATTGCTAGGAGTCCGTAAAATTCAGCCCCGTCAGTCTGAGGACAGCAAAAAAGCCTCTTGACCTATACTATTTAAGTTAGTTAAATCACTTGGTCAATTTCTCTTTATTTATAATATTGGTGACGTGGGTAAGCTTCGCATCCGAGGCCTGTCATTCCTAAAAAAAAGCCCCCCCCCCCTTCAAATAATCCTGGATCTGCCCCGTATAAGCGGTATATTAATCTGTCCCAAAATCAATTGACTAGTAAGTAATCGTATCGGCATCTTTGTCTCAATAAGTGTCGATAATGTATGAATATTGGCGTAAATGGCTAGCCTAGCATACGTGGTTAGAGTTCAATGTCATTTTTCAATAAGCAGTTTAAAAATAAAAACCAGAAAAACTAATTATGTATTTTTCTCTTTCATACGAAGATGGGTAGAATATTGCTTACTTTTAAATGATTTCTTCCTTTTCAAAACGGAAAAGGAAAACGGTGAATATTAATTGTTATAAATGTTGAAAAAAAATGAAAACTTTTCTCCCACCGAGATAGCATTTTCGATGAAAGGGCAGTATGACATGCATGACGCCATATCGGGTCAGCAATTGACTCAATCCAAGTTTGATCTGTTACGTACCTTAAAAAAAAGTCCAATGAGCTTCCCCTCGTCAGCACCATTTTAAGGACTTTTAAGTGAAGAGAAAGGAAGTATTATTGACGATGCAGATTTGATGATAATGACCAGCAAAAGTTGATGTCAAATTGATCACTTATTGTAAACAAATACCGTTTTTTTATGCAAAAGGTTCATATCAAAACACCTTATATATCTTTAAGAAATAAATCTACTTCAAAAGATGTAAAATCTTAAAAGATGCATCACTGGGACAACTTTTTTTACTGTTGATGCAAAAGGTAATTTGCGTGGACCCACGAGAGCCCGCATTCGTTCGTGTGGCTTCCCGAATCCACGGCCAGGTCGACGTCGATGCTGTGATGGACTGACATGCGTCATCTGGGATACGAACCCGTGACTCTACGTCACCACGTTTGTTGACGGTTTTGCATTTGTTTTTTGCAGCCTTGCACGCTACCGACTGCGTCGTGACAGACCCGCCCACCCTCCTTCGTTACGAGTTTCCTCTTATAGTAATCAAAGGCAGTTTTTGAAAATGATTTCTGGCAAAAAAGTTTCGGTTGGATTCTCGAACTCGAACCAGCGTACAACTGTCTACCTGCGTCCAAGACGGCGGAGTTACCACGGAGCCAGACATACTTGGCTACGGAAATATTGATCAAATGGAAGTCTTTACATTCTCACGGAGAAGGCCACTTTGGACATCTACACGAAGATATCTGCAATTACGATCGACAGTCGGGGTGCCGCATTTCTTCCCGACCCACGCCAGGTCCCGAACATGGTCTACCCATGAACATTGAAGTTCATCATGTCCACTAAACCTTGTTTAACAACCTGGATCGAAGCGTTCCTACATTGATGGCTTTCTTTTACCGTCAGTCAGCGAGAAATTCTATTGGACGGTTTAAGTTTAAGCAAGCCCCTATGAAGAGGAAAGCGTTAAAAAAACGTTCAAATGAGTGAAGACTGGTGCGCTTTCCATTCTAGCATGCGCAATTGCGACGATGCAAATTTTAAGAAAAAAAAATATTTGGGAAATAATTCCGCCCATAAGATGCCATCTTTTTCTGCTGATAGCGGTTTACGGGTGATGTGACGTGGTGCGATACCGGGAAAGCAACTGAATCATTTTAACTTCGGTCGCTTTTATTGATAAGCCTGCCTACAATGTTCCTAGCTATATGAATTCAAGTGTTTTTATTTTCATTTTTATTTACACTGAGGTTACGTTTGACTTCACCTATGGCGTTATAGAGCACGAAGAGATCCAGTGCGGTTCACACCTTGACGGTTTGAGTTTTGATTAGTGTTTGCCATTTGAAATGTCGACTGTGGAATTGCCCCGGGTACTGTATGACCATACGAACAGTCTTCATAAGCAGGGGTCCAAGAGGGAAAGGGCATACAAAAGGAGATATCAATGGGTAAAGCAATAGCGCCAACGCGACTTTTGAAAAAAATGAAAACTTTTCTTGCAGATTATCCCACCGAGAAGATCCTGTAGCACTTTTTGATGAAAGGGCAGTATGACATGCATTGCGCCGTATCGGGTCAGCAATTGACTCAATCAAAGTTTGAACTGTCACGTACCTGAAAAAAAAAAGACGAAGATATCTGCAATTACGATCGACAATCGGGGTGCCGCATTTCTTCCCGACCCACGCCAGGTCCCGAACATGGTCTACCTATGAACATTGAAGTTCATCATGTCCACTAAACCTTGTTTAACATCCTGGATCGAAACGTTCCTACAATGATGGCTTTCTTTTACCGTCAGTCAGTGAGAAATTCTCTCGGACGGTTTTAGTTTAAGCAAGCCCCTATGAAGAGGAAAGCGTTAAAAAACGTTCAAATGTGTAAAGACTGGTGCGCTTTCCATTCTAGCATGCGCAATTGCGACGATGCAAATTTTGAGGGAAAAAAAACATATTTGGCAAATAATTCCGCCCAGAAGATGTCATCTTTTTCTGCTGATAGCGGTTTACTGGTGATGTGACGTGGTGTGATACCGGGAAAGTTACTGAATCATTTTAACTTCGGTCGCTTCCCAGTCAGCCTCAGTGATCTGGCCCACGTCTGGCAATGTCTGGCAAAAGGTATGGCCCACGTATGGTTTACTGGTGATGTGACGTGGTGCGATACCGGGAAAGCTACTGAATCATTTTAACTTCGGTCGCTTCCCAGTCAGCCTCAGTGATCTGGCCCACGTCTGGCAATGTCTGGCAAAAGGTATGGCCCACGTATGGTTTACTGGTGATGTGACGTGGTGCGATACCGGGAAAGCTACTGAATCATTTTAACTTCGGTCGCTTCCCAGTCAGCCTCAGTGATCTGGCCCACGTCTGGCAATGTCTGGCAAAAGGTATGGCCCACGTATGGTTTACTGGTGATGTGACGTGGTGCGATACCGGGAAAGCTACTGAATCATTTTAACTTCGGTCGCTTCCCAGTCAGCCTCAGTGATCTGGCCCACGTCTGGCAATGTCTGGCAAAAGGTATGGCCCACGTATGGTTTACTGGTGATGTGACGTGGTGCGATACCGGGAAAGCTACTGAATCATTTTAACTTCGGTCGCTTCCCAGTCAGCCTCAGTGATCTGGCCCACGTCTGGCAATGTCTGGCAAAAGGTATGGCCCACGTATGGTTTACTGGTGATGTGACGTGGTGCGATACCGGGAAAGCTACTGAATCATTTTAACTTCGGTCGCTTCCCAGTCAGCCTCAGTGATCTGGCCCACGTCTGGCAATGTCTGGCAAAAGGTATGGCCCACGTATGGTTTACTGGTGATGTGACGTGGTGCGATACCGGGAAAGCTACTGAATCATTTTAACTTCGGTCGCTTTTATTGATAAGCCTGTCTACAATGTTCCTAGCTATATGAATTCAAGTGCTTTTATTTTCATTTTGATTTACACTGAGGTTACGTTTGACTTCACCTATGCAGGGGCGGATCCAGAGCTATATACTGACAGTCTTCCAAATTATCTTTGTTGATTCATCCTCCAATTTTGACCGTCTTCCAACATTAAAAATTGGATACCCGTCAATGTAAACTTGAAAATCTGACCGTCTTCTGGAAGACCCAGAAGACGGCCTAAATCCGCCCCTGCTATGGCGTTATAGAGCACGAAGAGATCCAGAGCGGTTCACACCTTGACGGTTTGAGTTTTGAGCAGTGTTTGCCATTTGAAATGTCGACTGTGGAATTGCCCCGGGTACTGTATGACCATACGAACAGTCTTGATAAGCAGGGGTCCAAGAGGGAAAGGGCATACAAAAGAATGTATCAATGAGTGAAGCAATAGCGGCAACGCGAATTTTGAAAAAAAAAATGTAAACTTTTCTTGCAGATTATCCCAGAGAGAAGATAGCACTTTTCGATGAAAGGGCAGTATGACATGCCGTATCGGGTCGACTCAATCCAAGTTTGATCTATCAAGGACCTGAAAAAAAAAGAGTTTAATGAGCTTCCCCTCGTCAGCACCATTTTAAGGACTTTTAAGTGAAGAGAAAGGAAGTATCATTGACGGTGCAGACTTGATGATAATGACCTGCAAAAAGTTGATGTCAAATTGATCACTTATTGTAAACAATACCGTTTTTTTTATGCAAAAGGTTCATATCAAATCACCGTATATATCTTTAAGAAATAAATCTACTTTGAAAGATGTAATATTTTCATATATGCATCACTGTGACAGGTTTTTTATTAATGATGCAAAAAAGGTAATTTGCGTGGACCCACGAGAACCCGCGTTCGTTCGTGTGGCTTCCCGAATCCATGGCCAGGTCGACGTCGATGCTGTGATGGACTGACATGCGTCATCTGGGATTCGAACCCGTGACTCTACGTCACCATGTTTGATGACGGCTTTGCATTTGTTTTTTGCAGCCAGCCACGCTACCGACTGCGCCGTGACTGACCCGCCCACCCTCCGTAGCTACGAGTTTCCTCTTATAGTAATCAAAGGCAATTTTTGAAAATGATTTCTGGCAAAAAAAGTTGGAGTTGCATTCTTGAACTCGAACCCGCGTACAACTGTCTACCTGCGTCCAAGACGGCGGAGGTACCACGGAGCCAGACTTACTTGGCTACGAAACGAGTGATCAAATGGAAATCTTTTCCTTCTCACGGAGAAGGCCAGTTTGTATACCTACACGAAGATATCTGCAATTACGATCGACAGTCGGGGTGCCGCATTTCTTCTCGAGCCAGGTCCCGAACATGGTCTACCCATGAACATTGAAGTTCATCATGTCCACTAAACCTTGTCTAACAACCAGGATCGAAGCGTTCCTACATTGATGGCTTTTTTTTTTTTTTTTTTTTTTTTTTTTTACCGTCAGTCAGTGAGAAATTCTTTCGGACGGTTTTACTTTAAGCAAGCCCCTATGAAGAGGAAAGCGTTAAAAAACGTTCAAATGTGTAAAAGAAAATTGGTGCGCTTTCCATTTTAGCCTGCACAATTGTGACGATGCAAATTTTGAGAAAAAAAAACATATTTGCCAAATAATTCCGCCCAGAAGATGCCATCTTTTTCTGCATATAGCCGTTTACGGGTGCTGTGACTGAATCATCTTAACTTCGGTCGCTTTTATTGATAAGCCTGCCTACAGTGTTCCTAGCTATATGAATTCAAGTGCTTTTATTTTAATTTTGATTTACACTGAGGTTACGTTTGACTTCACCTATGGCGTTATAGAGCACGAAGAGATCCAGAGCGGTTTACACCTTGACGGTTTGAGTTTTGAGCAGTGTTTGCCATTTGAAATGTCGACTGTGGAATTGCCCCGGGTACTGTATGACCATACGAACAGTCTTGATAAGCAGGGGTCCAAGAGGGAAAGGGCATACAAAAGAATGTGTGAATAGGTAAAGCAATAGCGGCACCGCGAATTTTGAAAAAATGAAAACTTTTCTTGCAGATTTACCACCTAGAAGATAGCACTTTTTGATGAAAGGGCAGTATGACATGCATGGCGCCGTATCGGGTCAGCAATTGACTCAATCCAAGTTTGATCTGTCACGTACCTGAAAAAAAAAAGAGTTCAAAGTTCAATGAGCTTCCCCTCGTCAGCACCATTTTAAGGACTTTTAAGTGAAGAGAAAGGAAGTATCATTGACGGTGCAGACTTGATGATAATGACCTGCAAAAAGTTGATGTCAAATTGATCACTTATTGTAAACAATACCGTTTTTTTTATGCAAAAGGTTCATATCAAATCACCGTATATATCTTTAAGAAATAAATCTACTTTGAAAGATGTAATATTTTCATATATGCATCACTGTGACAGGTTTTTTATTAATGATGCAAAAAAGGTAATTTGCGTGGACCCACGAGAACCCGCGTTCGTTCGTGTGGCTTCCCGAATCCATGGCCAGGTCGACGTCGATGCTGTGATGGACTGACATGCGTCATCTGGGATTCGAACCCGTGACTCTACGTCACCATGTTTGATGACGGCTTTGCATTTGTTTTTTGCAGCCAGCCACGCTACCGACTGCGCCGTGACTGACCCGCCCACCCTCCGTAGCTACGAGTTTCCTCTTATAGTAATCAAAGGCAATTTTTGAAAATGATTTCTGGCAAAAAAAGTTGGAGTTGCATTCTTGAACTCGAACCCGCGTACAACTGTCTACCTGCGTCCAAGACGGCGGAGGTACCACGGAGCCAGACTTACTTGGCTACGAAACGAGTGATCAAATGGAAATCTTTTCCTTCTCACGGAGAAGGCCAGTTTGTATACCTACACGAAGATATCTGCAATNTTTTTTTTTTTTTTTTTTTTTTTTTTTTTTTTTTTTTTTTTTTTTTTTTTTTTTTTTTTATGCAAAAGGTTCATATCAAATCACCGTATATATCTTTAAGAAATAAATATACTTTGAAAGATGTAATATTTTCATAGATGCATCACTGTGACAGGTTTTTTATTAATGATGCAAAAAGGTAATTTGTGTGGACCCACGAGAGCCCGCATTCGTTCCTGTGGCTTCCCGAATCCACGGCCAGTTCGACGTCGATGCTGTGATGGACTGACTTGCGTCATCTGGGATTCGAACCCGTTACTCTACGTCACCATGTTTGTTGACGGTTTTGCATTTGTTTTTTGCAGCTTTGCACGCTACCGACTGCGCCGTGACTGAACCACCCACCCTCCGTAGCTACGAGTTTCCTCTTATAGTAATCAAAGGCAATTTTTGAAAATGATTTCTGGCAAAAAACTTTGAGTTGCATTCTCGACCTCGAACCCGCGTACAACTGTCCGCCTGCGTCCAAGACGGCGGAGTTACCACGGAGCCAGACTTACTTGGCTACGGAATGAGTGATCAAATGGAAATCTTTACCTTCTCACGGAGAAGGCCAGTTTGGATAGCCTATCTACACGAAGATATCTGCAATTACGATCGACAGTCAGGGTGCCGCATTTCTTCCCGACCCACGCCAGGTCCCGAACATGGTCTACCCATGAACATTGAAGTTCATCATGTCCACTAAACCTTGTTTAACAACCTGGATCGAAGCGTTCCTACATTGATGGCTTTCTTTTTACCGTCAGTCAGCGAGAAATTCTTTGGGTCGGTTTTTGTTTAAGCAAGCCCCTATGAAGAGGAAAGCGTTAAGAAACATTCAAATATGTAAAGACTGGTGCGCTTTCCATTCTAGCATGCGCAATTGCGACGATGCAAATTCTAAGAAAAAAAACATATTTGGCAAATAATTCCGCCCAGAAGATGTCATCTTTTTCTGCTGATAGCGGTTTACGGGTGATGTGACATGGTGCGATACCGGGAAAGCTACTGAATCATTTTAACTTCGGTCGCTTTTATTGATAAGCCTGTCTACAATGTTCCTAGCTATATGAATTCAAGTGCTTTTATTTTCATTTTGATTTACACTGAGGTTACGTTTGACTTCAACTATGGCGTTATAGAGCACGAAGAGATCCAGAGCGGTTCACACCTTGACGGTTTGAGTTTTGAGCAGTGTTTGCCATTTGAAATGTCGACTGTGGAATTGCCCCGGGTACTGTATGACCATACGAACAGTCTTGATAAACAGGGGTCCAAGAGGGAAAGGGCATACAAAAGAATGTATCAATGCCAAGGAACAGATGATACGTTTTTGGTGGTGATCCGGATTAATAGTCAATCAATAATCAATAACAATCAAAAATTGCTGCCTTGGTGGAGGTCTGCGCTCTCGGAGTGCTTTTCTAGCTATAATGTGATTCATATATTCTTATCAATAAACTATAATACATTTTTTTAATCTTTTTATGCATTTTTTCTTCATGTGAATCCCATATTTTAACGTATAGATCTACAATATTCTCCGACAGTTTTATTTATCTTTTTATTAAATCGTAGACTATAAAAAATTGTGTACCCAAGGGATAATTTTGATAAGTTATTCAACTAAATACAAAATGTTCGAGTTACAAATGTTATATAGACCTTAGATCTTGGACTATGGTATTCTTTGAAACTGTTTTAGAATAATCTCAGTGGCTGTTGATTTTCCACTCAAACTTGTGATGAGGCAAAATCAATCTTGTAAAGATCTCGCTTGATCTCCCATCAAGGAAACAAGATTAAAACGTTTAATGGACAAATTCACCAAAGGCAGCCAAATTTATTTATTTATTTATTTATTTTTCTACAAAGATTACAGAAGTGTTTTTTTTTTTTTTTCTTTTTTTTTTTTTTTTTTTTTTTTGCCTTACAGAACTCGTCAGACGACATTTCTCGTGTTCTACCCATCCCCCCACAGTTCACTGAACATTTTCTTATCTTCTTTCTCGAAGACTTTGCACGATATGCAATAAATTTCGAAATAGGAACGAAGCATAACTTACTTCAACTGCAAGTCTTAATGGCCATAGAAAAAAGTCTTTCGGATTTTTTTCTGTGTATTCAGCAGCTTTGTGACACATTGTAGAATTATCAGTTCGTACTTGCTGTACATGTACATTAGGAAACCTGCTAAATATAGGCTTATCATTAAGTTGAAAAATCAGTGTGACATAAATAGAAAAGCTTAGGACACCCGAGTAACGAGAAATCCAAATTGGCGAACTTCAAACCGATTTCCATCTCAGCAAACATAATTACCCGCAGGAAGACGTTTGAATTGGCAAGGAATTTTTTCTTTCATTTTGCGGCATCCAAACCCAGTTAATTTTCTCTAAGTTCACGTTTTTCTGCCCCGACTTTTCGAATCTCAGTGCTTGTTTGTTTAATGTGAAGTGTGTTATGCGACGTGTAATAATAACTTTACATAAAACGGCTTGGCTTTACTTTGTTACAAGGTCTCTAATTCGCATATTTACTTTCCGTTATACGTGTACTGTTTGTTGTTTCAGTGAATAGCTCTAAACCACCTTTCGTTCGCCGCCGCGTTTTGTATCGAGAAAACCGCGACGGAATGTTTTTGATATCAGCTGAGAGGGCTGTAACGGAGTATGAACGCCCGCTGACATTCACGACTTTTAATGTTCATACAGGGGATGGAGGATATTGCTAGGGGAGAGGGGGGTATATGGAGAAAGAATTAAAGCGGCAAACGAGTACACTTTCACTATTCACATGTTCGTTGGGTACGGGGGTGGACAAGATGTATAAAGATACGCAGGAAACGTGGATGGAAATAGTAGTCTATTTTGTCTCGTTTCATCCGTTTATTTAATTTTTTTTTTTTGGGGGGGGGGAGGGGGCGGAGAAGGGAGAGGAGGTGGAAACTCCAAAGATAAGGAGGAGAAGGCGTGCCCGCTGTGATCCCCCCCTTTCCTCCCCAATCTGAATGTTGGAATACAAATGGAGATAAGTGACGTTTACCACAACTCGACTGAAACTTAGTGACAGCACAGTGATTTTACAGAGTATGAGGACATTTTTGTCTCCAATATTTGTATGAAATTTCGCCTTTTGGAAGTGTAGCGTTGGTTGCCCCATCTCGTGCTATTGGGACATTGGCACTTGACTCGAGGTCAGCCGATTGTGCCTTTTCTTTTCTTTTAATGTCGAACAATAATATCCACTGTTTGCCAACACAACAATACAGAGCCCCGCTCCTGAAAACAAATTTGCAACAATAACGGTAGTAGAAGAAAGGGTTAAGAAAACATGTAAAACAAGCTTAGAAACCTGGGTTAGAACCGTGCGATTACACTTGAAAGGGAACCGGCATATTTCACCGCCACATTTTTCTGGAATTTGTCCCTTTCGTCTGAGGTAAAATGAACCGTCTAGAGCCTAAAACGGTCAGAGTGCCGCTAAATTCTGCTGTCAACGCCACCTTATCATGTCAACGCTGGAAAACAGCAAGATGTATTGTGTCTTCTACCTGGAGTACTACGCCCCAGCATCTTGAAGAACTGAATGAAAAAAAAATTGATTTATGGCATTTGAAAGGACCCACTTCGACCATTTGATCGAAAAGAGGAATGTCATTGAATATGGAACCCAGATTTGAAAATTATGGGCATGAGTTGATGGAAATGATATTTGAGAGCAATATTCAGTCGTGAAAGACGTGAAGTTCAGCTGTCCGAACCATACAGTTATCTACAGGTAAGAGAACATCCATGAAACTACTCACGCTCGAAATACACTCTGTACAGACTCCTCTGGCGTTTTCTAAACACTTTTTGATTCTAGTAAATTATTAAGTATTAAATTGCTTTGGAGGTGTCACCAACTGCAGGCCGTCACAGCCACTGCATTTTGCACTTGCTCGAAAATGTTACTAAATATGCGCTAGATCTCATTTAATGCAATTAATTTCTATTTATGTATTTTTAGAGTGAAAGGTAGACCTTTATATTATCATAATTAACATACTTGAGGCATCTTCTTTCATCATTTTGATACAATGTCAGTTTTTACAGCGTCTGGTACCCTTATGTATCGAAACGCATTGAAAGTTTGATAACTTAGAGCCCGAATAGAAGCACAGTAATGCGATAGACGTGATTTTAAAAATTTTGTTTCAATTATTTAAAATCATTTTGGAGGTTTTGAAATAAATAAATAAATAAATAAATAAATAAATAAATAAATAAATAAATAAATAAATAAAATGTTAAAACAAGAAGAAATAATAGAGAGATAGATTAATAAAACACCCAAGCAAGCACGCACGCGCAGTTTTTATGTGATATATGTCGTAACGTTACCATCTATGTGATATATCTTAAATAACATTGAAAACTCATTGTGATATATCCTGAAACGTGGGTATTGTAACGTGACCGTTAAGCAGAAAGAACGTAAATTTCTATGCCCAAAATTTGATATTGTAATAGCGAATATTGCGACTGTAACAAATTTGGTATATGTGTGTTATGCCGCTGTGTCCAGTATTAGGAGTACACGTGACATGCAGATGTTTAATTTTACAACTTTTTAAAATTATTTTTGTCTGTTATTTATTTATTTATCTATTTATTTATTTATTTATTTGCTAAGATATTTTTAGTGCAATACAGGCATAGCATAATATGAAACGATATTGACGATTTCGGAAGTTTTCCACGAAGTCGTAATATCAAACAAACCGAAGCTAGATAACAGTACAGTTGGTGATGAAGCGATCCCTAGTGATATTATGAAGAGTCTTCAAAGCAGTATGCAAAACAATGGATCTATCGTTTCTTACAAAGTGCAAATTTCTGTGGTTTCTGAAACCCAGAGAAATGCGAGGTGAAAATACGGTATTACGAGATCAAAGAAACCAGCTGGCGGCAGAGATAGGAAGGGGTTAAAAATTAGACAATTTGAGTCGCTCCTTCGTGATGGAAAAGTTCCTAAACGGGAAGAGGGTTATGGCTTTTTGAAACAATAAGGATTGCAGTGGGTTTGGAGGCTACAATGGCTACGGTGTACCCTCTAACAGGTCCACAGCTATTATTATTATGTGGACATTTTCGGAGGATAACAGCCAGTTTTCCCAGAGACATATCTGTGAATATGTAGTGAAAAGTCACTCTGTGGTCCCGGTAGAGGGTAGCCACGGTGCATGTGTCAGAATACACAAAGTGGGAATTGTGTTGTTACTGTGCAAGGATAAAAGACGCAATTACGTACAGACAGAACTTCACGTGAAAAGTAGCTTCATGTTGTTTTTACTTCTTGGCTAACAGGATTAATAAATAACATGACAAGGGTCGCTTCCCACCACGCACGTTTCGCCGTGTTCCGATATAGCCTATCAGCTGAAAACTATAATAAGGTAGTTTGCACTTCATAATTTGGTAACTGTTTCCATAATTCATTGGCTCAAAATTATTAGCATGGTCTCTTCTTTTCATCAAAAATAATTGAAACTCTTGATAACTCCTAATTTCCGCCCTCTATAACATAAAAGTCACCCTTTTTTCTACGAAGAC
>NW_019773582.1:65770-79869 GCF_001039355.2 Lingula anatina | reverse complement strand
TGTTTATATTTTTCCCTTTTGGTTAAAAGATGAAACGAAGAAACCTACAACTCATACCAACTTATTTCTTTATTCTTTTTATAAATCCAAAATATGATTTTCTTTAAAAAGTGAAGATTGATCTGTGTCTTAAAGCTACACAGTGAACATTTAACCTTTATATAGTGCTCAAAATGTCAATTTTCTGGAAATTTCAACTCTTTTCCCCCGAATCACCAAGATATTCCATTACATAAACCATTCACAAATTACCGTCTGTGAACTGGTTACTAGTATTGAGTTCTGAGTACCTTTGCTTTTGAAAGACTCTTGTAATGGAGATGAAGGCTGGTGATTTTAACTCTGCGTGGTAAAAAAAAAAAAAAAAAACACTGAATTTAAGATCGTGAATAGATTGTACTTTTTTCAAAAGCTTGGATAGTGTATGTGATAAAGGAAAATTGCTGAAATGTACAGGACAGTCCCTTTTTTGCTAAAGAAAGGTCTAACGTGAATTGTAGCTTTATACAAGTTTGCATGTTGAAGGTGATTACTGACATCAGCCCCCACCGCCCTCTCAATTCACACTTGAGTTAACCCTGAAAACAGCCAGAAGGATTATTAGCGTCTGTCACCTGTCTTCATTCAGGAACTAATAGCTAACCACAAACAACAACTTCATCTGAAATGGCAAACCAAGATGAAAAATGTAAACACGAAGGTCTGCGTTTGCAAAATAATTGCTCCCATTACTAGAAGGCAGAGAGAAGAAATCTAAAAGAAAACAAGTTATTTGTTAATTTTGAGATGAGTACATTTCTCCTCTCAGATGAACCATTTCTTGTTGGTGTGAAATAACGAAATTTTTATACTGAAAAATAATATACTTTAGAATGGTATGCTTTAGAAGATCATTATTACAGATATTTAGTCCAATTTCTCTGCCTTTAGAGCCTTATAAACACAGCTTTTTATTGTCACTTAAAAAAGGTTATTTGTGGAAAATAAGATATAATCTGTATTTTTTTTCTCTTCCTGAAAATACTTATATAATTTGAGATGCAAAATGTAACTTCTTGTCTAAACCAGCATGGAGTTTGCATGAATTCTGGAATTAGCCGAGAATCGGAATCTATTGATTACTTGAGTCAATATGAACATTTCCAGCACAAAAAGGCATAGATGGGAGAGCTGGCTGCGGGGTATTGATTTTTGTCTAGAAATATTTCCCATCCATGATAAAGCCACAGGGGCCTATTGTACTGCAAAAAAATACAGCATTCAGCATCCCTGTCATCACAATGTGGCCCTGGTCGTGGATTGTGTTAGTTGTGACATGGAATGTGTTCTTGGTTGTGCTAGCTGCCTGGCTGTGTGACAGCATCAAGGGGCCTCTGTGTTTGGATGGTACATGTACCACTATCTATTAAATTTTCCAGGAGAGAGGGTTTTGGCAATAAAGGTTGATTACACTGAAATGTGGGAGAGGGAGGGGGTGAAGGGAGGGTGGGGGAAGGTGCCTGGGTTAGAGTGGACTCAGTAGTGAGGGGAATACACTGTACTAGTACTAGTATTTGGGTTTATGCAAAGGAGGAAAAGAAAGAAGCAGTGAGAATGGGTCATTAGAGGGTCATTCCTACCTGTCCCAGGGGGAGTGAGTTGGTACTAATTTCTGGACCAGTGCATGTGTGTTAAAGAATTGTTGATGAATCAAAAAGTGTGCGTTCATGTTTGGGTGTGTACCAGTGCGTGAATACAAAAATGAGGGTGATTTGAGGTTACACCTAACTCTGTGCCCATCAGTATGTGGCAGTGTGAAGTGTTGACATTACAAATGTATGAACTCTATTTTATAATTCATGCTTTTATGCCAACAACTAGAAGACTTTGATAATAATGTCATTATGATAATGTTATGATTTTGACCTGTGCGTGAATCATAGGGACAATGTCATTATTTCACTGATGTCAGTAGAAAACGGACACTTAATCACTCAAAAGTCTGTGAATTGATTTCTTAACAGAAGCCTAAATCTAATATAAAATAGCATGATGATTTTACAAGCCACATCATGTAGGTTTTATTTTTAAAGTATGAAAAATTTCATTTTAGTGGCACATAACATTTGGAATGTTCCCTTTATTTTTATGATAAAAATGGATAACATAAGGAAGAAAATTGCTTAAAATTTTTCATTTAGCTCTTCATTTAAGTAAATTTATATATAAATATATTCTTGATCAAAAGTTGAAGGAAATCTATTAAAGTCACGATTTGTTTCCCTGCTTCACAATGCATGCAGTCTTAAGCATATTAAATGATATGTACATTTCATTTATATCTGGAAACTGCCGCAAACCGCCTTAATTCAGTTAAGCTTGAATAAGAATGTATAACGATGACTGCTAAGAATGTCGATTTTTATACTGTGGGGCAACTTCTCAGACTCTCGGCAAAGACTTACCACAGTCTGTATATGTGCATAACATTATCCTCAGAAATATATTCATGACGTGGTCTAGGCCGAGGTGAAATGGCACAGAATGACGTGTTTTTCTGTTTTCTAGAGCGGGCAGCTGGTTAGGAAATTTTTTCACCTTTACTGCAACATAAGTATCTAAGTGTCGGCCATTGAGTGAAGTAGCTGAACTGGATAGGACGTAATTAGAGACGTCAATTAACGCACAATGGATGGATTCATTTGTGGAACTGGTAAGAGGCGATGAAAAGCTTTTTAAGAGGAATCATATTTTAATCCAGATTACTGTCAGGAGGAATGCCATTTGACATTCTGTTGGCCTATTATTAGGTGGGAATAATTATTATAATGATCTAGAATTACAATGGATGGGACCTTCAATGAAATTGGTAAGAACTTAGCAGTTATTTCATTAGTTATGTAAAGAAAACAGAGATGAGAGTCAGGTTACCAAAGGATAGATGAATTTTTTTTGACTAAGCATTTTTTTTCCTAGACATATAAAGGAATACAAGACGGTCGCTTTCTTTTGTAATCTTAACCATATTTTAATCGTTCCGTGTACTGTTCAATTATGTGACAGCTGTTATTCAATTAAGAAGAAGCCAGACACATGAAGTCCTCAATTAGCGTTTACCTCAAAGACAGAGTGGTAAATTATTTGTATTAGACATTTTTGCCAGTTGATTGCCATTGTGTTATTGACTTAATGATACTGTGTTTACAAACATAAAATTATGAAAATTGGAGGTGATGTATTGAGGATGAGAATGGAGATAGAAAACATAAAGTTATGAAAATTGGAGGTGATGTATTGAGGATGAGAATGGAGATAGAAAACATAAAGTTATGAAAATTGGAGGTGATGTATTGAGGATGTGAATGGAGATAGATGCTGACAGTAACATAGTGAGAGTAATCAAATATATATAGAGACAGATAAACTGTTTAACTGTTGGGATTGGGTAGTGGTTGTGGTTTGGATTTTAAACAGAATAAATCACTATGTATCTACATGTACTTGAATTTTTCTTTTACAAAAAAGTAGGAATGCTCTAGTTTTAAGACTAAGAGTGACACTAATTTCATACGGCTTCTCTATATTCAGTGTAGATCAGAGTACACTGAAAGTTTTGTCCTTGAGTTAACACCAACTTCCCTCTTAATTAAGGCACAACCTTTTGTATTATTATTATGTTCTATATTAAATATACAAGACTGAAGAGACACATTGATTGAATAAGTAACTACTAGTATGCCAATTATGTTCTGTTGTCTGTTGCCAAATATTGTTAATGTTTTTGTTTCCTGGATACTAGACCCTTCACCAGTCATCGTATTAGCCATGATTTACCGATACATGTTCAGTAGATTGAACTCCATTTTGCCTACGTCTTACAAAGTGAAAGCATGTTCATGTGACATGTCATGTTTTGATGAATGATTTGAATCCCGCTGGCATTTCTGAATATATATATACACGCCTTACAGCATGCCATCTTCTCATTACTTCAAGGTATTAAAGGAAAGTTGTCACCTTTTTCATTATGAAAATGGAGTGATGGCCATCTTGTATGGTATTTGAAAGGTTATATATGGGTGGTGATGGATGCAAATTCTATTCTGTTATGATCTTCCTGTGTACTGTAACTGTGTGTGAAGTACAGTGTATGTTTTGTAGGCCGATGACGTCTTTTTTTCGTAAAAATACTGATACATGTATCACATATATACTAAATTATAGAGACCCCTCGTGTGCAGTCACACAAGCGCAGTCACTTGTAGAATTGAATCTTCAAACATGCAAATTTGCTAAGACAAAGACAAATAATATCCATTCATTCATTCATTCATTCTTTCATCGTGATATCAATTTTCCTTATAAAAACATTTAGTTAGAAATAAAACTTGATAAAAAATTGTCTTTTCCTTTCAGTTACAATGAAAGCAACAAGATGAAGACCAAAACATGAAGATTGTTTCCAACTCATTTTAAAGTTTCACTTTTTACTCAGCACAACAAGAGCACATTTTTATCACACAAAACTGAGGTAAGGGTGAAAATTTTCTAGAATCCAATGATTTAAACTTACACTCCAGTTTGATCCACTGTAATATTACATATAATGATATAACTTTTTTCATTGGTTTCTTCAAGATATTTTTAAAGATGGAAAGTATTTTAGTCGCTGTTGAATGATTTTGCAAATGCCATTTGTTGTTTTGAAGCTTAAAATTTTTTTGAAATGGCTTCGGCAGAATGAAAAATGCTAGAAAAGAAATGTTAAGTATAAGTCAGGTGACTCGACTAAGTGCCACTTGCTGTGATTCACTTGTTATATATGCTTTGGCCATGGTTCTGAGTCACAGTGAGAGGATTTGGCTTTTGAATACTAGATATCTTTCAACTTTTGGGCACTGCATATGTTATTACCTCCTTACCATGTCTTGATATATTAGAGTTAAATTCAGTACTAAGAGGGACACCTATTTTAACTTAGAGACCATTCCCACAGATATCTAGATCGATCTATCCCCCTGTAGAGTCTCATTAGATTGCTGTCAGCTTAATTGGCTTAAATGTCTGTCCCGCCTACTGAAAGCTGTAAGGGGGTAATAAACTTTTGTGAGTGCTCGGCTCCCGGAAGCTGACAGCAATTTAGCGTGAACCCCCAGGGAGTTAGGTCAATCCAAATCTGTGGGAACCCTGTCTTAATCACCTTACTGTGAAATTGGAAATTCCTCATGACAATTTTTTCAGGTATTACAAACATAACGTAGTTCTCAGAAACAATTCAACATATCTTTTTATCTTGAAATTAGTAATTTACAAACTACATTAGATTTTTTCCCCAATTTCAGACCATGTCATCTGTGAAGGTTGCAGTGCGGGTTCGCCCGTTCAACAACAGGGAGATAGCGCACCAGTCCCAGTGCATCATAGAAATGGACGGCTACACAACAAGTGAGCATCGCTGCCCCAACATGGCTGACAGCAGGCCCCAGTTTCACAAAAAAAACTTCAACGGGTTCCCTGGCTAAGAACTTAATTACCAAGGTTACATGAGCACATCTTAACCTATCAGGAGCAGTGTAACAGCACTCTCATGGAAATCCAAGTCAGCTAAGTTGGGGAACTGACTTGGAAGTTTTTTTGTGAAAGTGGTGTCAGGGTGTGGTAATGGCATACATTTTAGGCACAGACTATGCAAAATTTGGACACTTTAGGAGTGAAAAATTTGTTCAAGTTGCAATAAATATTCAAGTTAGCCAATGATTGCGGCTAATACCAAAGAAAAACTATTACTTAAGATTTGTGTATGATAAAAGATAGTATGACATCTATACTGATGACTAATGCATAGCCAACTCTGTTTGAAAGCAACCGATTCAGAAATTTACCTGCTGATATAGTTATAAAAGATAAAAATACAGGAGTTAGGGGTATCAAGACGAGTGATTTAGGGGTGTAGCCTAAATTTCCAGATTGTATTCTTTTAAATGGACCCTAGCACCTTTGTTCCTCTATGGCAACTTTTACATATAAATGGGATGTTCCTACTAAATTGAATGTAATTAGTACCACCAGTGGGTATGCTGGCAGTACTCATGGTTTTACTCCCTGCCCATCTTGTTGGTATTTAAAATTGAAGTTAATGATTAATGAATTATTTTAGTATTGGAGGGATAAGCAAAAAAAAAAAAAAAAAGCATTTGAAATAAGTAAAATAATTTATGATTTAGACTTTAAGTTTGAAATATTTTCTGTTTTTTTCGACAAGTTTATTGAAATAAGTTAAAGAGGCATACTTTTTACATTTGAGAGATGGCGTACTCTTACATATTTTTCATCAGCTGACCTTGGTTCTGTGACCAATAGTTTTGCCTAACATTATTGTAGGAAATAGTACATTAGTGTTGACGTCTATTCACAGTAAATCATGAATAAAAAGTGTACAAAAGTAACTAGATATGCCAGCATCCTGATTTACAAAGAAATCAAAATGGAAAAACTCAGTGTGAATGTTCAATTAACTGACGGGTTGCCAATATCGGTGACAAATGAACTGACGAAAAAGCATACATTTTGAAGTTGGGTTGCCATAGTAACTAATTCGATCCTATTACAGCGAGGTTGATTTTCCTTTACTGTTCTGATGAAGTTCGTTTAATTGCAGTGCTCATATTTACCACTGACCTGCTGGCCGTATGCCAACAAATGCCCATTGGACTATTATCAATTTGATCCTTTATTGGCTTGAGGGGCTGGTGATAATTGACCAAAATAGTCTGAAATGATATTTTAAAAATATTTTTGTAGATTGAAGGTAACTGTAATAAAAGCAATGCAATCCAGCTTTTACCATTATATATCTTTATCAGCTTATGGCTTACCATCTTTTTATTAGGCAAGGAACATTGAATTTTGTTTCTTTTAAATTTTGTTTGAATTTCATTCAAATCCAAACCAGTCTGTCATCATATCTGTGGTTATTCTGGAGAGCACAAATTCCTTTCAAGAAATGATCATAATGTTATCATTCAGTCGCCAAGGGTCTTCTTGTATATCTGTTTTCCATTTCCCATAAAAATCAGCAAAAAGATTGATTTTATTTTTAGCATCATATTTAATGGTCTCAACCCTAATGGCTCTGTGACCTCTGACAATTGAGCAGATTTTATTTGATCTTTGTACATCAGTTGCTTCAAGCTCTAAAAACTCCCACTTTTTTCAGAAACTTCCATTGATGCAGTTTTCCCACAAGTCCTTAAATAATAGATTCAGGTTATTCAGGCAGGATGCTTTCCCTGGAACATTGTTCTGTTCCTAATGTGTTGTGTGTAATGAAATAGCGGAACAGAAGCCCATGAATGTATTAAATTCCTTTAAAGTACATTGTGCTCTTAAGGGACAGAAGCAGCTTTTCAAATCTAAATGTGGGTAGCTGTAATGGTTCAGTGTTATGAAACTGTAATATGTCACATTACCTTCAGGCTGAACGCTGCTTGGTATGTGTCCAGTAAAATTAGCAGTATACCAAAATCATGACTAAAATAGATTTTGATAAAAAATGACCAGAACGTAGCCTTGAATCATGCAGTGTACCCCTTAGCAAAATGAGAAGTTTGAAGCAATGAGTTTCTTAGAAAAAATTTCTTGCTGCTAATTTGCAGCCACATTGCAGCAAATTTCCCTTAAATTAAAAAATAAATAAATAAATAAATAAATAAATAGAAAAATAAAAAATAAATAATAATAATAATGAATTTAAAAGATAAATAAATAAATAAAAAATGAATAAAAATATAAAAAAATTACAGTTTGCAACATGCCTGATGTTTTGCTAGATGTGCCCTCATGCAATCTGGTTATCATCGCCAGTAATGTCACCCACTCCAGTACTCAACTCGTTCATCACTATACATCCCCCTCACCTCCAAAGTTAATGATAAGGTTAATTATTTGTGCCACGATGTGGTGCTGATAGTGATCAGTGTTTAACTACAAACCACGCAATTCTCAGAAATGATGAAAACTTAAAATTGCATCTGCGTAAGTACCAGTCTATTTATTATTACTTCTCTTATAAGTAGGCGATGTCCTTTCAGAAAAAAAAAAATTGCCATTGATAAAGTGTTATTATATTTTGCCATTGCTGTTATATTGATTACCATAGATATAAACTTGATATATTTAGCCACTGATAATGATATAGGTATGTTTTTCCATTGTAGCCATTACCAATCCCAAAGCAGGTCCTAAGGAACAGAAGACCAAGAGATATAACTATGACTACTCCTACTGGTCTCATACTACGGTGAGTTGTTGGTGTTTACTATACTCTTCCAAAAATGTCCAAAATCAACCCGAATAAAAAGTCCCCGAGAGTCAATTTCTTGATATTATCAATAATTGCAATTAAAAAGTAAATAACACATCATAAATGAAATTTTTGCAAGTTTAAAGTGTGTCCACTTTCAAAGGCCATGTATGAAAAGCAGAGTAAATTATATTCTTTAATTAATACAAAAAAAGGAAAAAGGTATAATTTGTGACTTTCCATGACTCCACAATAAAGTTTATTTACTGGTAAGAGCGATTGAAAAAAAAAAAACAAAAACCCTGCATATTCTTTGCTTTTTCTTTCAAGTAGAAACGAAAATATGTGAATATGTTTGCATTAGATTGGATTATAGAGAAAACAGAGATTAAAAACAAATTACATGGCCGAGCACTAATTTGATTGCAGTCATATTTATTATACAATCTGCAAATAAACTAATCACTTAAGAGCAGAATTAACACAAAATTGATTCATGCAAAAGTATGACTCTAGGGAAATTGCTTGCAAATCTGAATTACATGAGCCAAATGGAAAATGGTAGTATGCACTGCTTAGATATCAAGAATTATAATTATATTGATTAGCAGTTGTGTAGCCAAAGAGGATTGCATGATAATTACGTGATGTTATATTCTGAGAGTAGTATTTTCGCTGGTGTGTGAGTGAATGAAAATTACTAGTAGAGGATTGTATTAATTGGCCATTAATTAGAGATTTGAACTAATTGGCCATTAGTAAGAGCATTGTACTTAATAATAATAATGATATAATGGTGTCCACATGATACTTCAGCATGCTTTGCTCTTCATTTGTGCTGCCAGTACATTAATCATTTGCTTGATGGATAGTAGGAAGTGGCCTTTGGTATAAAACAGTCAGATTCCTTTCACTAATAATGCTCCATTCATTTATGATATTTAAAATGTTCGAAATAGCTCAGNTTGGATGTTTGTGATTCAGAGATATTACATGCTAGTTTAATATAAAAATAATTTGAGAGTAAGTAAATAAATAAATAAATAAATAAATAGAAAAATAAAAAATAAATAATAATAATAATGAATTTAAAAGATAAATAAATAAATAAAAAATGAATAAAAATATAAAAAAATTACAGTTTGCAACATGCCTGATGTTTTGCTAGATGTGCCCTCATGCAATCTGGTTATCATCGCCAGTAATGTCACCCACTCCAGTACTCAACTCGTTCATCACTATACATCCCCCTCACCTCCAAAGTTAATGATAAGGTTAATTATTTGTGCCACGATGTGGTGCTGATAGTGATCAGTGTTTAACTACAAACCACGCAATTCTCAGAAATGATGAAAACTTAAAATTGCATCTGCGTAAGTACCAGTCTATTTATTATTACTTCTCTTATAAGTAGGCGATGTCCTTTCAGAAAAAAAAAAATTGCCATTGATAAAGTGTTATTATATTTTGCCATTGCTGTTATATTGATTACCATAGATATAAACTTGATATATTTAGCCACTGATAATGATATAGGTATGTTTTTCCATTGTAGCCATTACCAATCCCAAAGCAGGTCCTAAGGAACAGAAGACCAAGAGATATAACTATGACTACTCCTACTGGTCTCATACTACGGTGAGTTGTTGGTGTTTACTATACTCTTCCAAAAATGTCCAAAATCAACCCGAATAAAAAGTCCCCGAGAGTCAATTTCTTGATATTATCAATAATTGCAATTAAAAAGTAAATAACACATCATAAATGAAATTTTTGCAAGTTTAAAGTGTGTCCACTTTCAAAGGCCATGTATGAAAAGCAGAGTAAATTATATTCTTTAATTAATACAAAAAAAGGAAAAAGGTATAATTTGTGACTTTCCATGACTCCACAATAAAGTTTATTTACTGGTAAGAGCGATTGAAAAAAAAAAAACAAAAACCCTGCATATTCTTTGCTTTTTCTTTCAAGTAGAAACGAAAATATGTGAATATGTTTGCATTAGATTGGATTATAGAGAAAACAGAGATTAAAAACAAATTACATGGCCGAGCACTAATTTGATTGCAGTCATATTTATTATACAATCTGCAAATAAACTAATCACTTAAGAGCAGAATTAACACAAAATTGATTCATGCAAAAGTATGACTCTAGGGAAATTGCTTGCAAATCTGAATTACATGAGCCAAATGGAAAATGGTAGTATGCACTGCTTAGATATCAAGAATTATAATTATATTGATTAGCAGTTGTGTAGCCAAAGAGGATTGCATGATAATTACGTGATGTTATATTCTGAGAGTAGTATTTTCGCTGGTGTGTGAGTGAATGAAAATTACTAGTAGAGGATTGTATTAATTGGCCATTAATTAGAGATTTGAACTAATTGGCCATTAGTAAGAGCATTGTACTTAATAATAATAATGATATAATGGTGTCCACATGATACTTCAGCATGCTTTGCTCTTCATTTGTGCTGCCAGTACATTAATCATTTGCTTGATGGATAGTAGGAAGTGGCCTTTGGTATAAAACAGTCAGATTCCTTTCACTAATAATGCTCCATTCATTTATGATATTTAAAATGTTCGAAATAGCTCAGTTATGTTAGAAATCAGTTTATGTAAGCTGCTATTGAATTGGATGATTGGAGTCATGAGCTGAATGTTCCTGAATACTTGTTTTATTTATATATATATATATATATATATATATATATATATATATATATATATATATATAGAGAGAGAGAGAGAGAGAGAGAGAGAGAGAGAGAGAGAAGCTGAAAATATACTGGTAATCACTATGACATAAGGTGGGTTATGCAAAAACGCCAAATATATGTTTATACTAGCAGTAGTCACCAAACTGACCAGTGGTATAGCTGACTTTCACAGGGTACCATGGCATGGCGCATGTTGACAACTGTACACCCAAATGTGGAAACTATCTTGCTAATTATTGTATGATGTGGGTTTATACCAGACACACCTAGTCTGGCTTGTTTGCTCATGACATTCGCTGTGGCATAATTGCTCTTCCAAAGTTAAGCTAATTGACATGATTGATGAGTTTGAATGTTAGATAATACAGATTGAGTTGATATTAAGTTCCCTTGCCTCAGTTTTGACTAATTTTGAGAAATTTCTGTGAATGTTTTTGGCGTGGCTTTTGAGGGTTGCAAAAAGGGTTGTCATGTTAAGGAAAATGGAATTGTGGAGAACTGTATATCATAAAATCAAAATAAAATGTGATTAGAATATTACCCCAATGGATGCCAGTCCCAGTGTTTGGACTGTTGCTCACAGACTTGTGTAATCCGGTCCATTCTTCCTGGCAATCCTTACAACTACAGCTTAATTTGTTGGCCACAACTTGTATTGATGGGGTTTCTTTTCAAGGTTTCTCTAGATCTCTGAACTGTGAGTCTTACAAGTAGATAATATATATATATATATATATATATATATATATATATATATGTATATGGCTGTTTTCAGATAAAAAAATCTTGGACACTGCAGCAATTTCATCTCTTTAATAATTATAATAGGAATTATAGTATAAATTCAATGCACACAATACAAAAATAATTCTTCAGCTATGCCATTAAGTTTACCAAAACTGTTAAGGATGGTTTCTATCCAGCAGGCATAGTCAGAATTGATTTTTGGTGCGCAGCGTGACTTGAATTTCGGTTCAGTAAACAGATGAAGGAATCATTTCTGTGAAACTCTTTCCGTGTTGGTACTTCTACCAGACGCAGAGGACTTATGTCATAAATATAAGCCCTCAACATTATTTATGATCTTGGGAATCGTGAGAATCGATTTCTCATTTTCTTAGCATTTGTGCTCTGTGTGGGAGTGAAGAGAATGCATTTCGTGTCAGAGAATATAAATTCAGTCTCATTGATTTCCTTATCGACATAACAGGGCGGAATGCAAGTATGCCAGCCCAGTTCTGTTATGATTATCATAATGATTGCTTATTTACATGAAGTAGTTTTGTTTTTATTATTTGAACATATCCCAAGCAATAACTAAAGCACATTTAAATAGCATTTGCAGAACTAATAAATTAAAAAAACCTTTACAATGAAAACATTAATTTCCGTCTTTAATTGAGGAGAATTGTCAGTTGTTTGACAGGTAATAGGAAGATGGAGAGAGAGCACGTTAATTACATCCTCAGATGAAATAAAAACAGGATATATTTTGTAAATTGGACAGTATGTAAGTCCAACTGAGACTGGATATTGTTGATTGCTTGATCTCTTGCTGTGGACCCAACATGGCCTAATGCAATCAACACCATGCATTATGTAAATAGACCAATCTTACTTCAGAACAATTCTGCAATGTTCTCAGTACCATCAAAACAAAGCGGACTCTCCTTAAGGCTAACAGATGATAACAAAAGTGGTCAATCAATAGCAGAAGTAAAAGGAAGTACTTAGAAGCCCTGTGTCAACACTGCGTGACGGAGATAATCCTGGAGAGCAGGAAAGAGAAACACAGATCAATGCAGAACCCGCTGCCCTGTAGTTTGTGATGGAATAGGTTTTCCTTTATATCATAAGCTATATCCTCAATTGATGTTGAAGTTATGTTTACATTTATCCCATTAGCAAAAAGTCAAAAACAGAATATTTAGTGACCTCGGATTAGGGGTCTGAAAAATGTATTTCAGTTACATAAAGGTTGCATTCTCAACAGATGATCCGCGGATCTACTGGTCCGTGGATCAAATATGGCGGACCCTACATGAAAGCAAGACCACCTAATCCCTTAATGGTCTCCCCGCCTCCACACGTGACTTACCTGAAGGGGCTATTAACAATTAAACCTCGAAGCCATAAATTTAATCTTTATGGAGGTGGTGAGACCTTAAAAGATTAAGCAGTCTTGCTTTTATTTATGGTCTGCCATATTTGATCTGCAGACCGGTAGACCCAAAAATCATCTGTTCTGAATTTAACCAAATATTCCAGTTACTAGTACAGTGCTCATGTTAGTATCAGCAAGTATACCAAAGAAATAAAATCAGATCCACGAGATTGATGGAGATAAATAACTATTCAAGATGTACAATGTCTATTATTTCCATTAAAAGTAATGAAAATTTTTTTTTTATTTTTGTATGTTTTTAGATAATACTATTAAATGGTTCAATACCATACATTACAATGTACTTACCGCCCCCACCTTTCTATCAGACTATCAGATGTAAAAGAATTTGCACTTTTTTAATGCTTATTGAAATATTATAATTTTAAATGCCTAACTATATAACATCTTCGTTAATATATCTATATCTGTCTTGAAATAAGTGCATAAGATCACTAAGAAAAACATCTGAATTGTCCTGGCATGAACCCATTCAGGAATAATTTCTGTATTGTTGAAAAAAGATGTCGTCTTTGGAATAATTTATATCCAAAATGGGGAAAGTCTCCTAGACAGGAAATTGCGAGTTATCCATAACTGACTACCATTACAATAATATGAACTCTGCCTTAATACTGTAAAAACAACCTGTTTTATTTGAATATTTTACATCCAGTGTGCCAAAAGACACCAAGTAAAGAGGTTTGCCAGAAATTCATTGACTTTGGCCATGATAAAGTCACAGCAGAACTGGAGCCAACTTGTCCCAGCAATTTACAAATCAATAACTGCAGTAGAAAGCAATGTCAGGTTCAGTGGAATTATCTGTTTTGTGTGTTTAGGACATTGACTTGCAGTTGGTTAATAGAGATTAAAAGAAAAAATAGGGGAAAAAGACAGGTTTGAATACAAGTATATAGAGTTAC
>NW_019773582.1:22747-63704 GCF_001039355.2 Lingula anatina | reverse complement strand
ATCTAATAGTAGTAGCAGTAAGGGGGTTGTCTACTAGACACTTTCATCCCAAAAAATATTTTGAAAATGATACTGTATGTTTATGATTGTTTTTTTTTTGAGGGGGTGGGGGGGGGGTTTACTTTGTCCCAGTGTTTCTTTTCTCTTCTTTAAGGCCATATTTGGGACTGAATTCACCTTCTTGCTATCTGCCTATCCTATAATTATCTCTTTTCTCTTCTTTAAGGCCATATTTGGGGCTGAATTCACCTTCTTGCTATCTGCCTATCCTATAATTATCTCTTTTCTCTTCTTTAAGGCCATATTTGGGGCTGAATTCACCTTCTTGCTGTCTGCCTATCCTATAATTATCTCTGCGGATATGACGCCTGATTCCCCAATCAATAAAGTGAAGGTGTGAGGATTGCATGATCCGGATAATGGTGTTTTTGTTCTTTGGTTTGTTGTGTGTAACCTCAGGTTGTTGTTGGAGAACTCAGAGTCTCAGATTTCTTGGCATGCTACTGTAATTGATAGCTCTGATGAAAAATAATATTTTATTTTGAGGACAAAATCATCGAAATACATGTGTCATAGAAGAGGGAAGGATCAGAGGAGGAGTGAGAGGTTTTATGTTTGTCACATTTAAGAAAAGAAGTTGATGTTTTTTCTACTTGTGATGGTGAAAGTTGATAATAAAGAATTGTTATCTTTCCGAGACATTTGGCATTATATAGTAAACAAGCTCTACAGCCTGCCTTTGCATGATATCAAAGATTGTAAATAAACCATGTTAAGAAATGGTACATGAAAATAGATAAAAAAAACACCTAAAAGTGTGATAGAAGTTGCAAAGTTTTGAGATAATTTCAAATGCGTACATGTGTACTACATGTCTGATTACTGCGTACAAACAGTATTGTATTGCCTGCCTGGCGTAGATAACTCTGTCATTGTCCAGGGAAACCTGTGCAGTGATATTTTGTATGTATTCTGCTTGAATAATTTGTAGAACAAAATCAGGTATAGAGTACCAGATTTATTAATATTAATGAAAGTCTAAAGAATAAACACAGACTTCCTGTGCTGTTATATAAGATTTATATAAGATTGCATTCTTGTAGGTGCCATCAGCCTCTTCTTGAAATTTTTGAGGAACTTTTTGAGTTATTGTGTCCATAAATAAGCAAATAAGTATGTTGTCCATAAGAAACAAACAATCAATACAAAGCCTATGAAAACATGAGACCTTTAACGGGCAGAATAGATGGCATTGCAGGGCTTGACATTAAGGGTGGCCCACTGGCCCCTTGGCCACTGAAAACCAACCTAGGGCCATTGAATCGATGGGGTCTCTGGCCCAAAGACCAAGTAAAGTGTCATGTTTCAAATCATCCTTGCAATATTTACCGATATCGCGGGCCAGTATTGAAAAAAGTAAGTGTCAAGCCCTGCATTGAAGACTATCTAAATGTGGCAGCTAAAGAACCAATCCCAGACCCTGTCATACTAACTGTGGATTGATCTATCCCCAAATGGATTCTCACTAAATTGCAATCAACTTAAGTGGCTTAGTGGTCTGTCATACCTACTGAAGCTGCTAGGGGGTAATTAATTGTCCTTTAGCAGCTTCAGTAGGCGTACAAGACATCTAAGCTGCTTAAGCTGAAAGCAATATACTTAGCGAGAAACCCCTTGGAGATGGATCGAAACTGTTAGATTGAGCTAGGTATGGAAACCCAGTCTAAGAGCTGAGGATTCTTGCTCTTATGTATCAACCAGTGAATGCGAACTTTTCTGAAAATATTGCTTTTTCCAGAGGAGAATGTTGCTTGGTGACGCCACAGTCAGCCATAAGCTTAATATTGATTTTTTAGGAATTTAGAGAGGAATGCTGTTATGGAAATAAATTGGTCTGGATTGACATAATGTTTGATTTTAATCTCTTTTATTTACAAAGGCATACACAGATTAATGGCATGTTTTGAATGTGTGAATTAGTGGCTGAAATGGCAAAAAAGTAGGGAAGTATACAAAGTATACATATATAAGTACTGATAATAACTTGAAAATATCACTATTTTCTAATTTCTACTGATTTATAAATTTCAGGATTTATAAAATACAGCCTTGGTCTGCTTTCTTTCAAGCTAGTTTTTTTACACATTTACAAGTTTATTTTTTCAAGCTCTACTAACAAATTAATGTTTCGGGATATATGAATAAGAAGTGAATTAGTTTTTAATTGAATTTAATACATCTTGATGTATGTGGAGTCAATGAACATGTTAATAATCAGACGGTTGAGTGAAGGCCAATGAAAAATGAGTTCATTTAGTTTGAATGATACACAGATTTGCCATAGAGAAGGAATTACCAAAATGATCATTCTTTCCAGCCTGACGACCCCAACTTTGCCTCCCAGAAGCGTGTTTACGATGACATCGGCATCGAGATGCTGGACCACGCCTTTGAAGGGTACAATGTCTGCATATTTGCGTATGGTCAGACAGGGTCAGGGAAAAGCTACACCATGATGGGGAGGAACGAGACTGGGGAAGCTGGCATCATCCCACAGGTAACTTCAAGAAGTTATAGTGTCAACATTTTTTCTAATATATTTTATCACAAGGAGTGTTAGGCTGTCATTTTTTGTCCCTACTGATGTATGAGCTATTATTTGATGTTGGATGAAGAGTCCAAATGTACATTTCATTTTCTGTTTATATGTAATAATAATAATAATATGTGATTTGATGGCTGACTTGTTGATTGTATAAGTTGTTACTGTTATTATTATTATCATTTTTTTTTCCATATTTTAATGTCGCCAGCTGTGTGAAGATCTATTCAGGAGAATGGTGAATAACATGTCTCGGGATGAAGACCTCAAATACTCAGTAGAGGTAAGGGTTGGACATTTTATTACCATGGGGTCCCTGATCCAGCAGGTGTTTTAGGGAAACAAGATGCAGGTAGTGTCTTAAGAAGGATATGCTGCTAATGGCCTTCAACCATTTATTAACATACTTGTATTTCTTTCAATAACAAAGAAGAAGGAATTGCACATGTACAGATGTTTGAAGCCTGTGCTTAAATATTTTAAGATTTGATAATTGATAATTGATAATTGATATTGATAATTTTATTTTCAAAATAGGGGACCATTCCCAGACCCAATAATATTTACTGTGGATCAATCTATCTCTGAGGGGATTCTTGCTTAATTGCAATCAACTTAAGCAGCTTAGGTGTCTGTCACGCTTCTGAAGCTGCTAGGGGGTAATTAATTATCATTTAGCAGCTTCAGTAGGCATGCCAGACATTTAAGCTGCTTAAGCTGAAAGCAGTTTAGTGAGAAACCCCTAGGAGGTGGATGGATCCCGTTAGATCGATCTAGGTTTGGAAAGTGAGCCCTAGACAAATGAAAAGATATATTTTATTAGTCTGTGTCCTGTGTCGTAGGTGAGCTACATGGAGATATACTGTGAGCGCGTGCGAGATTTGCTCAATCCTAAGAACAAGAACCACCTGCGCGTGCGTGAACACCCTCTCCTCGGCCCGTACGTGGAGGATCTGTCCAAGCTGGCCGTCACCTCCTACAAGGATATCAATGACCTGATGGATGAAGGCAACAAAGCCAGGTGAAGAAAACTTCTTCTTATTATTATTATTATTATTATAGATTACTGGTATGCACAATGGGAAATGGCAGTTTGATTTCCCTCCTGCTTCCACCTATCTTTCCTTATTGCAAAGATTTTTTTTTTGATAAAATGACACAAGTTGAGTCGTTTTGTAGTTATTTGTGAGCCTCAAAGTGTTTACTAAGGAGCAGTAAGAGGTGAGGTGAAAAAGCTGATGGTAAATTAGACCCCAAGATATTCCTAGTCTAACTGAATTTTTATTTTACTTCAGAACTTGCTCAACTGCTAACATAAATGAAACAGGTATCAGGTTACATGTTCTGCTCATGCAGAATTGCTTTAAAAATTCATAAATATGAAGTGAAGATTAACTCTAAACCTCTTTTTATTGGTTTTTTTTATAGAACCGTTGCTGCCACTAACATGAATGAAACAAGCAGTCGGTCCCATGCAGTGTTTACTATTGTATTCACGCAAAAACGCTTTGACAAGACCACTAAGATGACAGGAGAAAAGGTAGGCATCTGGGTGTGTTTCTGGTCAAGTTGGGACAGTTCATCTTTGTAACAAGTGTGTTTCTGGACAAGTTGGGACAGGCCATCTTTGTAACAAGTGTGTTCTAGACAATTTGTGATAGCCCAGCTTTGTAACACTGCCTCAGCAGACTGAATGATTACAATTATATGTAACCACAGGAAGCCAATTCAGCAACTTATCTCAATTACGGTGGCAGTGGGTGGGACAGTTAACGGGATTCATGTGTTGTTTCCTGTGGTTAAGAATCTGATTAATATTTTTTGCAGAGTAGGATGCGCAGAGATATCATAGGTTTAGCATGCACTTTCACAACCTGGCTAGAAATGCTATCAATCAGGAAAAATTTGTAATTTATACATCGTTGATATCTTCTTTTGGCTCCTATGCTAAGATAGCATATTGTTGGAAATGACCAGAACTTTATCCAGTCTGTTCTACCTGTTCTAATACATTATATTCAGGATTTCATATGCAAGTGTGTGTGTGTGTGTGTGTGTGTGTGTGTGTGTGTGTGTGTGTGTGTGTCACTGAAAGTTATTTTAAAGTTGCCCATGAGCTAAAATCCTTGCTTGTAATATTTACATTTAATAAATTTATCTTTTTAAATATAACAAGAAGCTTTCAAATTCTAGCTAGTATATCCAGATTTTCTTTACAGAACCATCTCTTTATATTCATACAGGAAAGCATGGAATGTATTAGTATTTATTTGGAAATGATTCAAATTGTTTACTTGTAGGTGAGCAAGATCAGCCTTGTGGACTTGGCTGGCAGCGAGCGTGCCGACTCCACCGGTGCTACAGGAACAAGGCTGAAAGAGGGCGCCAACATCAACAAATCTCTCACAACCCTCGGAAAAGTAATCTCAGCATTAGCTGAAATTGTAAGTGTTCTTTACTTTTTTCGGATCATGTATTTTTTTCATTAGGCTGAGGGGGAAGAAACCACATTCACCTTTTTCATTTATTTCAATTTCTGCATAAGGGCTTAACATTGGTTCTAAGATGTCAAAAATGGCCAGAGAATTCTTTTTTTTTTATTCACTGGACAATTTGCTTTATTTAATAATTAACACTTTCCATAGCTGGCTTTTTTTCACGTGTGTATTTTTTTNCAGTAAACTGTTAATTTTGTGTTATGTTAAAAATTATAAAAAATAAAAAAAAAACATTTCAGAACAGTGCTGTCTTGTTTACATTTTGGCATTTTCAAGTTGTGACTTGAAGTTCCATGGGCCTGAAGACCTTTGCTAGTCACATTTTCTGAATATCCATAATACTAATATTTTATTATTAAAATTGATGGTCATTATGCTGTTAAACATTATGTAATATTGCATCAAAATTTGAAAAAAAGTATTTTGGGCACTGCTGCCATGAGGACCATTATGGGAAAATCATGTTACTTATGATTGCCTTACTTTCAATAAAAGAAATACAGGACTTAAATGCAGCCTGAGTTGGAAAAGCAGTCTAATTGGCTTCTTTTTCTGGAAGTTATATATATACAAAGTGTGAACTTGTTACACATTTTACTTACATTGGTATTACCTGTTGAGCATAATTAAAATTTGATGTTGAATTTGCAGTTTAACATAATGTACTTTTGCATCAGAATTGACAGTAGCCTATTTTGTGCATAGTTATTTCCTGTTTTTTGTCTGTACATTTGACAGCTTTGCTGCCTTGTTTTCTTAGAGTTCTGCTCACGTTTTTAATCTAGCAGATTGAGATGTTCAACTTTCTTTGCTTACCACTCCCGTGTATAACTGCACTGGGTGTGTTAGTGGATTGTCCACTTTTGCTTCATAGTTGCTATAGAAATTGCCATTGACATTTAAGAGATAGATTGTCTTTTTCATTACTATCCTCTAGTTAATCAATTTTCTCTGACCTCATATTTATGACTTTAGCAAAGACTGTTTTGCTTGTAGGCATTTCGTATTTCTATATTGGCATCAGAAAGTTAAAGAGTTTGAACTCTTCATTACCCCCTATTATATATAAGTTGGCCAATGCTTTACAATATTTGGACATTTTACATTATTGATATATGAAAGAATTTTGATTTTGAAATGGATATTTCTACATATTTCTTATATGATAATACTGACTGAATTTTAAACTTGTGACTGAATTGAGAAATTGCTTGTTTGTTTGCAGTATCATTAATTTTGTTCAATATTTTTTTCATAAAACGTTATTTTGATCGGAATATTATTATAATTTAATTTAGGATTACAAATTTTTAAAACTATTTTTAAAAACATTTCTTCAGCACGTACTCAGATTTGTATAATTATTAGAGTCAGTGTTATTTGTAATTAGTCATTCTTCTTTTCTTATCATTAAACTGCAGTATAATGTATTCTAGCTAGTATATCCAGATTTTCTTTACTGAAATGGCATGGGTTTTTTAAAAGCTGAAGAAAAAATATCTGGACCCTGTGTTTCACATGTTGAAGAAAACTAGTTGTGACTTTTTTCTACTTGTTTATAAATGTGCTTATTCAAATCGTTTCCTTCTTGACTTTGTCATTTCAGAGTAGTTTACCAGTAAGTTTCATGTTCGGATGTTCCGTGTGCCTTCAAGTAGCATGTTGTGTGTCTAAATGGTAGCATACACAGGCCCGTAGCCAGGGGGGTTTGGGGGGTTCGAAAGAACCACCCCTTTGGCCGGGAAAAGGCCCACTTTGGGTAAAATTTGCTCTAGGTACATGATGTTTTTATGGAAAAAGGTCCACTTTTTCAGAAAACGAACCCCCCTTTTGAAATTGCTGGCTACGGGCCTGATACATGTGTGATGTAGTTTAGATAGACTGGTAGCTTGATTCAAGAAGCCTGGAGTTGCCAATGTCTTCATATTCTTGTGTCACTTTGTTAATTTGTCATTTCATGTGCACAATTTTAGAAAATGATACCCATATGACAGTCATTAGCTAATGCAGGCTTCTTGTACCAGGCACTTTTTTATACTGGGTTCACACTTAAAAGGGCATCCCAGTTCACATCAGGTTTTGCTTAGACCAAAAATATTCTAATTGACATCAAGTGTGATTGGGTGAGGGAAAGGTTTGGCAGAATCCTTATATGCAATATTGCGGTTTGTCAGTCCAATTTTTGGTCTAAGTTAGATATGATGTGAACGATGCCACCGCCTCGATGTAGGTCTTTTCCCAGGGTTGAGATCAGTTCTGAATAACTTGTTCTAAAATACCTTCATTGTCAGAAAGCAGGCTGGCACCAGCCCAGCACAAGTCTACCTTCAAACTACAAGATAAGAAATCTTTTGTAGTCCTTTGCTCCTTCCAAGGTGCAAAGACCTCTGGTAAATCCACTGACTACAAAAATTCTTTATTAAATTGTGTACAATTTTCTGAGGAAATGAAAAATCCAATAAAAAAAAAGACTTTCAAGAGACCTCTAAGTGTGAGCCCAATATTTTGTTTGCTTCACTATTACTATTACTATTTACCAGAATATAAGTATGCAAGCATTGTTTTCTTTTCTGCATATATATATATATATATAGTCATGTTTGTATCTTTGGTTAACGTAGTAGATTTAGTTGATCAGTTTGGAACAAATTATGAGTTTGCTCTCTGTTACCTTGATTAGTGATCAAAGATCGTCTTTTTCATCTCTTTAATTTCTTTAATTAAGTACAGATAGCAGTAATAAAACTTAGCGGCAATTTCTCTGATTGCAAATCAATTCATAAAGTAGCACACATTTATCCCAAGGATGATTATGAACTTAAAACGTCCTGCCTTGCTGTACCTTGCGTACGGGAACATTGTATTGGGGTGTCTTAATTCCATGCATTCATTGCACGCTATTCGTCATATCTGTGGTCAAAGTTGGACGGAAAAACGAGTATCCAAGTTGTATGTGAAATCCCATTGGTCAAAAATCATGTGAATTTTTGCATGTGCAATCCTGTTGGTCAAAAAAAGGGAATTATGAAAGCACTCAATGAGCATTAGACGTCTATAAAGGGAATTTAAAAAATTTTTGGCACTTGTATCTGAATCACCTAAGAATATACCAGACAAAATTATGATCTAGAAATATGTATTTGAGTTTTAAGTTTCCAATTGTTGAGTTATATGCACCATCATAATTGAGATGGAGAAATTTATGATGTATTGCTGCAATACTAAGGATTATAGCTCCATCTTTAAAAACTTGAACATTTGCAGATCATACTTCATTCAACAGTTCTGGATTTTAATCATTTCAAGGATTGAAAAGGGCATTTTTTGGTGTTAAAGAGGAGTTTGTTGAAATTTTCAGGAAAAATGTGAATTTTGTGCCTTGAAATACAACTTGGTGACTGTTACCTCTTTTCTGTCTTATGCGTCACTTTTTGGGGAGGGTCTGTTGATATCTATAGCACTGCTTCCAATGAAGTCACTCCATTTGTAAAAATCAATTCAAGTGAATTCAGCTGATCTCACATTAGACGGAATAAATGACACACATAAAGTGAGATCGAAGTAGGCACAGAGATCACGATAAACTTATTAAAGTATCACGCACGACAAATCATGAAATTACCAATTGGAAATGATTGCACGTGTATAAATGTTAATTGATGTCATTGCACGTGTATAAATGTTAATTGATGATATGAAAGAGATGTTGTGATTGGTTGAATGTCAGGTAATATTGCAAGGTTGTGAATTCCACCCACCAGGGGGCAGAACTGTGTTGCTGTTATATGTTTTAACTATTATTATTTACTCAGTACTATAACAATTATACAAAAAGGCTACATGTATTACCAAACATTTGTATAGTGAAAAAATAGTTTTCTAATGAAGACTAATTATTATGATGAATATTTAGAATTTGACCCAGTGGTAGTTGAGTGCTGTTTGGAAAGGTTGTTAATTAATCAAGGGAAGCCAAAATGAAAACATAAAAGAACACTGTAGGTTGGAACTGGCTTGTGGAAATAGAATAGATGGCAATGCACTGATACTGTCCATGTTCAGTCATTTTCACCAGAGAACACGACCTTGTTAACAAAAAAATCTATCATTTACATCAAAATTGGTTCACAATGTACGTAATGTAAGTGAATTTGCAGTCAGTAAAGACGTCATTCTTTCCGTGGCAGGCATATGGACAAAAAAATCAATATCTGCTGCTGTTCTGATGTTGAACAGGACTCCAGATGCATGAATAAACGTTGCTGTGAGGTTAACATCAATGTAAATACTGGACTGATGTTTTTTATCATACAGTACACAATCATATGGCACTGCTTGAGGTGTACCTGTAGATTTTTATACATAAAAACACTTTCCAATTGTACAGTGTTAATGCTGATTTGCTCTGTTGATGCCTTTGACAGGTCCAATCACTAAAGTTGAGTTTTTTTTTTTTTTGCATTTGTGTAGGTTTAATTTTTAATACCCAGCATGGCAATTATGAAAAAAGATAATGAAAATGAAGAAATAAATAAATAGATAAAATAAATAAAAAGATATCATTTAACACTGCATCTTGCTGTAAATAGTAGATATTTTAAGTAATCTCTCTCTGTTTCCTCACCCTTGCTCCGTCGCTATTTCCTAACTCGGATGTTTTTTCATGTAACATACTCCACTGTGACCAGTTTGGTACATGTATGCACTGCTTTTGTATGGTTATTATCACAAACAATACACTGCTTGTTTAAGGGACCATTCCCACAGATATTTGGATCTATCTATCTCCCTGGGGAGTCTCACTAAATTGCTATCGACGTAACTGGCTAAAATGCCTGTCACGCCTAGTAAGGCTGTTAGGGGGTAATTATCTTTACACCCTGGCTGATTCGGTAGGCGTGACAGACACGTTAGCCTCTTGAGCAGATAGCAATTTAGCGTGAACCCTCAGGGAGTTAGGTCGATCCAGATGGATCGATCTAAGTATGGGAACCCAGTCTAAGACTATCTGACCCGTCAATCACTAAGATGATATTATAAGTAAGATATAATGAGTTTGTGATGTGGCTTGTCTTGTTAAATAGTTACTGCACCCTGGTGGCTGGCACCCTTCTTGATAACATATTCAGAATGCTGCCAATATTAACTTGACAAATAAATAAGATTGTGAAATGTTTCATTGTTGATATGATTGTGTTTTAGATGCTGATCAACAAATGATTGTATGTTCATTGGTATGGCTTGCAAAGTTCTGAATGTTAAATACTGGTGAAACTTGTTGTTACGATGGATACATTGTCACACCTAACACACTGTCACATCTAACACATTGTCACATTCAAATCTTTTAAACAAGATAAGGAACAAGAAATGCGACTTTTGGATGGTTTGCGTGAAACTATTAGATTAGCAGATTTAAGTGTGGTTAGAAGTGCAGTGTAGAATACCGGACATTTTTGTCAAATTTAAAACTTGGCAAGTAAGAAGTATGAAAGTTGCAATATTCTGTAATTTTATGTATACAATATTGAAATGTGGAGAAGAATACTACATGGAGAATTTATATAACGAAAGTGTAAGAACAGAAGCTGCAAAATTACTGTCAAAGATGACAGGAAAAAACACTTGAAAAAATAATGTTATCCTGTTGACTTTCTTCTATCCATTCAGCCCTTGTTTTCTGTATATTTTCAGACGAATCACAAGAAGAGAAGAAAAGCTGATTTTATTCCTTACAGAGATTCTGTATTAACATGGCTGCTGAAAGAAAACTTGGGTAAACATGATAGTTATTTGTTAGATATATTTATGTTAATAATGCAAATACTCTAATCACTTCTTTCACTCTTAACTGTCTATACTTAAATTTTCATAAATATTTGAATATCTTTTGAAACAACATGTCTACATTTGTACAGACATCCCAACGCCATTGAAAGCATCTCTCCTTCATTGGTAGAGGTACTGATTATCAAACTTGTAACAAGTACAGTTTGAACAGTTTAGTTTATTCACATTCACTGTGGTACAAACAGTTTAGAGAACATATCACAGTACAAACATGGGCTTGGCAACACGAAGGATTGACCCCCTTGTTCACTGTTTTGATAAATTTGCACAGATTATTAACTTTTTTCTTGTTATATATTTTCCAGGTGGCAACTCCAAGACTGCTATGGTGGCAGCTCTTAGCCCGGCTGATATTAACTATGATGAAACTCTCAGCACACTCAGGTGAGATCTTGTCTTCTTATTATTGGCTCTTAACTGATCCGCAGCACATAGACCTGTCATATGAAATAAAGAGCAGGAGATTACTGTTGTTATACCATGTAGTGAGAATAACAGGTGACGGGATGCCAAGAGTTGCCCTTAGATGCGCACAGCCTATGATAAGAAAAAGAAGAATGTCAAAAACAACCAGGAGCAGAATGAAGATGAATTCCTCCGTTGAGGTGGGACTTTCATGAGGTGAATGTCAGATCATGTCACAACACAAGGCTCAGTGGCCTCATATTATTGCCACCATATGTCCCTGGCATTATGATGAGGATAAGGTGGTTACTTTACCTGTTGGCACCTTGGTATGGCCATTTGAAACTGAAGCATTGTTAGGTGACTGACAACCCTGGGGATGTTGACTTATTTTTCAAATAATACATCAATTAGAGCTGGAACTCAAAGCTACTCTCTTCCTATTTGGCTGTAATGAGTATGACCTATAAGTGTTCAGTTTATTCTTGGAAATTACAGATAACATGGGCTAATTAAGGCATCAGAGCACCATAAGGCTTTGGAAGCATGTCGACATAAAGAGCCATTGCAGCAATTGTAAAATGAAAAAAAAAATCAGTTATAATTCAATATTTTCTTTCCTTCTATATCAGTTTTCTGACAAATTTTTCAAATGAGCAGGTTTTCAAAGACGCAGCAGAGTTGTTTGTTAAGAATTATAATACATTGAAAATATCATTTGAGAAAGATTTTCAAAACAGGAACACTTTTTAAATATGTGATAATTATGCAATGTGTCAAGTACCATGCAAGGCACACGGTCTTCAGTTCCCAGGTTACATTCCAGATACGCTGACCGTGCCAAGCAGATCGTCTGCAAGGCTATCATCAATGAAGATCCTAATGCCAAGCTGATCCGAGAACTGAAGGAAGAGGTTCAGAGACTGAGAGAGCTCCTCACCAGTGAAGGCATTGAGATTCTAGATGGTAAGGGGGTGTTTTTCCATAGGGAAAAGTGGGTGCAGTTAGAGCTTTCAGCTTTAATTTGTATCAAATTCTTCACTTATTCTAGTGTTACATATTTTCCAGATTTTATTTATTTTTTTTTTAACTGAAAAAATACTTTTTGACAGTGCTATGGAATAATCTTTTGAAGATATTAAAGATAAAACATTGTTTAAGGCTGGTGATANCAATAGGCCTATTGTCTAGAAAATCACAGGAGTGATCAATGTTAGGAAAATACAGGCCAATTGGAAAATCCGCTTGATTGGACCATTTTTATGTTATGTTTTTTCTTTCTTTTTTTTTTTTTTTGCATGTTTTGAAAATTCTTGTTTATTGCATAGAGCTTGTCAAGGACAAGACTGGTTGTGGTGTCCCTTTTTTTTTTTTTTTTTTTTTTTGGGGGGGGGGGGGGGTCCATTCGAATGCGCTTACTCCAGCTGGTGGTACAATATCCGGAGGCGGTATCGCCTCTCTGATCCTCTAGTTTGTATCAAATTCTTCACTTATTCTAGTGTAACATATTTTCCAGATTTTATTTATTTTTTTGATAACTGAAAAAATACTTATTGACATACTTATTGGAGTCATCTTTTAAAGATATTGAGAATAAAACATTGTTTAAGGAAATATCATTAATTGATTCTGTTTAGATTAAGTAATTACTTAATTGCCTTGTGTTATCAAAACAGTATATTATTCGTCATCCCCTGATACTATCGTGTATCTCCCATGATAATTCCAGGCAACCAAGTATCTCGTAGTCGTAAATCCTCCGTAATGATGGATGACGGGGAGGATGCATACGAACGCCTGAAAGAGTCTGAAAAACTGATCAAAGAGCTAAATGAAACATGGGAAGAGAAACTGCGCAGAACAGAGGCTGTGCGTCAGCAGAGAGAGGCTGTACTGGCAGAGATGGGTGTGGCTTTACGAGAAGATGGCGGCACCCTGGGAGTGTTCTCGCCTAAAAAGGTATTTTAAAATAAATCGATGAACTTTAGATGTTAGTCTGGTTTTGTTCAAAGTTAAGGCAATTTAAGAATGTTGTGTTGGGCAAAAATGTGTAAAGGATGTATGTGTTAAAAACAAAATGCCACTTTTTTCAATTTTTCGGAATTCAAAGCAGAGACAGATAAAAAGATGTTGAAATGTTTACCTGAAAGGAAATCATATTATTGCCTTTGCAGGATAAATTGTATAAAAGTGTATTGTGATTATTGATATTTTAATACTATATATTTATACAATATTAAAATATTGATTTTAGCACTGGCACAGATATGTTTTTGAATTGCCCTTAAAAGATATTTCACTTTGTGATTTTCATAAATGATCCTTATTATCTATTGTACAGTATAACATAATTTGTTTGGAGCTGTCAATTTTACTTTCAGTTTTGTCAATTTCACTTTCACTTTCATTTTAGACTCCACATTTGGTGAACCTGAATGAGGATCCTCTGATGTCTGAGTGCCTGCTGTATTATTTGAAAGATGGCATCACCAGGTATTTTAGCTTGATCCAGAATTGATTTTGTGCTAGTAGTAATAGTGATAAATGTATAATACTGTAATAAAAAGAAGAACCCATTTGATTGATAACCAAATGTTGACTTAATTGGAAATGAGGAATAAAAATCTCTTTCTATAAGAAATTTTCCAAACTTCAAATAAACACAGAAATAGTTGTCTTAGAATTAGAATGATATAAATGGTTTATAACATTCATACAAGTTGGGAAAAACATACATTTAATGTAATGTATAAGACAATTAATTTTTTTTTTGTATCATGTAATATACATGTTTTAAAAATGCCAAGCATCTTCAGAATATATTTCATTACATATATACATATATATCTGTTTTCAGACTTGGTCGTCATGATGCCAAGGTTTTACAAGATATCCAACTGAATGGAGAACTCATACTGGACGAACACTGCATGTTTGAGAACATTGAAGGTGCTCGTTACAGTTAACCCTACATTAAGCAGGATGTTCTTGCCCTGAAGTATTCTTGTGGAGTTAATTGCGCGCATTTTCTTGGAACTATTGCAATTGTGTCTCCTCAGAAATTGTTTATTGGTCAATTTATCCAGAATTATTTTAGTTCAGTTTAGTTTATCATGGATTTATTAACTGTTTTAAGTGTTTCACACTCATTATGTGAATAGCTAATATACATTTCTAGTAATTTAAAAGTAAACCTGACAAACACTCACTCCTTAATATTAATTATTATTAATTCTCAGTTGATGAAACAATTATGATAATTTCTCCAGGCCAGTAACAAGTTTTATCTATAAGATTCATCTTTTTTTCTCAGTGGTTGATCAAATTGATTCCAATTTTTTGTCATTCTATTGTAGGAGTGGTCAAGCTGATATCTAGCAATGATGCCATCGTGTATCTGAATGGGAAGAAGATCACTGAACCCACCATCTTGAAGACTGGGTCTCGTGTCATCCTGGGGAAGTCTCACGTGTTCAGGTTTAACCACCCAGAGCAAGGTGAGTTGAGATGTGACAGGGTGATTGTGCTCAGAGCACACCTAACACAATGGTTGAGATAGCACACCTAACACAATGGTTGAGACCAGTGCCGTGTAGCAATTGTGTTTGTTTTACATTTAACTCTAATACATTGGTTGTGCATTGTAACAGACCAGATTAATACCCTGTAGTATGTAATCATATCGAGCACAATTTATAGGACTTATCTTAAGTGTTTACTAAGGCATGTAAAGTACTGCTGAAACTGTGTTCCTTTTTGTTTGGAATATCTACTAAGAAAAAACTGTTTTTCTGTTTTTTTTTTTTTTTTTTAATTGTAAGGAATTAACCTAAGTGAATTTGTACTACTTTCTTCCTCTTTTTGGAAAAATTGATATACCACTATATTACATTACACTATTGAAGGACACAGATTTCATAATTACTGTTTATCGAACATTGCTTTGCTTTCTTGTGTTTTTTAGCTAAAAAATAACATAGGGCATTGGCAGCAGAGGCTTTCATAGTTATTTTTTTTGTTCTGCTGATTTTTGTTAGGTGCTTTTAAAAATGTAATCAGTTTTATATTAAGCTCTGTTTGTGATTCTGAAGGGTAGGATTATACAAACAACTATTAAGATAAAAGGTACTACTATTAATTGAAATTTTTCTGAATAAAATATCTAAGTGCTAACTATAAAAATGTAAATCTTTTGTGAAGTCTTGTGGTGGTTGTTGTGGGTGTAAAATATCATTTTCCCTGCATGTGGTTTAATAATTTTAATAAAAATTCAATTCAATGAAAATAATAATTGGTTTTGTTTACACTATAATATATTTATTAAGAGATTTAAAATTTTAATTTACAACCATTTTTTAGTAAGTTAAACATAAATATCATTTTGTGTAAATAATGATGGAACGTCTAATATTTTCATATTAATAATACATTGAACATTACTTTTGCTTTTATAATTTTAAGAAAAAGTTACTTTATTTTGAAATGAAATAGTTTCAGTCTTAATATCTGCTGAGTGAAAAAAATATAGTAATTTCGTTGATTGACAGAAGAATTTTTCCATATTCCATTGCCATTATTCCATAGTTTGTTGAATATGAATATATTTGAGTTACAAAATTTTGCATCTCTTGAAATGTTTTCCATTGTCACTGACAGTGAGTTGTCAAAATGTTTCTCAAAGCTACACAGTACTTGCCTTCTAGGCAGTACTTAAGAGGTTGCACAGTTTTAAAATACACTCAGTATAATGTTTAAATTGCTTAGCTTTGCCTTTACTAATCTTTCTATTACTTTTCATATTTACTCTTGCATTTGTCTGCCTTGTTTAATCTGTAGCCAAAATCCTCTCGGCCCAAAAGGCATCCATGACACTTGACCTGCCTCCGATGTGTAAGTGGTTCTTAAAATGCACATGCATTACCATGGCGATCACTTTGTTGATCTCATTCCAATTCTGCACTGTTGTTCATGTCAGTCTGCTATTGGTCAACTGCATTTTAGCTGTGATTTGATTGTTTAGCTATAATGTATTCGCATCTGTGATTGGCTGAATGTAGAATGGCCTGTGATTGGTCAGATTTTTATTTGGAATTTTTTTGACGCTTTAGTAATAAGAGCACTGCAACAAATTAAGCACTTATTATCATTTCAGAAAGGAAAGAATAAATCATATTTTTAACCTTGATTTTATTTCCAAAACCAAAAATGTTTCATTTTTAAATTCCATTTGCAATTTCTATTTCTCAGTATAAAAAAGTAACAAAAACAACTTTAATGCTTTTACAAATTAAGGAGCCTTAAAATTTACCCTGAGCTTCAAGAATCACTTTGTGACTTCAGGATGTTTTTGTTGCATTTTTAACTGCGAGACTCAGGGTGCTAACACCATATTCAAATTGAAAACATGTCCATATACACACACACAGTGTATCTACACATATATATATGTCTGTATAACTTAGAGACTAATAATGCATATATCAAGTGCATGAACACTAGTGCAAAATGACCAAGTCAGACCTTTTAAAAATAGATGTATGTTTTAGTGTTTGTTTTAGTTTTGTTCTTTTTTCACATCCAATAGTTGAATAAGTGTGATTTTATTTTTTTAATACTTTGCACTTTGACTATGTAATTTAGTTGTTGTTTCTATAGCAAGCACATAGTGATTTTGATTTTCATTGCATTCAGCATTTCATTTCCTCCAAAATTTTATCTGTCATTATTTCTTTTCGATTTGTCATACGAAATTTGTTCTTAGGAATCTATCACAATTGGCAAGCTTTTGCACAAATTCAAGGTTGATACCAATATATGCTGTTATTCACATCTAATGAAATGTTATATTTAGTCAATAGAAGTGATAAAGTATATTTAGAGATTTGTGGCTTTTCCATATAGATACTAGCGATGTTGGTTTGTTAGAGTTTAGAATGTAAACCTAATAAATTGGTCTTGCTTTGCACCATTTGTGGTTTTCAACCAACCAGTTGCAGTTGTGATTTTAGATTTTAGCTAGTTGACTAATATTAATTAAGATGCCTTGCTTTACCCCAACACGGGTGGGTTCACAATGAGCACAAATAGAAGAATTTGATAGAAATTTAGTTGATTATCACAGTTCAGTAATTATAAAATGTTGAAAATATTTGCAGTGGCTCAGGTGAGATGTTGATTGAAAGAAATTTGTGTTACATATCAGCCTTTAGATAACAGAATGTAGATAGTGTGTGTGTGTGTGCGTGCTGGCGTGCATGCATGTGTGGTGGTTGAGAAACAAAGATATGCCTGATGCATGTATAAATCTCAACCCAGAAAGCATACAGAGTAGATACCAGTGGAATATGATGTATATTATCAGCAATATATGTATGTAATTTTTATAGTAGTTTAGGAAGGGTATTTCATATACCTCCTCGTACATGTAGTGTATAGATATGTGTGGTCAGTTTAGATGATAACAGGCTGAATCTCCTTCAGAAATTAGAAAGTGATTATAAATATACCATTTGTGTGTGTGTGTTTAAAACAATTTTTATCATGTTTGCAGGCGATTAGATGTTTGTAGGCCAGTTAATCTAGAACATATTAGTTTAGACCTATACTAACTGTAGGAGTAGAGAATAAGGTTTTGTTGACAGTCAGTTTGTGTTGATGTAATTTGAAACAAACCATAACACAGGCCAACTAGTGGTGTACAAATTTTGCTGAATCAGAAGTTCCACGTAAGAACACCGGAGAGTAGAATGGTTTCCTACACTGAGCTTATCGTAAACTGCTGCTAAGATGGGTGGTGCTAAGTTACTAGTAGATCAGCTTAACTTGAAGGGAAACACAACATATAAGGACCTAAATTGATTTTTGTGCCCAGGATTGAGAAGTGTGAACCTTGAAAGATGATATTATATGAATTAATACGTGAGGTGTTTGTTTTTTGTTTTATTACCATGTTGGTGTGTTTGGGTACGCATTGGGTGTGTGTAAAGATCATCTGACCATTATATCTATGAGACATCATTGTGCTAAACTTTTCAATTTATAGACTACATTGGTACAATATATGCATTTGTGATTTCATTTTTACAGCCAGAGAAAAAAGAGAGAATGTGGAAAAGAAATCACCTGGAGACATGGAAACACCTGGTGAGTTTCACTTTCACTTTTGACTCCTTAAACTTCATTTCTAACTTCTTTCACTTTTAACTTCTTACTTTTATTAACTCAGGTTTGCTTTAAACTCTTATATTTTCTTCTCAAAAAAAAAAAAAAAAAAAAAAAGATTCACTCTCCTTGATCGCTCATTGACTTCTTTTACTATTTGACCTTTGAGCAGTTTATTCTTTCTCTTTCACTTTAAATTCGAGCTTTCAGCTGTTCCACACTCAGACAGCTCATCACAATTATCTGATTGTTACTTGAGACAAACCCTTCGCCATGATGTTGTTTGTTAGACAGTTCCCTCAGGGCCTCATTTTGCTTTGGGTATACACGGGAGAATACATGCATATTGCCCTCTGCCCTTATTATTGAGTATCAAAAGAAATGGAACTTTCCTTTGTCTTTCCTTTCGTTATGGTATAAAGCAAGTAATACAAGGTATTGTAATAGAAACTTGGTCATCGTAGAGGTTAGCTTCCTGTTATCTACAGCTGCAGGTGGGATTGAGGGGAGGTGATGAGAAAGGGGGGTGGGGGAATTGTGGATTTATAACCCAAGCCTTGGGGATGAAAACTGGGGAAAGGGGGGTATTTATTTGCCAATTTTAAGATGAAACAGGCACTGTTTGTTTAATTCTGTCCCCCCCCCCCCCAACAAAATCTTCATCAAAGAGGTCAAATCTTGGAATTACATCGCTATTTCCACTGTCATTTGTGCGATGTGCCTTGTTGATCTACATCTGTGCAATGCAGTGCACTCGCCTTAGCTGACATTAATTTTCACCACAATCCCTAACAGTGATTATAATCCCTGGGAATGAATTACATAATTTTTTTTTTATGTCCCATGACCGCAGTTTGCCCCATGAGCAATCTTGTCTGATATTGGGTATTTATGGGTAATAATACATGTACCAGTTTTTGGTTTATATGAGTCCACTGTGCAGCCCACAGGCTGACTGTGTATTCTGTTTATTTGTAGGCCCTCTCATTAGTAGCTACCTCAAAGACCTGAAATCGTCTTGGAGTTCAGATTCTGACTGTGACTTCGGTACTTACTATCAATTTTATTCTGACTTGAAAATTCAGTGTACATGTATTTCTTGGTTTATTTAGTGAAACAGATAAGTTATGCTTTGGATATGATATCTGGTTCACTTAGATTTTTGTTTTGAAGAAAGGTGTAAAGTACATTGAAATCATAATACTCTTATCTTTGGCTAGATTTTGATATCTTTTGTTTACTTTTTGATTCAGAAAATGTTCTAAAAGGTAAAGTACAAGAATTCCCACCAATATTGGATACATTTTAACCCCAAAAGGCATGCTGTTGTTTTTATTGTTTCTAAATTGTATCCAATTTTTAATTGGTGAAGAATATATCAACTGAATTTTCAACCCCACGTAAATTTGATAGTAGAATATTTGGACTTGAATTAAGGCTTTAGCTTTAAGCAGTGTGCATGGATCCAGGAATTGCCATCTCTGTTAATTATTCTCTCCCCGTCCCCCTTTGTAGCTTCGTAAAAGAGTTACAATTTTTTTTGCGTTGAAACAGTCATCTTGCTAATCTCAGACAACCTGCTAGTATAAATATGCCTCCAGTTTCAACCCCCAGCCATAATTTAGGGCTCGTTCACATAGACTCCAGCGGTCTTTGAAATCGTTCTAACTTTGCAGAAACTGATTGCAATCAGTTAAACAGTTTAACACGCCTCCTCTTGTTTCCAACATACCCACAATACACTGGCTTTCTGTAATCTACTCAATGCCAGGATGAGAAGTGTTAAAGTTTGAACTGATTGCATTCAGTGACAGTCCCTACAGAGTTGGATCGTTCTACACAGACTGATGGAGTCTATTGGGAATGAGCCCTTACTTTGGCTTCTATAACCATGTTTCAATTTGAGTTAGGTCAGCCTAAGATCAATTCAATTTAATGGGAATTTTACCATGGTTTTCTCATTATGTAGTCATATCATATTCTATTACATAGAGAGTTTTAATTGATATGTTTTATTATTTTACAAATTAGCAATCAAATATTAACCAGGTCAATTGAATCATTTTATTTTACATCAAATGTATGTACTAGTATTTAGTTCAGATTTTACATACTCATGTAGGAATTGAAATTGATCCCAGTAAGCTGATATCTACCCTGGTCTTTAGGAAGAAACCTGATTGGGGGTGTTCATAAAGAAACAATTTAATGTTAACTTTTCAACTAGCTAAAATTAGTATTTGGAGACAATTTTTGGGAAGTTGAAGAAAATGAAGATGCTGCTTTGGCAGTGTGTGATTTATTACTGGATATTATTATCTTAAATTTTTTACCCAAAGAACCTATCCTTGGCTATTGGCCCAATCCTTGCTTTTGGTCCTTTTCAAGACCAATGCCTTTGTTTAGAACGTACACATTGAAAATTCATGCCAAGTATACTATTCTATGATGTGTATTTGTTTTTTTACAGAAAATGGATTTTGGTGCTTTGCTTATTTTTTGCCTGTGTACCTGGCTTCTGCTTAAGAAAAAAAAAACTGTTGTAGAAAATGTTTGTGAAGAAATTTAAAATTTAGTAATATTGTGATTTTGGACAAAAGGACTTATGTTGAGAGTTTATTTCATTGCCAAGTAAATGTTTTCCATGGATGTCAGATTGTTAAGTTTGCCTGCAAATTACACGTGCATAATTTTATTATCTTTTTTGTTGAATTATTTCCCAAAAGTTACAGATTTGATACTACCAGTATAAGTTAACTTCAGAGTGGAAAATTTTTGGGAATGTATCTTGACTATAGATAAAAGTTGGTTGCTCAAATTTCCCGTAGACCACAGCAGTCTAAGACTTACTATTTGAATACGACTGTAGAGATGGCTGTACCAGTAAAAAATTATTTTCTTATTTGCTTTATAAAATTTAGGAAAAGATATCATAATACTTAAGGAAGCAGAAACTTGCTTGCAATTACCTGCAGTGATGTTGGAGGGATTGGTTGGTTTAGAGGGAAAGGCGTGACAAACAAGTATCTGCTTACTGAAGTCAAACCTCCCCTGATGCAAAAAGTTTTTTGTCAAAACTGCTTGTACACTGCTTTGATTTGGTGTTACCATATTGTAGAAGCCATTGGTGTTTTGTCAGCCATGTTGGTTTTTGCATTTCAGCATGTGAGACCGTAGACTGGCAGTATGCCCAACTGGAACTGCTGGAAAAACAGGGGATTGATCTGAGGCAAGAAATGGAGAAGAGGTAAGTTTTGGTGAGACAAAAAGAGACAGTAAACTATGACCCCATTTCCATACCTAGATCAATCTAGCAGGATCAACCCATTTTCGAGGGGATTCTCGCTAAATTGCATTCAATTTAAGTCCGGTACGCCTACTGAAGCTGCTGTACAATAGTTAATTACCCCCTAACAGCTTCAGTAAGTGTGCCAGAGCCACTTAAGCTGAATGCAATTTAGCGAGAAACCTCTCAGAGATGGGTTGATCTTGCTGGATCGACCTAGGTATGAGAACAGGGTCAATGTCTGCAATAGGTAGGGCTGTTTAAAAGGTAAACAATTGTATTTTATAGTACAAATGTCTGACAAGGTTTCATCAAATTAGATGAATAAGAATAAAAAATAGAATTTTTGGAATAGTTATTGGACCACTACTGAAATGAGTAAAAATAAGTTAAATTTTAAAGTGCCTGTAAGCTAGTGCTGAGTTACAGTATTTTGGTAATTATTTATAACAATAGGGGTCACAGAAACCCTGCATGTGTATATAGGCATTCATCACAGATGCTTAATACCTCTTATGTTATCTTTATAAGAAAATATTGTATATAATATGGAAGTGTCAGCTTATAGAAATAATGAAGGAAAGGAAAATATTCAATAAAGCTATGGAGAAGACAGTTGAACCAACACTCCCTTCTCTCTCTAGAGTGCCCTTGTTGCAAATGTCAATCATTTTAAGCTGCGTCATCTGACACTAATATCTCTCATATTGAAATCCTTTTAGAGATCCAATTCCGACATCAGCCTCCACTTTATGTATTAATGTACAAAGTGCATTGCTGCAGTAAATTTATACATGTCATCTGCATTTATGCATGTATACATCAAGACTTCTGCCCACAATGTGTCTTCCCAGCTGGTGTTCTTAGGATTTTACTGAACCAAGCAGGACCCAAAATTTTGTAGAAGGTGCTGTCATCGCAAACAAAATATTCACCCTGTATTGAATAATGCATGTGATCTTATAGAATAATCAGACTTGGAGTAAGAAAGGGTGATTTAATAAAAAGAGTTTATCTGAAAACTTTGTGTTTTTTTTTGTCTATTTTTATAGTTAAGATGAGGGATTTAGTACATTAAGTCAACTCACTTAAGCAGCACGAAAAAAAAAATTCAATTCACCTAAACAGCATACTGAATAAACGTCTCCCAGCTCCTTTTTCTTTACCTAGAGGAAATTTGTAAAGAATGTGATGGCATTACTGAAAGTCAAGTTTGGGTGGTGAAAAGGCATGGGTCAGATTTTATGTGATTTCAATTGATTTCTATTATTTGACTCTTCACCAGTTCTTGGAAGTCTAAGTGGGTTCTTATTAATAGAGACATTATTTGAAGCACTTAAAGTATTATTTTTTATGATTTTTATTGATTTATTGTTAAGTCTTTAGAACGTCATTAGGTTCTCAAATAGCAGTTGTTTTTGTCTAAAGATAGGTTCATTTGAGCGAACTAATAGTGAAATTCTTTGAGAAATTCACATGATTTCTAACTGTTCTGAAGACTGCAGGCTACGGTATGTCACTATTTGGATATCAAACATTTTTTCATTTATTAGTATGTTTTTATTTAATAACACAAGCCTTGAATGGAAATGATTTTTTAATTATTTATTGTTTTGGTAATCTAGAATTGGAGATTGTAAAATTAACTCTTCTGTATAGTTATAGCTATCGCCAGAGTCTCTGCCAGCGTTAGAGGCAGAACAGTGTTTCCACAAATTTTTATTTAATGCAACTGTTACAGTTATAAAGGTTGAAGTCATAATGATTGCTAAATGTTAGGACAACTCTCCTAAGGGATTATTACGGAAAGTAGCCATCTATGAAGGCCCATGTGGTCCAATGGCAAGCACCAATTCTAGAAAAATTTCAATAATGGAATTTATTATATATTCTGTGATGTTTACAATGTATTTGTTGTGGAATTTTGAGTCTGAAAACTTGTTATCCATGATGGGAGTGTCCTCTTTCACAAAAGGTTCCATATTACTACTCTAAAAAAGGCAAAACATGTTTGTTACCTATAAGTTGTACATAATGAGCTTCTATCAAAGAGCTTTGATCAGGGGAAACATGGCCAATTCGTAGAAAAACAAGATTAGTCTTGAAACACTTAACTTTTTTATCCTTATTACACAAGAGCCAATGAAAGTCCTTTTGTTACTGCTCTATATTGTTGTTGTTTTTTTCCAGAGTAAATGAGATGGAGGAGCAGTATAGAAAGGAGAGAGAGGAGGCGGAGCAGGCCTTTGAACAGCAGAGGAAGGTAAGGAAAGATCTAAAATATGGAACAGAAAAAAGTGAATATAAATTGAGCTCTTCAGTGTTATTTTATACTAGTAGTTTATAGTGTTTTAATTTTGTAAATTATAAAAAACTGGACCTGGTGCTTTTTTCAATTATGCCTAAAAGGTACAATGGCAGATACTTTATGTTGGTAAAGGATAGGAATGTCTTTGAGAATCCTCAGGATTTGGGGTATACATGTAGGGAGTCCAAAATGTGAATATGTAATTTGGTCATCGATTAACAGGGAGTCCAAGCAAGCAAGCCCAATCAACCAATCACCCCCAAAATTTTGTAAGCTGTCCAGCTGTATTTGGAAATAAAGGCAGTCTTTTGAGACTAATGATTGTCCAAATGAAAACTGAACTGCATTCTGGGAAAAGTCTAGACTGAGAACTTATATATTTAGTTAAAACTATTCTCAGTAAAATGATGTTGTCTTTTAGGATTACGAGAGCAAGATTCAAGTTCTACAGGAACAAGTGGAGAGACAATCCATGATGAGCAGCCAGTATACCACTGGAGATGACATAGGGGAGGATGAGGAAGATGAAGCTTTTGGTTGGTTTAAGTTCATTTGAGTTTGTCCTGCTTTTGAGTTTGCTCTAAAGAGCAATACTATTTATGTTATTAAATTTCTTCATGTTCATTACTTGATTAAGCAATTTTAATTTTGAATGTCAAATACTTGAAATGAAATTACTGTCGTTTTAAGATAATTGTCGGTGTCTTTTTTGGGACAAAAACATTTTCAAACATTTTTTCTATTTATTTGACATATTTGTGGTCATTATATTCTGCATTTTGTTTCAATACACACAGATTTTATACACTAATAGCTACAGGGTACTATAAACCACAGGGGCGGATCCAGAAATATTTTCTGACAGTCTTCCAAATCATCTTTGTTGATCCATCCTCCATTATTGACCGTCTTCCAACAGAAAAAATTAGATACCCGTCAATGTAAACTTAAAAATCTGACCGTCTTCCGGAAGACCCAGAAGACTGCCTAAATCCGCCCCTGAACCATGCAGAAAAGAAAATGATCCCAGGTGATGAAGTTGTTGTCTCAATAGCTCATCTTGCTCTTTTTTAGAGGAGGAGTGTAAGTGGACAGAGCGTGAATACCAGTTGGCGGAATGGGCGTACAGGAAGTGGAGATATCACCAATTCACCTGCCTGAGGGTATGTTACAGCGATACAATTGTAGTCAAAATGTTGAATGGATTGTCTTTTTCAATCTATGGTGAAGTAAGAGTGTGTCAAAACATTTTAAGTCACAGTGTTTTAGAATTATTCAAGTGGTCTTTTACACATTTTACAAGTTTATTATTTCACACACTGTGTCTTGCTGCCTTTGTACCGAAATTCAGGAAGCAGATGTTTTTTAGTGCAGCATGTTACTTTACAATATAAGTAGTATTCCATGTTGAGATCAAGGTTGGCACAAATTTTGGATTGGATATTACATAGAGATTGCTTGAAGTGAATTGTGATCAATTCTCTGCTTCTTGATAATACGTGTTGCATGACTATAATTCTACTTCAGTAACTACCAAAATGTCTGTTCCAACTAACCTGAACGTGACATTGGTCAAATGTGACATTGGTTGGAAACGTGATGTCAAATGTTGTTGTCATATTTTTGCAGTATGATGTTAGTTTACCGTACAGTTTTCTCCAGTGTTGCATGGTACTGTGATTACTGTTTTCTGACACTCAGAAAAACTCCAGCATGTTAAATATCAGACTAAAAATTCTATGTCTAATCTGTGTGCACATGTGACATGAAATCATGGCACTTCTGTGTTTATCATACTAAATAAGACAAAAGTATTTTCTGACTTTTCCACAAAAAAAGTATAAATGTCACATTATCCATATTGAGTTTGGTGTGGAAAGGTAATAGAAAAATGTGAACACTCAGAGCTAATGTTTATGCTATTGATTATCACAAGTTGAATATAAGTACCTTGACTGTTTATGCTCTCTGTTGTACATTCTTTAATGTGATTTGTTAAATTTTGATAAATGTTCTGTTTTTATTTATTTTGATGCTGAATTTTTAAAATAATTTTGCAGTAGTTTTTAAACTTTTGGAGGCAAGTTTGACATGACTTGTTACTTTGCAATTGCAATGTGTCACAAATTTGTTTGTTGTAATATACTTTTCCAGCTATATCTTCTGTTTTTTTCTCCATGTTATTTTTACTTAAAAATATTTATCATTACTTTTTACCAGTTAATATTTTTTTACAATAAACCACATAATCTCTAGTATTATTTTTCACTCCCCATTGTATAGTAATTGACCTCATCACCATGGTGTCCTTTTAGTTGCTATGGTTACAGTCATATATTTCTGTTGGTTTCCACTGGCAACTATTGAAGGTGCCATGGTTACACTTCCCATACCCCTAGTTTCCATAGTGCCCATCCAATTGCTATGGTTGCAATTTGTTCTCCAGTTCCCATAGATACGTATGTATAGGTTTCCATGGTTACTGCTCCCCACTCCCCCTGATTTAACTGTGAAAGACTGGTATTACTGTTTCCATGGGGCTTGTAATTGTCTATTTGTTTCCGTGTTTTTCCTTCCCTGAAAGTGCACGTAAAGCTTGAGCTTTGTGTGTTTATTTTCCACCAGGATGTGTCTAACAGGATTCATCCACTGTGTCAGATTAAGGTCTGTATCTGGGCAGGTTGACACACACACACTAGTAAATATCTGATCAAATACCTATATTTTTTTCTTTTTTTTTTATTGTCAAGAACGGGTGGTGGTGGGATTAGCTGTTCATTTGCCATATTCCATCTGGCTATAGATGTCCTATTTGTAAAATTCTGATGCGATTGTTTTAGTGGGAAATGTTTCAGACCAATATGTTGCATTATGCATATCAATTTCTTTTTAAAGTTCATGGCCTTGACTTGGCACTGAATTAAAATTATTTCTAAAAGGGACCAAACCTCATTTAATACAAGTAAAAGAGTTCTTTTGCGTTACGATAGCCAAATTTATCTTGGCTCAAAGAAAACATAGATTTTACTGTGTGTGTGTGTGGAAAACCAATTTATTATCAGTGTATTAAAGATGAGTGGCCTTCATTTTCATTCTTAGTTCAAGATCTTTTATGTTATGTATGAACTATTATTTTGTATTTTGTTATTTATATTTGTATTGACACTGCGTGGGTCTCCTACCACTCTGATTACAACTTGTGCTGTAAGACATGTTCACATAAGAGCTAATTTAGGATCAGGAATGGATTAAAAGTGCATTACCAGTTGACTCCAGTATATAGTATATATAAGTTCAAATTTCTACATGCCATTGTAAACCAACTGTAATTGAAGCTAGGTTATCTGGTAATTACTATGAGCCAATTTTGGTCTAGGTTAGTTTTGATGTGAACACGGCACATTTTGTGACACAAGGGTGTGACAGGTGTGATCCTGCAGTGTTCCCAGTGTGGTGTGCATGTTTGGGACTTGTAGATGTGCCATAAAGGTGATCTTTACCTCTTTTGTTGTGTGTATTTATCTTTTGAATTTATAAACCATTGTTTTTAAATTGGATAGATATGGATATAGATATGGAAAATTTCTGAAAATCATAATTGTGAGTGTGGTATAGGCAGAAGTTAGATAATGCAATTTATGCAGATATATAAGATAAAATTAGTGCAGTTAGTATAAAAATTAGTATAAATCACTACTATACTGTCTCAGTTTATATGATGTGTATGTAAAGATTTCTCTGTGTATGTGCTCTGTTCTCTCTGGCTGTGTTCACAACAGCACTAACATGGACCTGCATTTCTTAGAAAGAGTCATCAGATGTAGTTATACAGAGTTATCTCCTATGCTTTATATACTAGCAAGTTCAGCGCCTAGTAAATTTGGTTTTCAGGTGACATCGTTTTGTCTTTTTCTGGTCAAAGTTGGTCCTGGTGTGAACGCAGCTTATCATGGTTTCCATGAGGAAGTTACACATATATATTAGACAGTTGTACACTTATACACTTAATATACACTGTGCATAGAACTGGACGTATTGTAAATGTGTAGCACAGCATACAAAAAGATAGCAACATAACTGTAATACTATGGAGATATGATATAACACGATCCTGGGACAGCCCTAAACCAAAGTCAACCAAATTTTCCCAAATCGGCACCTACATTTGGTTTCTCAGTACGTGAGACATGATAAGCTGTGGGTATTAATGAGGTAATAATGATAAATTAATTAGTGAATATGAGTGTCAACAGACATAACATACTTTTAATGAATTTTCAAGTCTTTATTTTATCCAAAATACATTATGACCAGTTAAAAAGCTTGTCGAGGAAAATGCCTTGTATAGACCCATTGTGTTTGTTGAGATGGCACCAGCAGTGATTGTGCTGAGATTGTGCTGAGATGTTTTCACTGCTGTTTTCATTGCAGGATGACTTGTGGGGCAGTGCTGTGATACTGAAGGAAGCTAATGCCATTAGCACTGAACTGAAGAAAAAGGTCAGACATATTGCTATAAAAAGGTCTACTTTTTGCTTAATGTTTAACATCAAGGCCAGAAATAGCAACTTTTCTCTCTAATAAGGTCTCAAAATGCAGAAAACAAATTCTGAAAGTGCTTTCGATAAATATGTAATTGAAATTGCTGGTGGAAAAATCATAACTTACAAAATTCTTAAAACTAACTTTATGTTAAATTTTCATTACTTGACTTAAATTAAAATTTAAATGACAAATCTATAAAATTCATATCATCAAATTATAATTAGTTGATATTTTTCTCTATGTAGGTGCAGTTCCAGTTCGTTCTGCTCACAGACACATTATACTCCCCACTTGCCCCAGACCTTCTCCCAGATGACGCCAAGGACATGGAGCGCCCGTACCCACACACCATTGTTGCCGTAGAGGTCCAGGATCAGAAAAATGGCGCTACACATTACTGGAGCATGGAGAAACTAAGGTCAGGAATTTTTATTTTTCATCAGAGAAACTTTTTTTGTGCTTCTGCTTGCAAGTACTCACAATTTCTGATCAAAATTGTTTGTTTCCTTTTAAAGAAATTTTTTTAGTGATACCAAAAGTGATGAGTTGAAGTTGGAGAAAAATGTTTAAAAGATTGATATTGGAATAAAAAAAGTTGTTCTGAAATTGTGAGGACTTACAGGATTTTTTTACAGTGCATGAAAACATATTGGCTTCCTGTTCTTTTCATGCAGGGTTTATAAATGCAAGTTATGGTTGTTTGTAGATTCTACATTGTTAGTTTTGATTGATTAGGTTGTTGATTGTATAGTTAGATTGTCTTATTTTCTTGGATATCCTGTATATAACATAATGGTAGTAATTTATAGGTAATAATATTTCCATTTATTAGTAGTTTTAGTTGGATCTTTTTCTATCTTTCTTCTTTATATTATAGTCTTTATTGAACTGTTAGGTTTTTTATTTGTGTTTTGTAAATCTATGCTTCATTTATTTGGTCTGACACACACACATATATATATATATATAAACTGTGGTGTTTCTGAGTACCTTCAAATTAGTCACTATTTAAATCTTGTGTGTAAAGCTTTCCACTTGTATAGAGCTTGTGCCTGGCCTGCTAACCTGCTTTAACTTTTGTTTTATCAAAAAAATCTATCTGTCTATCTGTCTATCTATCTATCTATTAAGAATATAAAAAATATAACAAATAAAAGTGAAAATTTTATAACCATGCAATTATTCTTATTTTGGACTTCTGAACAAAAGTTATATTTGCTAGTTTTAGTTTAAAGTACATGTTATGTCAGTCAATTTGAACAGATGTCTGTGATTCCAGGTTGTCTTTTAAAAATGAAAATATGACATCAACTGATTGCTTTCTAAAAAGGGAAGATAAAAGATGTTGAGGCTCATAGAAATATCAATTTTTTTTACAAAGTTCAGTTTTGAATTGAAAAATAAAATCCTGTTTAGCTGCTTCGCTTTTACCAATATGTTCTGCCATATGTTTTCCCTCACTATGAATTCTAAGGGATTACTTTTCCTTATCCTTCTTTTAAGAAATATAGTTGTTTTGTGCTTTGTTTGCTGTATTGTGGTAAATGTCGGTTGGCTTGAGGAGGTAGACACAGGAGATATTGGCAAAGTGTGGAACAGTGGTCTTATTCTGGTAAAAAGCAGCTTTCGTCAGTAACAAGACATGCTGTGAAAGAACATAGGAGAACACTGGAGCCAACTACAGGCTTAAAGTTGACTATTTCAAATGTGAGCCAGATATGTTTTATCAAAATGTGCCCTTTCAGATGTGTTCAGTACAGATGTGCATTGTGTTTTTTTTATTGTGCAAGGACTCATTGTGTTGTTTGAGCAAAGGCTCATTGTGCATTGTGTTGGGTATATAAGGGCTGATATTGTTGGCAGAGGTGTGTGTACATGTGTGTGTGTGTATGTGTGTGTGTGTGTGTGTGTGTGTGTGTGTGTGCACTTGTGCTTGAGTTTGGAAGAAGGTAAAAAGGTGAATATGTCAAGCATCATGAAGAAAATTTGCCATTCTAGTAGAATGGTCTTATGCCAGAATAACAGCTTTAATACTTTAGTGGCAAAATTAACACATGTTACTCTTCATGGACTAGCTTGTTTCTCTGTATCTAGAGTTTAAGTTTTGGGGGCAGTTTGGCCGAAAACTTATTTCTCTTAAGTGAAGCAACATATTTAAAAAGTTTAAAAACCTTGTCTTTAGATGAGCTGTATGACTGAGAAGCTATATAAAGTTTGATGTGACATGTTTCCTTATTGTGCTTGCTGTGTAAAATGTTTTTTTTTTTATTCAGTTGAAAAAACTCATCTAAAAACAGCTTTGCTTTCACAAAAGTAACAATAACAACAATAATGCAGTTGTTGACATAAAGATTGTGCTTGAAGTGGTTCCCTGTTGTTTCATGCTTTCCCTCTTGCCTGTTACACTTCATTTTTAAAGCAAAAGCTTATATGCAATTTTTATTTCACAGAGTTATGAATACTTTATACATTCAGTGGTATAATTTCATTCCATAATAAAATTAATTTGAAAACAGGATTTGAGAGGCAACTGGTTTTGGTTGTGAGACAGTTGCCATCAGGTTTTGGATGTCAGCGATTGAATTTTTAACGTACCGAGTCGCCCAGTGTTGCCACCATGAGTTCCAACTTTGTCAAATCCAAGTCTCAGTTAGTGCTTCACTTCTTTTGCTTTCAATGTTCCTTGTTCTTCTTTTATTGCCAAATTTTAATTGGTATTATTTTCAATTTTTAAAAATTTTCTTAGTTTTTAATAGTTTTTCATTTCTTCTGATAGTGAATTATATATTTCTTAACATTTTAGTGCAATTTTTAAAGATATGTCAGTTGATTTAACATTAAATTGTTGTAGTTTTCAGACATTATGTCCCATTAGAGCATTCTTATATTAGATAACCGCATTATATTGGGCTTATTATCTCAACTTTAATTCAATTCTGCTTATTACTTATTGATAACAGTAGACCGTAACCCTACACTTGAGGCCATCGCAACATTCGCAACATAACTGTATACTTACCATCACTAATGGGTAGTTTCGCAATTTTGTAGACAACGCTTGGAACTCATGCGTGAAATATATGATGAGGACCGAGACAATTCTCCTGACACCCCCGAACAGGCACCCGAGAATTTATTTCAATGCTGGTCAGCATGTAGTAACCCCAAATACTTCAACTTTGCCAATCTTCTGCCCTCAAGGTAGTGTCTTTATGGATGCATTGCCGTTACTCCCTTCATGGTCGCCATTTTGTTTGCCTGTCTTATTCAATACAATGTTTGTTTTATTTGATACATTGCATTAGTTCTTTGTAGTTTTTTAAAGTCCTATGTCAGTTGCGATATTGCTTTTTTGTAAGTTTCAGTATAAACCTGTGCCAGTATTAAAAACTAGTTTGTTCGCCTTGTTTCTCTTTATCTTAGTTCCAAAGTTGGTAACCATTCAGCTGGTGTTTCAGTATGATTTTGTTCGCATTTTTCTCTTTTCCTAAATCTACTTTAACCTTTTTCAGTATCTCCTGTTGTCAGATTAGTTATCACTTTGTTTAGTTTTTAGAATTACTTTTAATTATCTATTTCAAATCATCTTTCACTAATTGGTTTCCGTTTCTCTTATGCTTGTTTCTTTATCTCCTTTTGCCAGTTTCAGTTTTTCTTTCGTTAGTTTCAGTATTGTCAAAATTGTGAAAATTGTTAATAGTTAACAAAGCAGCTTAGTTATTTGCTTCTTTTCCTGTGTAGTAAACTTGTGTGATTTCACCTGGTATTTTGAACTACTGCAAAGTATAGATTAGTGGTAAATATTCTGCTTTAGTACTCTATAGTTTATATTCAACCAGTTTTCTGGCTTTGCCTTCAATATATCACTGTTTTACTATACCACAAGCTGCCAGATTTATATGTATGTAGTTTTATGTGTTCCTTTACCATATTCCTTTGCTATTTTCTCTTACCATCTCTCTGCCTGGGTATAATTAGGTGTTGTTCTTCAGAATTGTTGTCAGACTGGCTTGGTTATATGCACAGTGCATGTTTCTTATCTGGATGAAACTGGTGTACTGCATGGTTTTAGAAACTTAGTTGTCCTCTTTTTTTTTTTGCTCTATGTCTCTGGCAGTGTTTTAGCCATCAGTTTTGATGCTATAGATATTGGTCCTTTTTGTCAAAGAATAAAGTTTTAGTGTTGTGCCCTAACTTACGGGATACCTGTACTTGTTGAAATGTTTATTTGTTTGATTTAAAGGTAACCTTTTTGCATTATGTTAGCTATTTAAATTGTGCATATTTTTATTACTAGGGAGGGGGGGGGGGGTTTAAGGCTTTTGACATAGATGATATGATTTATGGGCTTTATTATGCCATAATTATGTCATTTTTTATAGTTATGGAATTTCAATGAGGGATTTATTTGCATGTAGCCTGGCACCCATTTATTTATTTTTTAGTATTTTATAAAGTTGATCTTCCTTGTAACAAGCTCTGTGACCTTGGGACAGTTCAGACAGAGTATAATTTGGAATGGAAATAAGCCAACATGATGTAACTGAATGACTTGATGTATTAACCAGGCATTTAGTTGTTTGAAGCCCCGAGGGGGGGGGGGGGGGGCTCTCTGTGACAGGTGAAAGTACAGAGAGCCCATTGCTCCTGGGATATTTCATAAATCTTGCTGGTTAGGAAATCTTGTCATTTGGTGAATTTGGCCTCAAAATGGTTGGAAGTTTTCACCCTCCATGTATATAAATTCACAACTACCACATCACAATGGGTAATAAGGAGGAAATCAGTGCTGCAATTTCAGTCAAGTTATAACAGCTTTACTTATCTCACAAAATACTCGTAAAAACATCTTACCATCCCAACAGGTAAGCTTTGTTTGTCTAAAAGTTAAGACCATACAAATACTGATGGGTAAGGAGGACAGCAAATGGTTAGAAGTCAACAAAGAAAATCATATAGGTACCATATAGAAAATATTATGTGAGATAAACTGTTACAACTTGACTGTAAATTCACATCTTAATTTAAGCTCTGCCAATAAATGTTACTGTGTTTGTCTTTTTTCTTCTTTGGTGGTTCTTGTTTGTGCTCCCAGTTTTAGATTTCAAATTGTTAAAAATTTCAGCAAAGATTTGCAAAATGTGTGATAGTTTATAATATACATTATTTAAAACATTTCATTATTTCAGAGTCCTATTTTACTAAAGATTCTTTAAATATAGAAATAGGTACTAACATTTATACAGTTAACAAGATAACAGATTTACATGAATTGACTAAAGGTTTGCATTGAGCAGAAGGACCCCAGTGGTTGAACGTTCTCAAGAATTTCCTGTTGATATTTTCACAAAAAAGAATTTTAGCTTGGAAATTGGTCTAAACTTTTAGACAAGAAGTTAATTTACTTTGATCCAAGCTAAATGTGTATACATGTAGTCAAATGAAATAAAGCCATAATTCGTTTCAGGCCAATAGTTACCAGTACTTTATTTGAGTGAAATACTGTAAATTTTTTAATTGAAGTGGAGGAAATCTTTTGTCTAAAAGTTAAGACCAATTTTGGGCTAAAGTTCTTATGTGAAATATGCATCTAGGAGTTTAACTGTTCAAGCTTTACATTAATCTGAGTATACATTGTGTTTGGTCTTCTTCAGACATCGCCTGGAGCTGATGCGCGAGATGTACCACAATGAGGCTGACCTGTCACCTACGTCACCTGACCCAGGCATTGACAATATCACTGGCGGGGACCCTTTCTACGACAGGTTTCCTTGGTTTAGACTGGTTGGAAGGTGAGTGGTGAAGCCTGTGCACATCTGAGTTAAACCAAATACAACAAAAAGATGGTTGTTTTTTATGCAAAAAGTGCCGTACAATTTTCCATATAAAATATTTTACTTTCAGAGCCATTATGTACATAAGTAACCTGTATCATACTATACTAATTATTTCAGCACAGTCTTTCATATAAAATATTTTCCTTTCAGAGCCTTTGTATACATCAGTAACCTGTACCATGCTGTTCCCTTGGTGTACACTGTGGCCATTGTCAGTGAGAAGGGAGACGTAAAGGGACACCTCAGAGTTGGGGTCCAGATCGTGGCAGGTTAGAGATAAATAAATAAATAAATAAATAAATAAATAAATAAATAAATAAAAGTATTGGTCCAGTGACGTGGCTCTAGCTGTGGTTTGTTGATGGCATTTTGGCAGTGAAGAACATTTTATACAGCAGATATTCAGCTAGTTGTACATATGGCTCCTGCTTTTAAGTTTAAGGTTTTAACTAATGTTTTTAATTTATTGTGTTGTAAACATTTTCTTCTTTCAGAGAATGAAGAGAATCCTCCAGGAATAAAGCAGTCTGGAAAAGCCAAGATCTCTTTTAACGATGAAGAATACTTTACTAAGGTACTAGTACTGCATGACATGATATTTATTTGAAAACACACATTCTCATAAGTTGTTTCTTCTTTCCTGTATGATAATAATGTTTGAATGTGACTGTTTAAGTTTAAGAAAAAGCAGTGTGATCTCATCTTCATCAGAATTTAGTTCTGTAGGTGTTGTGTTTTCAACTTAAACATTTTGAATTTCATTCCATGAAGGAACTTAAATTAACAAATAAGTCATTGTGTACTTGTCATGATGATGTTATTAACCCTATAAATTTGTGAAATAATGTACTTACAAGTGTTCTATTTCCTTTCATCAGAAGTTAAACTTGAAGCCAATAGGGGGCAGCAGCAGTAAGCTGTCCGCCATATCTCAAGAAGAGGTCAGATTTGTGGAAGGTCAAGGTCAATCTTCAGATTCTTCTAACACAGATGGTAAGTCTGACTCCATCCTTTTCAAAGAGGCATTTATAATGGACTGTTGTTAACTTCAGAAATTGCTCTTGTTTTATGTACTACAGACAGTTGGTTATGATGATCTCTTGATGCAAGGTTGGTCTCTGAAATACTGTAATCCAATGTATACACAGCCCTATGTACCGACTCTGTCTCATTTTGTGAAGACTGTTAAGATTTTTTTTGTCTAAATTGACTTTAATTTTGTTACTATTTAGACTATAAGAATACATTTCATTAAAATTCTGTCTTTAGAGGTAGTATGATAGGAGCAGATGCCTTAATAAAAAAGTTTAAATATCAACATGCATTGATAGTTATATATATGTGTATATATTTTAAAAATCAATATTAGCCATTTATAGTTTTGTCATGTGTTTCAAAAACAGACTTCATTAGATTTTATATGCCTGATATAACGCTGATAAGGCATCCTTATTATTTCCCTTGTAGAAAAGCCACAGGAAAGCAGAACTGAGATTCTGAAGCCTTCAATCTTGGATCAGTCCAAGGCTTTGCTGGAACTGAACGAGTCTGAGCTCCCTGCCCACCTGAAGCTGGGCAGTCAGCTGACCTTCAGAGTGACCGTGCTCCAGGCTGCAGGCATTTCTCCTGAATATGCTGATATATTCTGCCAGTTCAAGTAAGCACTGGGGGATTTTTAATAGATGAGCAAACGGTTATCCTAGAAAACAGTCAGTGATGTGATTTTGGCTATGAATTCGATTCAGAGGAGATTTCATTTTATCGCTACATACAAGCCTAACCATATTGAATAGTGCTCAACTAATGAACTGGAGTAATGAATGTGGTGCATTGTTTTAGTTTTTGATTTACCTAATAAATATAAGAATGGTCTAAAACAGTTGATATTTTTAATAAATTCTGTTGTGCATGAACCTTCTAAAAAGCCAGTTCTTTATTTCAGTTTTCTCCATCGTCATGATGAAGCCTTCTCTACAGAGCCATTAAAGAACACAGGCAAAGGTCACCCCCTGGGCTTCTACCACGTCCAGAATGTAAGACATGAATCTGAACTTTTCTTGAACTCAACCAGTATTTGATCTTCACAAAACAGATGAGAAGTCTTCAGTTTTTGTTTAAAAAAAAAAGTGTTGCTGGCACAATATAAGAAGGCAATAACTTTCATTTGCTGATTTTTCTTTCACATTTAATTAAAATTTAATTGATGTGAAACATGAATACAAGAAAATAGGCTTTAGGATTGCTATGAAATCTTAAAAAAAAGCATAAGGTTGTAAAATAAAATTGAATACTCTTTTGAGTTATGGTTATCATGATCATTGTTTGTGTTCCAGTTCACCACCACTGTCACCAAGTCTCTGATAGACTACTTCAAGACTCAGCCCATTGTGTTTGAGGTGTTTGGTCACTACCAACAACACCCCCTGCATGACCAGGCCAAAGATACAGCAAAGTACGTAACCCCACCCCCCACCCCCATCACAATTACCCTCTCTCTCTCTCTCTCTCTCTCTCTTTCTCTCTCTCTCTCTCTGAGCTTTTACTGATGTATCATATATATTGGTATACTAAATTATTACCAAACAACTTCAAACAAAAATAAGTAGATCAACTTATATTTTTCAAGATTTATCATTTTGAGTTGCTTACAGAACATGCTTCATAATAATTAAGATCCAGCCTCACTTTTTATTTTCAGATATATTAGTAACTGAATTTATGAATTTTGTATTAATTCTAAATCATNAATTACCCTCTCTCTCTCTCTCTCTCTCTCTCTTTCTCTCTCTCTCTCTCTGAGCTTTTACTGATGTATCATATATATTGGTATACTAAATTATTACCAAACAACTTCAAACAAAAATAAGTAGATCAACTTATATTTTTCAAGATTTATCATTTTGAGTTGCTTACAGAACATGCTTCATAATAATTAAGATCCAGCCTCACTTTTTATTTTCAGATATATTAGTAACTGAATTTATGAATTTTGTATTAATTCTAAATCATTTGAAAATGAGTAATTACTGCAGATTTAAACTAGCATGACTAATAATATGTCATCATTTCAGTGTACGTCCCCCACCCAAGCACAGTTTTCCCCCAACTCTCCCTGTATCAAAGCCAGTGCCCTCACCCAAATATGGAGTCATTCAGATGCCAAGGTCAGATAGAGAACTGATAGAAAGAGTTAGATATAGAAATGATAGAAAGGGACTGTATAAACACTCAATGGATATAATAAATTATATTGTTTTTCTTTCGTGGTTAAGAATGATATTGTATTTTAACAGTGCGTAAATCTAATGCTTGAAAAGGTTTTTTGATCTCACAGCATCCATGTGATGTGGAGTCTATTTGAAACACACACACACACACACACACACACACACACACACACACACGTGCACACACACACGTGCACACTTTCCATATTTTAAATGTTATATTTTGTGTCATTTCAGTGCCAGTCAGATCCACACTAAGTACGATCTTCTGGTTGGGTTTGAAATCTGTGAATTGGCACATGATGGAGAGTAAGTCATGGTGGCAATTTCTCATTAAAGTCAAACAATTTTTCCTCAAACTGCTGTTTTAAAACCGGCATCTTTTAAGAATCAGTAGTTCTGATAATGAGCACATTTTTTTTGTCACGAAAACTTTTCTTTTACTATATTAGTAAAGAAAAAGAATAGATCTTGAAAATTTGATGTGAAATTTTGGAATTAGTAAGGTAGTTGAAATTTGTATTTACTGCATCACCTATAATAATATCAATTTATGGTTACATGGAGATAATGCAGTGCACCAACATGCTTGCAGTTGTATACATTGGTGCATCTTAAATAACATGTCATGATTTTTCTTCTAAACTGTTACACATTAATATCTGGCCTTCTTATGCTTTATCAAGATCTGCTTCATAGTGGTTCTTTGTAGATGTAATAATCACTCAAGCTTGATCATATTGCATTCAGTGTATTATTGCTTTAAATCATATTGTAGAGAAACAGATAGAAAAAAGATTTAACCATAAATGGGATGTACCTGTTACATCAGTGTAACATTGTTATAATAACACATCATGTTGTATTGTAGATATCATCCTACTGTTGTTGATCACAGTGAGGGTATGCCGTGTGCTGGAACATACTTGTTACATCAGGGCATACAGAGACGCATTGCTGTTACCATCGTACATGAGAATGGACCTGAGCTGATCTGGAGGGACATACAAGAACTCGTTGTTGGTAATTAGCTCTGCTTGACTGAAATTAAATGGAATTGATAGTGATTTTTTTATTGAAAAACTAAAGTTTTCAAACATTGGAGTGAAAGTTAATTTAAAGTTGCGTATTCTAGTTACTGATAGAAAAATTAAACGAACTTCATACTGATGCTTTTTTCTTAAGAATGATATTTTTAAAAACTCATCTTGAAAAGAAAATTGTACATAATTTATTCAAATTTGTGCCAAATTGGGAAGTAAATTCAAAGAACCAGACCCTGACAAGATCTCCATCCATAACATTTATCCTGGACCAACTGTTCTCTCTTACAACTCTCTTCCAAAAAGCCATAAAACAGTGGCTAATATTGTTACTGCTCAATTCCAGGTCGTATCAGGAACACGCCAGAATGCACAGAGCTGGACACGGCGCACTCTGTGCTGTCACTGGGACTGTTCCCTGCTCACTATATACAGCAGCCAGGAGATGACAGGTATATATGTCTATGTGTCTCAGAATCAATTTTCTGACTGTCTGCAAATGAGCACTTTAAGTCAAAGGTTCTGTTAGACCTGAAGATAATGCTTTTTACTGATCGGCTTTAAAAAAGAATATTTTGTAAAAACTATTTAATAATAATGATATGATACCCAAGCTTTCAGCTTGTTCCCTTTGTCAGGAATAAATGTCATGGAAAAGACCATTGTATATACATAGATGCAGGGTTATCTTTTTCTTCTGTTATGTACATGCTCTCTCTCTCCATGTCTCCTGTCATGTTTGTAATGGAAGTTTTCTTCAAAAAAACAAGATGTGCTAAACTTATTATTTAAAATCATTAAAGATACATACAAAGTCAATTTTTGTCACAGAAACCAACCAAATGCCAGCATATAGTTTCAAGTAGTATAACTAAGAGAATTACCGAAAGGCATAGTTTAATTTTACCCGAAAATGATGTTTGAACAGATTTTTCTGCTGGTATTCTAAGCTGTATGTCAATGGGGCAGGAAAGTAGGTCACGGAAGTATGTTAAATTTACAACCATAAATTTAAAGAAAGGAGCAGTCTAAAGGTCTTTTATGGCTGATCAAGTGATCTATTCAGTTTATCCCTTGGCACGTCAAATTTATGTGAGTCATATAAGAATCTAGTAGAAGTGGTTTACATGTGTTACTGGGAATCCACGCTCCACCGATGCTCGGTTCGTATGTACCTTTAAGAGATAAACCTTGTATTTTCAAACTTTTAAAATGTGATATCACCGCTGTTTACTTTTCTTCTTTCAGAGTATTCTTCCGTTTTGAGGCTGCGTGGGACAGTTCTCTCCACAACTCTGCTCTACTGAACCGCGTCACTCCATACGGGGAGAAGGTCTACATGACCATCACAGCGTATCTGGAGGTAGGTCTGACCAGACACTAGCCTTTAAGAGCACTTTCAGAATAGAGGACTAACTAGTCTGAGGGTCAAATATGGCCACCTACTACAAAGCTTGCTGTCTAATCCACTAATAGACACTGAATAGATATCCCTTCGGGAAGACATATTTGACCCTCGGACTAGCTAGTCTCCTATTCTGGCTGGCCAACTTGAATGCTTTTTGTGTAATCTCTGCTGGGAATCTATTCACTATCAGGGAATTGCAATCTTTTTAGTGGCTTGCCATATTTGATCGGCAGATTTGTTGGAATAGAACAAAGCACTTACTACTGGTATAATAATAAAAAATTGTTTAATTTGATAATCTTTAGAAACTGAAACATCATTTAAAGCAATTTTTCAGCCAGCCTGTTAGGGGTTTGATTATGTACGTACATACATAAGAGTAAGACCCCATTTCCAGAGATTAGATCGATCTACTTAAGATCGACCTAACTCCCTGGGGGTTCACGCTAAATAGCTGTCAGCCGAGCGGACACGAAAGTTAATTACCTCCTTACAGCTTGTAGTAGGCAGGACGGACATTTAAGCCGGATTATCTGACAGTAATCCAGTGAGACTCCCCGTGGGGATAGATTGATCTAAAAGCTTAAGGAATACAGCCTAAGACTCAAAATCTAAGCTGTATAATAACATCATTATTGTAGGTTGAGAACTGCAGTCAGCCGGCTTGTATCACTAAAGACCTGTGTTTGGTAATCTACGGAAGAGACGCCAAGATCTCAGTGCCAAGGTGGGTGCTAGCACCTCAGCATGTAGGGTGGCTTTTGGTCTTAGTGTCCTTGGTGTTAGG
>NW_019773582.1:0-12034 GCF_001039355.2 Lingula anatina | reverse complement strand
TTACTGTAGGGCTTATAAAGGTTATATTTATTACTGTAGAGTTTATAAAGGTTATATTTATTACTGTAGGGTTTTTAAAGGTTATATTTATTACTGTAGAATTTATAAAGGTTATATTTATTACTGTAGGGTTTATAAAGGTTATATTAATTACTGTAGATTTTATAAAGGTTGTATTTATTACTGTAGGGTTTATAAAGGTAATATTTATTACTGTAGGGTTTAAAAAGGTTATATTAATTACTGTAGATTTTATAAAGGTTGTATTTATTACTGTAGGGTTTATAAAGGTTATATTTATTCCTGTAGAGTTTATAAAGGCTACATTTATTACTGTAGGGTTTATAAAGGTTATATTTATTCCTGTAGAGTTTATAAAGGTTACATTAATTACTGTAGATTTTATAAAGGTTATATTTATTTTGTAAAGGTTATATTTATTACTGTAGAGTTTATAAAGGTTATTTTTATTACTGTACAGTTTATAAAGGTTATATTTATTCCTGTAGGCCCATGACTCTGGACGTAGGGAAGTCCTCCTCCAGTTACTCAATGTACTCCATCGCCTCGGAGGCGTCAGATCGGTCCCCAATGAAAGGCGAAGAGCTCCTGATCCCGGAGGTGGAGGAGATTCGTGTCAGCCCAATAGTGTCCAGGAAAGGCTACCTAAACTTCCTGGAGGAGAAGACCAGTGGTTGGATCAAGAGATTTGTGGTCAGTACATGTAGTTTGTTTGTTTGTTTGTTTGTTTGTTTGTTTGTCTGCCATGTGTGATGTGTGCCATTGCCTGCCATTGGCTTATTCTTTCCAGTGATGCGATTGGTTAGTTTAAATTTTAAGCTGATTTATTTGTTTTAGAAAATGTTATTGGTCAGATAGAACATGCAAATGGTTTATTTCTTTAAAATGAATTAATTGGTCTTTTAAAATGGAGAGGTGTTTTGCTTTGGTTGTTTTTTATGAGCAGAAATGATCATTATTGGTGAATGATAAAGAATTGAATAACAAGAAAAAGAAAGAGAAAAAAGTGGGGATGTTTGTGTTAAATGTATAGAATGTCTAAACATAGATTATTGAACAGTCTGTGCATAATTTTTTTTAAATTCATTGTTGAACCTACATTCACATTAAACCTACTAGTATACTACAGCAGATATGGAGAACATCTCACATCCATGCCTGATTAGGCCTACTTGTTAAATTTTGAAATTATAACATTATTGCAATAAATTTAATTATTAAGATAAATTACTATAACAATAACATTTCCCTCAATACCTGTGTTCCAGGCTGTACGTAGACCCTATGTGTACATCTACAACAGTGAGAAAGACCCTGTGGAACGCGGTCTCATCAACCTGACCACAGCAGAGATCACCTACAGTGAGGACCAGCAGGCCATGCTGAAGGTCAGTTACAGCCTGGTCACTAAGCTGGACTTCACTAGTAAAAAACAGTGTGCTGCTTTTGATGAGGCAAACCCTAACTGGGGATGGACAGGGTGGGGCATTTCTCTCCAGTTTTAGTTATAGCGTGTAGTCACTGAAGGCTCTCAAACTCCCCATCCTCCTTATGTGATTTGGTGCACTGTATGAAGTTACCTGTTCTTTGAATTATTTTTGAATAATTCATTTATTTCTGCATCTGTATATTTTCCGCAATGACTTTGACCCTATTCCAATGACAATTCCTATCCAAGTTTGATAATTTTTCCTGTGGGTATTTTCAGACATTGAACACTTTCTCAGTGATGACCAAGCACCGTGGCTTCCTAATCCAAAGTCTTGATGACAAAGACTTCCATGACTGGCTCTATGCCATAAACCCACTTCTAGCGGGACAGATCAGGTAAGTAGGTTTTATGCCATAAACCCACTTCTAGCAGGACAGATTAGGTAGGCAGGCTTTATGCCATAGACCCACTTCTAGCGGGACAGATCAGGTAGGCAGGCTTTATGCCATAAACCCACCTCTAGCAGGACAGCTAGATCAGGTAGGTAGGTAGGTAGGCTCTGTGCCATAAACCCACTTCTAGCAGGACAGATCAGGTACATACAGGTAGGCTCTATGCCATAATCCCACTTCTAGCGGAACAGATCAGTTAAGTATAGGCTTTTAGTTTGAGCACTTTTTAAATCAAGTGACATAGCCATTGCAGTGGTCATGGTATAAAGATATGTCACAATTACTCATGTAGAAATTAAATTAATAACAAAACACTTACAGATGTATGGTAATATATTTTGTTTATTCATTTTTTTCCAGATCAAAACTTTCCAGGCGGAAACTATCAGTTAGGACTTGAACTGAGAAGTGCCATTTTCAGAATTTTTCATAAAAAAAAACTGATTCTCAAAACAACACAAGGGGATACTCTATTTTAAAGAAAATATCTCTATAAGCACATATCAGGAGCTGAAAATTCCCATGTAGATCAAGAAAATTCCCATCAAGACTTAAGAAAATTCACCATAGTCTCAACATTTCAAGGTGCAAGTAATAAGACATTTTTTGATGAGGGCAACCTGCAGCCCCATCTGCAGTGGAGACATGTGTATAAAGGTTATTTTCAAAAATCAACAGGATTTTCACATCACTTTTAACAGTGCAAATGTACTTGATTCACCCCAGCTAAAGGTGCACTTCATGGTCTGTCTTGTGAAAGCTATTGCAGCACCATCTTTCACGATTGATTGCGGTGCTTTCTTTGAGAGCAACAGCAGCGATAAAGGCAGATAAAGGAAGCAGGTTTTGTGGATTCACAATTTTTGTGACTAAATAGGGAACAGAACACTGTTACCACCAGGTATATGTGCATATGAGGATATTGAAATTTGAATGGAAGGATTTTCTTGGGACAGGACTAAGGAGAGCACCTGCAGCGCCATCTATACACTTGTGCCAGGAAAAACAGTGGCACCCTCTACACATGGAACTTTTACAGCAGATCTGGATTCTGGTTGAAGGACAATGCGTTCTTTGATTTTGTACATGTAGAAGGTACAGGAAATTTTGCAGCAATTTTAGGAAAAGTTTCATAGTAGAGCAACCTGCATTTATTCTTGTTATAATGGTAGGATGTTAACAAGGAGATCAAGGTACCGTAGAACTTCAGCTGGCATAGACTACAAGAAACTGAACAAAATAAATGATAATTTACCCCTTTATCTTTTACTAGATTCTGGATTACTTCAGTAATGCAGCAACAATGCAAAGAACTTGCAAAAATGTCAACTTACAATATGACATGCTTAACATCACAAAAAAAGACAAAATAATTATTATTCTATCATATCATAAGATATTAATGTCTCATTGGAGTTATATCAGTTGTCTTTTGACTGGTGTTACTATACATAAAGAGGATATTTGTGTATATTTATCATCATATAAAGCATGTCAGTATTTATTGTGCTTCTGAATGTTTGGGAGTTACACATGAGATTTGTTTTGTCTGCCATGTGTGATATGTGCCATTGCCTGCCATTGGCTTATTTCTCTCCTTATTTGGTTAGTTTGAATTTTCAGCTGATTGATTAGTTTCAGAAAATCTTATTGGTCACAATGGTCAGATAGAACATCCAAATGGTCCATTTCTTTCCAATGCATTAATTTATCTTTTAAAATGGGGAGATGTTTGGCTTTTACAGACATTGGTGTCGTGCCACTTTCTGGCACGATTGGTTGGCAGAAACATGGTAGAAAATAAGCAGGCATGTGATTGGACAAAATCATGATTCTGTTTGGAAAAAAATCGAAATGTCATGTAAAATTATTTACCTATGATAGTGTGAGTGCATAAATATAAGAGACATTTTGAAATATTATACCTCAGTTTCAAGGTACACAGCTTGTGTATTTGCTAGCTATTGATGTGCAAAGTATTTTGTGTGTGATATCACTTGCTCCACTGGTTGACTTTGAAGGCTCAGATGCTCAGTTCAGACACTAATTATAGCTAAACATGGCCATTTGGAACTTTGGATTTGTCTAACCCTTTCTCAGGCTTATGACATGTTCAAATGCAACAGCAAAGATAATGAAGTTATGATCTTTCAATATGTTTCATCATGCAAACTGGCAATACATCTGAAGATAGATTTTTGAATATACAAGATAAAAAGATGTTCACTGATTATTTTGACAAAGCAGTAGTGTGTGTGTGCTGTGCATCCTGATCCCAGTTTCAAAGTCTTATCTGGAGGAGAGAGAATCACAATAACATCAGTGCTAAAAAAGCTTATTTTACTCAAAACAGTTGTATAAATGTATAGTTTGAAGAAACCAGATTTCTTGTAGTTTATTGTGATATTTGTGTATAGATTTTTTGTTGTATCACTTATTAATACTGTTGTAATAATGTACATATTATAACCACTATAACTGTTCTAGGTACAGTGAAAAGAAAATACTGATGATTAGCCAAGTCTTAATCATTCTCTTTTGTCAGTATAAAGAATGGCGTTAGGTTTTTAATTGAAATAGTAGAGGAACTCTTCCTCTTATGCCGTTTCATGGACTCACCAGCTATTGCATAGAATGCATACCATGTGTGGGAAGGACTATGAAAACTTGGCCCAATTACAAGTGAAAGATTTCCATACAAGATCTAAAAAATTGATCATTTGTTTTTATGTTAAGGTTGATGATTTTCTCATTCCATTACCACAATACAGTATAGGATGACTGCCCCATATTATCTATTCAACACATGGTTAAGTTGATAGTTGTACACATACAGTGTCTATTTGGTTTGAGAAACCAGCTGTCAAAAATGACATAGTAATTAAATGGTGTGTGTTGGTTATAGTATATAGCTTTCACTGGCGCCGAGCATGTGAAAGAATAATAGAAAACTGAACAAAAATGAGCAGGCCTCAAATTAAGCCATATTATTAGTTAAACAAGCTAGTACATTTTGTTAGTCTTTAGATTTTAATAGTTTTTCATCAGAGGCAAAGTGCAAATCAAGTTATTGTACATTAGATTTAGATGACAGTGCTGACGAATAGTATGAATTGTGTCTTAGTACTGTCTGTGTTATTTTAGTCTCTTACGCAAGTGGTAAGATGCATCTTAGTCTGTTTTATATTGTTATTGGTGCTTACCTCTTTTCTCAACAAGCCTGATGTAAAAAATGTATTTAGTTTTATCAATCTCTTTAATATTGTAAGTATTTCAAAGCTTTCATCTTTTGAGGTGGGTTATATGATAAAGGTAATTTTTTATTCCAAAAATGACATCTCTTTTATCAACATTGTTTACAAAACTTTGGATGGATTTACCAAGAAAATACTGATTGATATTCACTGCAGGTTATAGTGTGTCCTGGATGATTTAAGTCATCAGAGATTAAGGTTTCGGTTATCATTTAGGAAATATTTAAAATGGGGTCGGGGGTTGGTGCGATTTGAGCGGTTTCCATTGAACAATGATGTAAATTTCTTCTTACTTTAATTCAAAAATTGAAACAAGGATTTGTATTTTCAGAAGGCCTTATTCTGTGATGTGACAATTCATGAAGAAGGTTCTTATTTTGACTTGACAGTTACTGGGTATTTATGTACGATATTTTTGCTCAAATCTTTTTATTCGGTTACATTTTTGCTGCATATTGCCATTTTTACGTCTGCGGTGTCTATGTAGAGATATTCCTATCTGAGCTATGTGCAATGTTCTGTTCAAACGCCACAATAAAGAGATAGTAGTATTCATGTAACAGAAAACATGACCCTCGTATAGGAGTTATTAGCTAACACCTTATCTGAACATTTAATACTTTGGAAAGTTTTTGTATGTAAACAAGGTGAAAATACAAAGTTTTAGTTGTATGCACAGTGTGCTTAATTGAAGGGTAATGGCGTTTTAATGTACTTTCTTCACGGAGGCTTATCAACCAAAAGTTCCCAAAGTTCGTGTTTTCCACGCAAAGGAAAATGCGAAAGTATACGTGTTGCAGTTATGGTTAACGGTCTCTGATTGGAGAGTATATTACTACGCACGTGACGTACAAAAATTGAATTTTGCGTAGAGAGCACTTTTTTGAGAGTACCTTACTAATTTTTTTCGAGACAAAACGTTTCTGCATTTTTAGTATACACATGCCTACAGTACTTCATTTGACTTCTCTGGTTATCACTGTGTTTACAAAAAGATATAGAATATGTGAACTGATACGTGTAGTCTTCTGAATAAAAGCATTGCTGTCCAGCAAGAAACATCTGCGAGTTCTTCAATATTTTTCTTCAAGAATGGTTCTCTAATGTGTTTCTGGACAAAATTTTAGTGGTACATTTTTTGCCACTTTGGATTACAAATTTATAGCCGTGCCTCTTATCGATGAGATTTTTTCTTGAAATTTGTCATAAGTATGTCTTTGCCATCTTTAACTATAAAGGGAAGATCGAAAGTTTAGGGTGGGTGGTTGGGGGAATAGAGAACCGATAGCGTGCTAGACTGGAAACCAGAAGGTGACAAGATCGAATTTCAGGGAAGTCGCATTTTACAGAAAAAAAGAAAGAATATTCGCCCCATAACTATAAAGGAAAGATCGAAAGTTTAGGGAGGGTGGTTGGGGGAACAGAGAAACCGATAGCGTGGTAGACTGGGAAGCAGAAGGTGACAGGATCGATTCCCAGGGAAGTCGCATTTTGCAGAAAAAAAAAAAGAATATTCGTCCCATAACTAGAAAGGGAAGATCCAAAATTCAGAGGGGTTGCTTGGGGGAATAGAGAAACCGATAGCGTGCTAGACTGGGAACCAGGAGGTAACAGTATCGAATAATAGAGAAGTCACATTTTGTAAAATAAGATTCAACTGCACTGACTGTAAAATTTCATTTTATGCGGGTGAAACCCTTCAGCCCCATAGCCCAAGAATCACGACTGGCGACACTGAGGTCGAGATGAACAAAATGGAACGGTAACTATTAAAATTTTATTTCCAGCAAGGATAGAACATATGAAAGTAAATCAGGGTACAAATATCCCAAGTTGTTTAGATTTGGTCAGGATTTATTCATTTTGTTCTAATAATGATACATGTATGAATGAACATAAAACTCAAATTTCAAGGTAATACGATTTAAATGTGTTATACCAAGGACGCTAAAATTTTGCAAACATTTGACCGTATAAGGAATAATAATCTATTTACCATTTTCGTCGGAGTACAAATAAAATCTGTAAACTGATCAAAACTGTATACCATAGAACGCACTCAGAACAACTTGATCCGGGAACTTACATATCTGCAAACTAAATAGGGCCGATACACTTAAAAGCACTGCCGACTAATTACCTGATGGTCTCCCCACCTCCACACACGCCTTCGGTGAAGGGGCCTAGCAGTTAAATCTCGGAGCCTCTGGAGGCGGGAAGACCATCAGGGAATTACGCTGCATTGTTTTTAGAGGGGTCGGCCATATAAGTCGGCGGATCATCTGTTGTGAATGGACTCATATATTATATAGTAACACAGAGGGAATGATCCTTACAGACTCCGGAAAAGCCATATCCATAGGAGCGACAAAGTTTGTCTCGCATAAAATTTTAGATAAAAAAATGTCAAAATCTCGCAAAATTGTCGGAATTAGCAACAATTTCGCAACGTTCCGTTACCGTTTAGAAGGCCCAATTAATATCAGTAAATGTTTTGTACCAATTAAAGTTTCGCTGGGTAATGTTACAAACGTAGACAGAAACTTCGGTTCCTTAACCATTCTTCTTGTCTTTTACCCATTAAAAAGTAATCGAACTTCATCACCAAGAAATAATGTGAATAGGACAATGATTATGCCATTTCTAGGACTACTATTCCAGTCACATTGTCCCTGTTTCATGAATTCAACATTCCTACTTTGATGTAATTACAACCCTTTAACCCTGGCACATAGATTTTAAGTTAATCAAAATATTTAGAAATCTCGCAAACAGTAGAATTAGTTACAATTTCTATTTGCACCGTCATATTTTTAAACACCCTATAAATATAAATGGTCTGTACCAATTTAAGTTTTGATAGGTTATGTTTCAAACGTACGTTGAGTAGACACTATGATCTCAAGTAATCAAAGTGAGTTCTCATTTAATCAGCCCGTCCTTTACTACTTCACTACTAGCGCATTCTGGAAAGTGTCGCCGTACATGTACACCGCATTCGTATAACATACATCCACATTATTGACCATTAGAAGTGCATTTGAACTGTTGTTATTTCCCCCTATGAAACGATCTTCATCTCTATCACTCGTATGCCCGGACGACTGAAATTAGAAATTAAGTATTAAGTTAGATAAGAAATCATTTATTCCACAGCGCTTAAGTCAGCGTTGTGACAATACACTTAAAATTTCGTGTATTGCGTATACCAGGGCAGCGTGCAAGAACAAAACAATGGACAAAAATAAGAAATTCACAGGTTTCTTCTGTTGATTTCATTCGAGAATATACAGGGAACCACAATTACACTGCATTAAACATGTTTGTACATCTGTAGCAATATTAGGTCATATTGCCCTTGAAGGTGCGATAACCAAACGTCACTTATAATCATTATTTATGCTGTTTACGAAAGTTCATGTACCAAGTTCTATTAGAATCAAATGTCAAGAATAAATATCGCTAAAATACAGCATCTACAAGCGACAAATAAACAGCTAAGACACAAACAGTGAAAACGCCCATGCCTTCTGAGTGATTAGATAAAAAGCAGAGAATTTGACACAAGGGTTCAATTTTGAAATACTCCATCTTACTAGAAAGTGTTATGCGTATTTGTCACATACAGTAGCGAGAAAAGTCACATACAAACTGTAGGCTACTTACACGCTGATGCGGAGAATTCAATCAGGAAGCGCTGGATATATCATGTTGCATTCACGGAAATCTTCACAGTCTGCCTGAAAATCTGTCTTCCATCGTGGCATCTTGAATAGTTGTCGCATGTGATTGGTCTTATTTGAATAACAATACTGCGACAGGTATGGAAGATTGCAGGCTGAAGATTGTGTTAGAGAAGACAAAGATGTGACAACAAAAGCACAATACGCTGGGGATCGTGGCTTAACCAAATTTTAAACACGCTGTTTCAAAAATATCTCCCTTTACTGTTAGGCCTTTTCCCCATTGTATCTCGTCCCCAACTCTCTCTTAAAAATTAATTTTGCAGACAAAATTGGATTAAGAAGTTGTATTTCAAGTTGTAGTACAAAAAAAATCAAGACAGGTGTATACCTACCGTACTTTTACACTTGACGTCTTAATTTAAATACATGTATTAAAGATGCTAAAAAGAACGGTTTGCAAAAAGATACTAATTAACAGAATTGCGTTATTTCTCATAGATTTTATTTATCTATTCATTTATTTTTTACTTCATGGGTTTATAAAGACTATGTGAGTTGTGGAGCAAGCACGTTCTAACGCTGGTCCGACTAGCACACATCGCCGCGAGAGAGACCAGACCCCAATATTGGTGTCCTCTTTTAGGTCCGCTTACTCAGATACTATGAACAAAGAGAACAAGTTCAAACACAATAAGTGGTACGATTGACCTTTATTACATAAACATTTTATTCTCAAAATGTAAGCGAAGAGCTACTGTAACAATGTATAACTCAGGGTCATAATATTTGACACTTTGCTTAAGGCTGCATCAGAAAAAAAAAAGATTTTAACTAGTGCATGTGCTTTTAATGTTCTGTATCAAATGTAGCAGTAAATATATGGGCACTCAGGGCACTCTTCAGTGTTTCTCCAAGAAAGCTTTCCAACTGCATTCAACGGACATTGAACAGACACCTGTAACGAAAGAAATTGGACATTTCTTTTAAACGGACGGATAGTATCGTAAATTCAATATCTACATTTTGTTATCGTTCGTTTTTAACTTCAGTCATGAGCAACTATCGACTAGGCTGGAACCGTAATAATAATCAAATCTGATTTGTAGCATTGAGTGGAAACGTAACGTTAACATTTTAAAATATAGTTTTTTGATAAAAATATATTAAATGAATTTGCCCAATTAAAGAAAAATCTGGGTCACCTTTTCCGTGTGCATTTACTTTGTTTACTTCACGCTGCGTTTGACAACCTTCTGGGGGGGCACATGTTCAATGTTTGAGTGCTCGGAGCTGTTAATATATAAAATCAGAAAATACTCCATATAAAGCAAAATAAGACAAGTCAAATACTGGGCTAAACGTAATATTTTGAATGACTGATCGAAAGGTGTCATGGGTACGTAATTGTTCGGTCGTCGATATTCTACATGGGTTTCTAAAATTTCACCGAAATCTGGAGTCAAAAATCAGAGTGTGGCACGAAAAAAAATACATAAATAAATAAAACTTACACCTTTCCAAAATAAGGCAGTTATTTACCTTTCCATCCTCTGGTTGTCAACGGCACGTTTGATAACCTTCAGGAGAAGGCACTTGGTAATTCCTTGACACTCTCTGGGGAATAAGAACAGAGAATTGTTAGGACTTACCATGCCACAGGTAGGCCTATATGAAACCCATGAACACCACGTGACGGACACCTGCAGAGCGTTACTTGACTCTGCCCTTTGCAAAGATGCTTGTAACTTTTACACATATTTAATACAACTACTGCTACTGCTACTACTACTGCAATGGCTCTTAATAAAAATTAAATAAGTCCATTGTCAAAAATATGCAATAATAAAACATGCAACATGTATGCCGCCATCACCTACGCTGGTGGTACAATAAAACATGAATTCTCAACCATATAAAGAACCTAAAGTTCTATATGTCGCCAATATATAATAACCCCAACGTAAACATTACGCCCCTAAAGACACGGTGACACTAAATGAGATATGGCAGAAGTGCTTTAGGCTCTTGAGAACAGAAGATCCAAGAATCTTCTGATCCACGGATCAAATATGGGGGACCCTATACGAAAGAAGAGCCGACTAACGCGCCGTCCTTGCAGGGGTCTAGCAATTAAACCTCGCAGCCGTTTACTGGCGAGTGTAGAGGCGAAACACCATCAGCGGATTATCCTTGCGAAAATTTGTCTCATTTAACGCTCACTCACGGTTCTAAATCTGTCCTTGAACATAATGTTTTTCTCTTTTAATGTCAAATATGGTTGTTGTATGGTTGTGACCAATTGTGTTAAATTGTGTTAGAGGTGAATATGCAGTGGTAAAAAAGGAGTGAAGGAGTAGTTTTTCCATGTTGGAGAGAGTGTGGACTCCATGCGGGGTGAAGTTGTGACATGTTTGTTGGTCACACGTGGTTTGAATGTAATGTAAGACTGTAAAAAAAAACAAAAAAAACAAAAACAACAAAAAAAAAAAAAAAAAAAAAAAAAAAAAAAAAAAAAAAAAAAAAAAAAAAAAAAAAAAAAACAAACAAATGTTGAAGTTGAAAGTAAATAAAAACTTGCGCTGGTTCAATTTTTTTTATTTTACAGTTCTGAAGGACTTCCCAGAAACAGTTCTCGAACTCTTAAATTCGTTACAAAACAACATTAGGACTGTAAAAAAATAAAAAATAAAAAATAAAAAAATACACCAAATGTTTTATAATAGCTTGAGAAATGTAAAACGAAACAAAATTTCGAAGGGGTAGTCGGCTCTTCTTTCATGTAGGGTCCGTCATATTTTATCCGTGGATCAAAAGATCCTCGGATCTTCTATACTTAATGGCCTCACTGTTTACCTTTGGGACATGCGATACAGCAAATATGAATCTCTCAACTGTAGTGTAAGATAAATTACAATGGCTCTAAATAAAACTGAAAAAGGAAATTGTCCAAAAAATAAAGCATGTATTCCCAACTCTAAAATCGCCCCATGACCTTTACAGGATCGCAGGAGTGCCTTAAGTTCAAGTCAAGTCGTGGAATACATTCAGCCACTTCCAAGGACACGAGCGCAGATCCAAAGACACAATAGAAACGGTGTCACCAGGTGAGGTGACAAGAGTGCTTTAATGTGATCGAAATTTATGGTACAGGTTGAACCTCTCTCTCTGCGTGGGGTGGGAGGTGGCGGG
>NW_019773581.1:679276-698948 GCF_001039355.2 Lingula anatina | reverse complement strand
TTGTGTGTGTGTGTGTGTGTGTGTGTGTGTGTGTATGTGTGTGTGTGTGTGTATGTGTGTGTTTGTGTGTCGTGGGGGACGTGGGTCTTGCGCGGGAATCTCCCTCTCTGGCAATTGTCAATATTGACAGGTACGTAATGGTCCGGGAGAATAGAGGAAGTTGAGTTACAACAGGGTTAATGCTACAGTATTTGACTTCAGAGTCTATCTCAACATGATTGTGACGGTGTCCATGAAAAATCATCATATTGTGCTAGTGAAGACAGCGATAAATGATAGGGGGCGCTGATATGATCATTTTCATATGATTTCTCCGGAGTATAGTAATAAAATTTTTAAAATACTAAAAACTTTTTGTACTAGATAGTTACACTTATTTCAAAACTGTCCAAATTTCTTGAATTTCATTTATATGAGAAAAGAGTACCATGTAACAGTGATAACTGTGCTTGAAGCCCCTGCATGCGATAGATTTTTTTACTCTGGGAATTCACGTCGAGACGTTGTCTAGGATCAAGAAGCCGAACAACTAAAGCTAATTATCTGTAAAATTTTACCTATTTATAATAACACGCTATATATTAATGATCATCGGTCTATTTGATCAATGCTTTTATCAAGCTTTATTATTTTCTCTCGTAGCGACTCATAATATATCATAATACAATATACCCCAGTAAATTTGAATAGCAAAAAAAAGCCACACGGTTATCAATTTAGGGCCATAACAGTGAAATATGCACGGCGACGGCGACGGACGTAGGCGATAGCTTTACTTGTACAGCTATATACACACATATACACTGTATGCGACTTTTTAAGGCTGGCTATGCAACGAATAACATTTACTTCAATTGGAGGATATCTTCTTTTGTTTCATCACTGATTAAAAATATTGTGTTACTTGAAAGCTTAAATCAATTATTGAAAGATCGCTCAACATGAAATATTTTCTATTTGCCCCATATTTATTTATTTATTTATTAACTTTGAAATTTTCCGTGGTGGGATGGTCTACGTTACATTTACTTCAATTTTGCTGAGAGGTGCGATTCAAACGGAGGAATATGTAGTCTGTGACTGCATACATACGGCTGAGTGCCCAGATCTGTTTCGTTCAATACACAATTTTGAAGAACGTTTTCACCAGTCTTCGAATTACAGAAGCACGTATAAGACTTTGTTTGACTAAATATTAGTAAAATATTGTTCAAACCTCTGTATAATAATGTGGATTGCTGATGTTATTGTATGTGGGAATAAAACCCCCTAACTAACGCAGACCGTGAACAGTCTGACAACATTCGAAAAGGAAATAAATCTTCAGAGAGAATTATTTTTTGGGTAATAATTAACTTGTATTATGCTAAACAAATACAAAACAAATGTGGACTAAGAGGAACAGTTTTCAGTCGTGTTATACTGTTGCGTTTTCAATCTCAGTGACTGTAATTGTGTTTGACATGGGATTGACGCGCCACTAGCACGTGCTAGCTATAGGTCAGCGGCGCAGATTTGGTTTTCTGCTAGACCCGCAGATTTGGCTCCCAGCCAGATTTCTGCCAGGCGCAGATTTGGCTTCCACACACAGATTTCTGCTGGGCGCAGATTTGGACTCTGTCCAGATTTCTGCTCTGTGGAGATTTGAGTGGTATCCAAATTTCCGTCAATGGGGTACAGAGCGGGCTGCATGCGCTTGAGCTTCTGTCAGATATATATATATATATATATATATATATATATATATATATATAAAAGTTTGAAAAAAACGGTACATCCATCAATAGCAATGATCCTTTTATTCTGTGCAGCACATGTATTTGTATAGATTTGTACCATAAGTATTTGAATAGATTTGTATAGCTGTTATAAACTTGTTATGAGTAAAGAACCTGTAAAATGTAACTTGTACACTTTTTAGTGCTCAATAAAGATTATTATTATTATTACAATAATAATAATAATAAAGATTATTATTATTGTAATAAAAAATTACGCGTGAAAAAAATTGTATTTTTCACTATGGCCTATACGGCATGTCACAAAAAAATAACTTTTCTCAATAACCCCTTATTTGTCATTTTCAATTTTCAAGACCTCCTTAATATTTACTTGAAAAATTTCAGACACCCTTTTTCCCCTCCACTTTCCCCTTCTAACTTAAGTAATGATCGGTCCCTAAGTCGCGTTTCAGCCGGTGCCATTCCATTCCTCCCGCTTTCTCAAGCGTTCACATATATCTGTGATAACTTTTAACCTTCCTGGTTGCTTTGCTGCCGTAATATGAGTACGTCGCCATTGGAAACGCAAAACAGACGTACACAGAGTAGTCCATAAAAGCTACCTATTTTAATTTCCATCTTAGATCCTATTTAGACGTACATTTAATTAAGATATTCCCAGCTTCCTTTCGCCAAGTTGTTCCATATAAATGATAATTTTAACCTTCCACATTCTGCAGAAATTAGAAACCTTTAAAGTAGCCAAATTTCAATAATTGATAATGTGCTCTATCCACACTCCCCGCTGCTGAATAACGGCGGCCACGCAAACATTGGCAATGGCTCTTGTAATCATGCCAGCCGGACTGTTCCTTACTTTTCTTCGAACTTTGGTCTTCAAAGTGTCTCGAATTTGATGCTTTTAAACATTATTTTTTCCTTAAGGTACCCCCAAAGGAAGAAATCTGGGCATTCAGATCTGGCGAGAATGGTGGCCAAGAAAAGTCTATGCGGCGTGAGTTGATGATTGAAATTAAAATGATTCATACACATACCAGTAGCACAACAAGAAGGAAGTTGGCATTTTGTGCATATTTGTAAACACATAAAGGTCGCTATGGCAAAGTATAAACATTTGGTTGGAAGAAAACAACTAAATTGATCGAAAGAGAACATTTTTTTCCTTTTTGCATTAGGAAAAAACAGCGCTTATAATGCTATTTTTAAACTAGTCTCCTGTGATGTTTCGTTTCAAATTTGACTAAATATTTGCAATTCAGCCAACGTTTGAACAAGACGGAAGTGTTGATATTGTACGTTTCCTTGTTAATAAGATATGTTTTTCATTGGAAGTATACCCTTAACCATAAACAATATTCGTGATTAAATAACCTCACTCGAAGGTGAGAGATGGAATCGACCGGAGTTGGAGGGAAATTACTCTCCGTCTTTTTCATAATTTTCGGGACTCGTTCGGCGCTTTCAAATGCTTATACTGTCATATATACTTCGCCTACCACGGATCTGACGTTACGTTTATCAGAGCAACCGTTCCACGTCAACAATTCCATCACAGTACCGCAGGGGGTAACGCTGAATGTAGAACCTGGCGTTACCGTTAAATTCGGCCCTGCTGTCGGCGTGCGCGTTGAGGGACGGCTTTTGGCAGTGGGACAACCGGACAAACGTATACTTTTCACGGCTGCAGACCCACCCAACGTTGAAAGAGATGATGAGCAGCCACCTATTTGGTTTGATGGTGCACGATTGGCCGGGGACTTCACGGAAAATCATCATGGACGCCTGGAACTTTTATACCAAGGTATCTGCAGTGTAGAATGTCTTTGTGTTTTTGAAGAGTTTATTTTTCTTTTTTTTTTTATTTTTGTAAGTTATCTATTAGAATAAAATGTTGATTATCTGTTACAACTCAAGTGTGCATTGTTAAGAAATAACTGAACAAAACTCTTACCTCGAAGTTGGGGGAATGAAATATTATAGGAAAACTGTACATGTACATGTACAGTTTCCTAAAATAAAATATTTTCTGTGTCTACATTTCCTGCAAGGCAATAAATATTTCCCAATTCAGACCTTACAAACTATTACAACAATAATTGCTGCTGCCCAGTTATTTAGAACTATATAAAAAAATTAAAAATTGAATTTATGTTATACATCGGGTACATGTACAGTTTCCTAAAATAAAATATTTTCTGTGTCTACATTTCCTGCAAGGCAATAAATATTTCCCAATTCAGACCTTACAAACTATTACAACAATAATTGCTGCTGCCCAGTTATTTAGAACTATATTAAAAAAAAAATTGAATTTATGTTATACGTCGGGTACAAGTGCAGGTACTATAAGGGTCGAGTAGTGTTTCGTGAGTAGGAGACAGCTTATTCCCGTCGAATGTTGATATTGACTGGTAAACCACATAAAGAGTACATTTAATCATTATTTGGCTTATTATCGTAGGAGCCTAGGGGGTAGGGGTCCATGCCAAATTACTACTCCTTCTCACATATTCAAATATATCAGTTATAAATGCAAGAGTCCCCCCCCCCCACGACCACATACAGGCGTTATTCCAGAATCGTTTTGAAATGTTAGCGCTCATCTGAACCTACTAGACTGAATATTCATTTTCCACAAATGTTTGTTAAAGAGAACGTATAATTTTCTCCTTTTAGGTAGTTTTGGCACCGTTTGTCAGAATGGCTGGGGTAGCTCCTACTACTACTACAACAACAACAACAGAGTTGTTGCCAGGATGTTAGGATATAAAACGTGTACCAAAGTATATAACAGAGGCAGTGGCACTGGAAGTATTCTTCTGAACAACGTGAGATGCGATGGACATGAGAGCTCCCTCTGGGACTGTCCTCACGATGGGGTCCGTGTACACAACTGTTGTGAGTATCTTACTTACCTGTTATCTTTATTCATGTATTTACCACTTTTGAGAACCATGATATTGCAATTGTCTAATATTTTATAATAGCCTTAGGCCAATGTCAGGGATGTTTCTTTGTTTGGTGAATTTCAGAGTGATCTATCACGAAAAAATTAAACTTAATAATCAGGCGTCTTTTTTTTTCACTGCTAAACACAGAATAGATGAACCCGACATTTTTATAGGCGTCTGCTTTTTATTGTGTCTGCAACATGTGAACATTTCTTTTAACCTAGATTCTTTGTTTATTTGTCCATTTTATTTTATGTATTGAATGGAATATAATGTAAGTTCAGGTATCAAAACATTATCAGTATTTCTTGTACGTGATTATTGCTAAAGTTCTCATTGTGCAGTGTTTGATACGTCCGGAGGAATGATAGGATAAACGATCAAAAAAGCTCTTAATAAAGTATACCCGGTGACGTCTGGTCATTTTTCTCATATGACGGCCATATTGAAAAAACTTAATGTCTCGGAAGTAGCAACCAAGCTAATTTTGCTTCTCTCGGCCTGAAGAATGCATTTCAGAAAAAAGTTGACAGGAAAAAACATTGCAGGGTAGAGTTCTGGCTACTCGACTATAGGTCTTTGCATGGGTACCAAAATATTAAAGTATAATACAGTTATTGTCTGTCTTTCTGTGGTTAGTAATCTATAGCTAAGAATGGAGATATAGTAATATCAATTTACAGTTAGAACAATATAGAGGAGCTGAATGTCAGTTTGGACTGCCGTGACAGGAATGGAAGTCCGTTAAGCACCCCGCACACGGTAAGCAATATTGGCGCGCGCCACTTGCGCTGAGCCAGATGCTCGCGCTCCTCAGCTCCCCGCAAACGCTGCGTTCTTTGCTCAGCAGAGGTGCCTCCTGGCCTGCCCCTAGCGGACGCACTGTGAACTATGGGATCATGTGTTTAAGGAAACATTACATATTGTTGTTTTTTCTGGTAGTAATGGAAAATGGTGGTCACGTTAATCAATCAGACTAACTGTAACTGTGTACATTTTTGTTGAGTTCGCTGGGGGCTGCCATTTTTGTTTGTTTCCGGCTACCAGCACATGCGAATTGTTGGCATGACTTGAGCAATCGGCGCTTGCACCCCGCACACGCTGAGCCATTTGCCTCAAGAGACCAAAAATATCAAACACGTGAGATATTTTGCTCAGCCGCGCGAGAGGCAAAAATCTCACCAAAATACCCCCGCAAACGATGAGAAAACGGCGCAGCGCAAGAGGCGCGCGCCAAATGCTCACCGTGTGCGGGCCCCTTTAGGAACCGTAGTCCTCTCCCCGTTATTTTGTACAGGTGACATTCGTCCCATATACTTACCCTTATACTACGACTAACCCTAACCTGTACTAATCATATGTGACCCCAGACATCCATTCCTGTAGAACCACCATTCCTGCCCCACCGGCTCAGACCAACACAACTGTCATTATTCATACACAAATCGAATAAAGAGCAATGTGAGATTAGCTGTTAATGAAATTCAGGACTGCAACCTGCTTCCTGTCCACCATTCCTTACTCATGTAAACTTAATTATTGTTCTGCCTGTCTGTATTCTATCTCTCTCGTCTCTATTCGACCCTATGCGTTTAATTGGGGTTGGCCATAATAAGTCGGAGGATCAGTTAGTCCGAACATCATCTGTTCTAAATCCACTCCTGGTCCGCTGTTCTGAATGCGCTCTCAGAGGCATAACAGCAATAGACATACTGTATTCAGAGAATGCTTCAGTCTCATCTTTGAACAGATGACTTTCTTTCGCCTTTTTTCATTTAACAAGTGATGTTAATAATGATAATAATACATTTCATAAAACCGCGCTACACTTGCGTCCCAGCGCTGTTTACACCTACATAAAACTAAAAAAGATTAATTAAAAACTAACATAAAAGTATTTAAAACTAAGAGATTAAAGTTAACCAAAATATTCCTTAAATAAAAAGGTTTTTAATTTTTTTTAAAAAACAGTAATAAGAGTCGTTCAAAGACACAGATGTTTCGTGAATAAAATTGGACCATAAAATTGGTGCAGCAATCTCAAAACTCCTGTGACCATATGTTTTTAGTCTTTTTGGTATCATTTCGCTTGAGTTGAAATTAACTACTGGAACAAAGCGTTCTACGAGGAGTTAAAAGTTCTATTATATTCTTCATATAAAATGGACAGTCGCCCTTTACATTTTTAAAAGTCAAGAGTAAAATCTTATGCACTATTCTTTGAGAGACTGGTAACCAATGAATGATCGTGGAGAACTGGTGTGATGTGGTCGGACTTCTGAGTTATACAAAAGAGACGAGCTGCTGAATTCTGAATAGACTGAAGTTTTTACATATGATAGTAAGGTATTCCGAACAGGAGGCTGTTTCAATCATCGAGTGTAGAAGTCACAAATGAATGAGTAGCTCTGTTTGCTTGCTGTCAATAAAGTGAAGAGTCTTAGATATTTGTTGCAGACTAAAATATGATTTACACACTTTTGTTAATGTGTGATGCCGTGTCACACTGGTTGCTGAAAATCACACCCAGATTTCTAACTTCTGTGCGTGTTGTGATAACAGAATCTTCAACTCTGATACTGTCTAGTATGGTGCTGTCTCTGGAAAACTTGAAGTGGACCAATTCAGTTTTATCATCATTGAAGACTAAGTAGTTGGACTTGAGCCAAGATCTAAGTTCACACACACAAGCCTCAATAGTTCCAAGTAAAAGATGTTGTGGTCTGAGTCGATCTTGCAAGGCCTTCGGGTCTTTTACTTGGAACATTTGAACCCAGCTCTTCAAAACTGTTGGCGCACTCTTGTCTTTGTCTTTGATTCCAATATGCTACAGTGTTACTGTTGTAGTCGTTGGGGTTGTGTAGTCATCCCTTTGGTCTTTTGATCTTTTCTGCAATGATCTGCATACCATGTGTTAATAAACAGTATTTTCAAAACGTCCACTTGCTTCTCGTTCTCCACCTCCTAGACCATCTATTTGTCGTGAGTAAAAACACAAATTGAAATAGCTGCCACCAATGCCGCCTGTCCCTCTGTGGTCTTCCAATGGTTTTGTCATTATCGTTCTCCTATTACTTAACAACTTTCAGAAATGTGTAAAATGAGTCAACTGTAACCAAAAGAAACTGTTGACAATAACATTGAGTTCTATTCACATACCGTTTTTCCAAGTTCATAATAGAATGAATGCCATTATATTGTTTAATTTTTCAGTTCACAGTCAAGACGTGTGGCTGCAGTGCTCAGGTTACTCTGGTTATCTTGGGATTGCCAACGAAACAGCCAAGTACTGGTCTGGGATAGAGCTGGCGACTAACTCCTCCGTGATAGGAGCAAGTGCTCTCCAATATGTCGACATCGAATTCGCTGGTCTTCCTAACACTGGGGCACACTCAAATGATACTGCAGCCATATCGATTAGTGGAAGCCCACCTGTGCTTGATAACCTGAACATCACAAATGTCATCGGTAATGGTGTTCTACTCAGAGATATAACTGGACATGCGGCGATCAACAATAGTAACATTGAGGACATCATGGGCAACGGGGTTTCCTTCAGAAGCTTTGGTGGTGACCTGGCAATGGACAATACCCAGATTTCTAATGTCCATAAAGCAGGTGTATATTACAACAGAACTTCCCCGCTGCCCTCCTATAAGATGTGTCAACTGCCGGAAACAACGGTTCCTGATGGAGAACCGCTCATAGTCAGCTTTGACAGTACTGACCTTCATCTGGGGTCAAGGTCTTCCTGTTCTCAGGTAGGCCACTCGATACTTATTGGACCTTTATACAGCTCACTAATATGTCATAAGTAACAATTAGCTTGTCCAACGCGTGGCCTATTGTAAAAAAAAGAGTACCAAAATATTAACTTTTGACAATATATTCTTGCCATACATCTTGTCATTTTGAGTAAATCATCATTTAGCAAGCGTTGAATTATTCAAGTACATGTGTAAATGATACTTCTTACATTAGCGACGTTTTTTCATACTACATGTATTTAAATTTGCTATGTTACATCATATAGGTGTTTCGAAGTGAAAACCCAGGATATATTTTGGCGGTGCGCGTACTATATATAAGGACACGTTCGTATACAAATCGTGACATACTAGATATATTTGACGGAAACAGTTCGTCCTCCCGGCGGCTGGAGAGAGTGTATATGTACGGTGCCGAGGTAAACATGCCGTCTCCGCTCTACACTACCGGTGGGTCAATGTTGCTGTCATTTTCAAGACTAAATATTGACTCTAGCGACCGATATCAAGGAATGTTTACAGTTAAGTCCGTTGCCGGTGAGTTAATGTTATGAAAGAAAATAATTTTGTGTCTCTCTATATATCAGATAGTATATCGAATTCATTTTCAATTTCATTTCATGATGACTAATGGTTCGAGTAAGTCATGCCTGTCATTATGTCAGCATATACAGCTAAATATTCCATGAAAATGATTGATAAGAATATGCTATTGCAAAGTAAAGTAACTTTGTATACTAGCATGTATTTTTACAGCTTATTCAGGTCACTCTACGGGATTACCATTGAATAAGATCAAAGTTACAAAGTCCGGATATGGATTTTTTATTGAGAATCAGCTGCAACCAATTCGCATATCAGACTCCTGTGTGGCACATTCCTCAGAGACAGGTCTGTACGTTGGTAAGGGATCCGGTGCTATTGTGCTGCAGGACAGCGCCTTTGTGAATAACATGAACCATGTGTACTTTGAACACATCCAGAGGAATGTTACCGTGAAGAACAATGAATTCATAAATTCCTCTAAGTATGCTTTGTCTGTTGGCATAAACCCGGTGTGGGCATTATCAGATAAAATCAGTTTTGTTTTTCAAAACAACACCCTGATGGATAATTTATTTGGTATATCAGTACCGCAAGCCAAACAGTGTGCCCTAACAGACATCGTAGTGTCCGGCAATGTCTTCCACAATCAAAGTGAAACAGCCCTGGAGTTGGGGCCTGGCTATAGATGTGAAACATACAGACTCAGATCCGTCCAAGTGAATGAGAATTCGGTTTCTAAAACTAATGGGACTGCAGCTTTTATAATAGATACTGACAGCAGGGGCACCCAATTTCTCAACAACACATTATCCAATAATGACGTGTCCCAATGTGTTCTTTGTGTTTCTGCCTCCAGTTTGTTCATGACTGGAAATAAATTTAGAAACAACAATGTGAGAACGGAAAACAAAAGACATCAGGTTGGTGCTATCACGGCCTTGATAAATGCTCCGAGTAGTTTCACATTCACAGACAATATTTTCGAAAACTTGTTGGTCGAATATCAACTGGCCACATGGCACGAGAATTCCGTCTTTAGAACACTAGATGTGTCACGCAATTACTGGGGAACATCAAACCCGCAAGATGTTTACTCGGGGATTATGGATAATACAAGGCGCTACACTCTGAGAACCGAGTTCCTATACACTCCGTTCTATATCACGTCTGATCTCTCCAGTTTGTCCTCAGCAACGATAGATGGGGATCCAGCACCATCTCCCTACACACTCGGTGGCCGCATTGACACCGACCTTACTCTTAAAGACACTGGTAGACCGTACACGGTGACACGTGACTTGAACGTGACAGCCAACGCCACATTAACCATAGAACCAGGCGTGGTTTTAGAATTTGAAGATTCTTTGGGGTTGTACATTGAAGGAAGACTTAATGTCAGTGGAACAGAGAGTAAGAAGTGCATCTTTACCGCCAAGGGGAAGTTGGCTACAACGAAAAATGTCACATCTAAAACAGATTTTGGTAAATTTTCGTTGCTTCGAGGACCATCTCAATCATATGACGCGGCATCGTTTTATGGACTACTTTACGGAGAAGAAAGAGGAGATATATTGCCAGTCTGTTATGATTCTTCATTGAGAGGGCCGATGTTGACAACATGGTTGGACGGAGAATGCAGGCGACTTGGATATGTTTCTCTTAGGCACATGAGCTCGATTTCTGATACGAATAAACTGGGGTTAAATATAAATTGTGCTGGGACTGAAACGGACTTTGAAAATGACTGCTTTACGGGTATGCAAAGATATAGGTGCACTATGTTCTTCAGAGTTGTGTGCACCAAGTATTCACGAGAGTCCATGTGGACCGGTATACGATTAGGTCTGACGGCTCGTCCCAGCTCTATACAACATGCGGTGATGCAGTTTGCTGGATACTTTGACTCGGGGTCAAGCAGAACAGGTCCTTCTTTACAGGTGGATTTCAACCGACATATCATTGACAACGTGGCCATTCTTACCTCTGGGGGAGGCATTCGACAAGTATACGTAGATGGACTGGATCGAAATATGACTAACATGGTTATGGCAGACATCGATACCAACGCCTTTGAAACATATACACTGAGCACAACTCTGAGGGATTCACGAATGGAAGACATAAACTCATATGCTGTATTGTTTCAATCAGGACCACACAGTTGGACAAGGACAGCGTACTTTACTTCCTATAAAGAAGACTGTGGTGTATCATATCTGGCCAATGAAGGCGATATGATCCCATTTTATCACTACATGTATGCGCGTACACAATGCGGAACCTTTACAACCAGGTCAGACCTCAGACTACGGGTTTTTATCATCTACGGTGGTTATCGTGACTTCGAGCTACTATTTACAGATACAGTGAAAAACTGGACAGTAGGTCTGAACTCGACGGATTCCGTTATCACCACCTCTACTAACACTCTACAGTTCCTTAAGGGTTGGGTAAGCAGCTCCACTGGATGCAGTTATATGTACGCAGTAGTTATGGCGGTGAAAGGTAAGCACCAGAAACTAATAGGCGCATCGTCTAACTCAGTAATTGTTTCGTAAATTGTTTTTATCTGTCATATATTGATTTGCAGTTTGCACAGTCCAGAAAGTGAACTGAAATAAAAAGCGTGTTTCTTTCATAGAACATACTTGACAGAGAAAAATAACGGACTAAGTTTTCCGGTATTGAATAGATATTTGAAGTGTACAGATATACCCCACTAGCGCTTGCATCTTGGTAAAAGAGCGCTATTGTTTCGACATGGCTCACAGCGTGAATTTATGAGAAATGTTTGCTTCGACAAAAATGCCTGGAAATGAGGAATTATCCAACATTTAGGTAGACGAAGAGGTAAACATAAACTACCATTAAATGGAATTTCATAAACATGTGCCCTTTGTACCAAGATCTTAGAATCAAATGGTTAGGGAACTTTTGCAATTTGAATGTGAGTAAGATGGGTTTATTTATAAGATTAATGGACATAAAAGAAACTCTTGTGGTACGCAGAATTGCTTTATTTTTGATAAATGCAGAAAAATGTAGACTAGAGCTTACTACTACTGTAGACAGAAATTTAAAATTTATTGCACTATAGTTTAAATGTATCATGCACTCATGTATTGTTTCTTTTATTATTATTACTTCTAAAAGAAAAAAATGTACTGTAAGAACAATTGTTGTAATACAAGGCCAAATGCTTATATATTTACAGAAATAAACAACTCTCATTCATAAATATTAATGTTATATAGCATGTTAGTCAACAATCAAGCTAAAACAATTTAATATATAACCGGCTTGTGGGGAACCCCCTTAAACCATCCCGGGGCCCCACATTACATATAATACACCCAGGGTTTGGGTACAATGGGCTCACGACTTTGGATAACGCTATCTGTAATACTGCAACAGAGATTCCCAGGTTCCTTGTCTTAAATTCTCCACACGGAAAAGAATGAAACGACTCCATGTTGTAACTTCAACAGAATATATTTTTCTACACTAAAAGTTACATGATGCAAGTATGACCTCTCTCATCCTCTCTCTAGCTCTCTCCTCTAGGTTTTAGTTTACAGATTTTTTATACTGAACTTTATCAGTTAAACTGTCCATCACGTAGCTTAGAAACTGATTGGTTACTTCATACACAAGTCCACCCTCTTCCTGGTGGGCACTCCTAATAACACCCTGTAATCTAGTTTTAACAGATTACTGGCTTCGAAACAAAGGACATTAAAATTTGAACTGCAAGGTGTGAAGCATTATCTGAACAACTTGTACAACTTGGCTTCCCCTGTCTGAATTTTATCAAACAATGGCTTCCTCTGATTGAGTTAATACAACAACATGAATGTAAGTTTTAAAAGTACTAATTACACTTTTTCTATACACTATGGTTCCTGACATATTATATCATTCCACAGAAAGCCTACACTTCAGATTTCAAATTTATTTATTTATTTTTTTATTCTTTTCTAATTTTGAATGAGATGGCTAAAACACTGCATGTAATGCTAATTGGTCCGAAAAATTGCTTTATTTATATTTAATAAATCTAGAAAAAGGGCTGCTTTCTTTGCCCTATAAGAACGCTGTAATGATATAATGTAATCATATACATGGATATTATTTGTCAACAAAAAATGTGTGGTCATTTTGAAGATGACGTCAAATCACCAGTTTTGGGGTTTAAATGCTGTTCGTGGGTTCGTTACGTTCTGTATTTACCTGGGCTAGCAACATAAAAATGCCAGGCATGATAGATTGATACACACTAATAAGATGAAAGAATGATTAAGGATCGCACATAAGGCGAAAATAATTACATATTTAGGGGATATAATCTATGGTGTGATCATCAAGGTATATTTGTAATTTTCAGACGAGCTGCCACCATACAAACCAAGCCTAACATTAAACAATGTTATAATCAGCGGGTCCTCCACAGCAGTATATGGCCAATACCAAGGCTACACTAATGGAATACGGACTGATAGGAGACATCCAGACGACCCCGATGTTGGCCAATTAGGAATTGACATAAAAGACTGTCATAGTAGGAAACAACAAAATGATGGATGTTAGGTTATATAGTGTATCTAATGTTCCTCTGGTGAATGAATTGTTACCATCTTTCGCCATCTCAATCAAAAATACAACCTTATATTCCAATGACTATGGAATTTATATCCACAATTACCGTGGAAATCGAGAACAGTTAACCATTGATAGATGTAAGATCAGAAATGCCAGGAACACATTGTTTCAGTACAGTGTCCGGGAAGACAACCCCAAAGATGTGGACATCCAGTTCTTGAATAACGAAATCACTGATAACAGACACCATGTACTTGACATCAGTGGCGGTGCTCTACATTTGACAGTATCGGGGAATAACATCACAGACAATGAGTGCAGCTCTGGGTCAATGACCTTATATCGGGGATATGAAAAGACAATACAATTCGTGAACAATGATATATCAGGTAACCAATACAGAAATATCATCGTCATGAATATGGAGAAATCAACCTATGACCTAAGCAAAACACCAAACGTTGGACTGATAGGGAATATCATTGCTAACAACACTTATATATTCGGCAACAGCGAACGTCAGTCGTCACAGCCCCCCTTGACGGCTGCACTCGTTTTAGATGGTTATGGAAATGTCTGCGTTCAAAACAACACGCTTCAAAACCCGGGCCTAGAGGCAGAGGTGTATGTCAAGACTCGCGCTTCAAAATGGACAGACACCATTGAAGCCAGGTACAACATGTGGGGATGTGAAAATACCGGTTGCGTAAGAAAACGTATATATAACGCACACAACGACATGTATCTACCGGAAATGCGAGTACTTCCATTTGTGTCAAGATCGAACGGAATGGTGTACACTCCTGACGTCACAGAGGGACTTCCACGAGGAAAGGTCCTTGGCGGGTGGCTGAACAAGTCCATCACATTAGAAGCAGCAGGTTCTCCGTTCTATCTAAAAGAAGATTGGACTATTTTACCCGGTGTTGAGGTTTTCATTGAACCTGGTGTTTGGATTAAGCCAGCAAGGGAGAAAGGGATCCTCGTTCTGGGACGGATAGTTGCCAGGGGAGAAAAGAGAAAAAGAATTGTCTTTGGCTGTCAATACCAAACAGCTTATTGTTCTTTTTGGCAAGGATTGGTGTTTGCTTCTGATGACGTCAGAACTAGCCCTTCGGAATTGCTCTTTGTAGACGTTTTTAATGCAGGTTACAAAGGAAACACGTACGGCGCAGCTGTACAGTCTTTCACCCCCAGTATAACCATACAGAACTCACGAGTGGTCCAGTCAAGGTTGAACGGTATTGAACTAATTGGACCAGCAGTGAAATCTATCATCATTAAACGAAACGAGTTCCTTAACAACACAGGCGTTGGGATAAATGCTGTTGTGGCTCACGCAAGAAGTATACCACTCAATGCTAAGACAAAACAAGAATATGTGGGATGGCCAAGTGACGTTTATGGGGTCGATAATATTTGCGAAAGAAATTCCAAAATGCTCATTGTTCAAGACAGAACTTTGGTTTATTATTCTCATGGAAAACAGCATGCAGGAAATTATTTTAATTGCACGCGTGCAATACGTTCTGAACTTGGACAAAATATCACAATCCAAATTTTACAGTTTAATCTGCAACGTTTTCAACTGGAAATATTTGAAGGATCGTCTCCTCTTCTCTCAAGGCGACTTCTTTATGCTGACCAGACAAACAATTCACTTCCTTCAGATGTTCCAATAAACAGTTCCAGTGTAACCATCCGGTTATATAGCAGGGCCAGTAACTGGGACACATATGGTTTGCAAAGCATGGTCTTCAGTATCAAGATCTCCAGCGACACATCTACAGGTAAGACTGTACATTCTCACATATACATACTAGTAGCATGTCATTGTGGTATTTGTCATTCATACAAAAACTGTCAATTAGTAGGAGTTCTTATGGAAAGAGTTTAAAATTTACAGTATGTAAAAATACAAGTAAACGTGTATATTTTACATGTTTCATAATCCATACTGTTGGGTTTGCTTTTTAGGGTTAAATGGCAACTTTGGCATCGAGGAAAACACTTTCTTTAACAATGGTCTGGGTGGAATTAACATAACTACATTTGGACAGAGTAATTTGGATATAAACATCAACAAAAACATATTTCACAGAAATGGACTATTGACTTCCCATCGAGCTGAACATTCCAAAGCAGCTATTCGGCTTAATATCGCTGACACCAGTGCTACATTAGCAAACAATTTCATGGAAGGGAACCAGGGTGGCATCCACGCCAGGACTCACAGCGTATTCCAAAACAATAAGTTGAACGTTTGGAGCAACCAGATTATCTTTACAACCCAGCAAGAGAGCATTCAGGTGGTAGAAGTAGAAGACGGTCCTCATACACAGCAATGCAGTATAGATGGAAATGTGATACAGCACGGACAGGGAGATAGGTACAGTGATGTCCTCCACCTGGAGGGTGTGTCTGGAACCGTCACAAACAACTACATCTACAACAACACGGGTTTACATGTGATGTGGTGGACAACGCCAGCCAATAGGAACACGAGTGACGTCACCACTGACAACATCATATATTACAATATTGCAAGAGATGCAAACAACATGGCAGCCATAGTTGCTGGTGGCTCATCATCGTTTCTCCATGACAACGTCTTCCAAAACCCTACATTTATATTTGAGATGACAAGTGAAGGGGCCTCTTCAACTGTGAATGCGTCTTCCAACTGGTGGGGTCTGACAGAGCATGCGCAGATCAAGCAGAGGCTACGAGATAGGGGCACGGGGTTCCCCTACCCCGAGGTCTCTATACACCCAATCATCAGTTCCATGGCTTCTTATCAAACAGGTGAGAATGTTTTTAACTCTGACGCCCCTGTAGCTGAAACAAGTCATATTTGCATTTTTTATTTTTATTCTGTTATATCATGATGTCTATTGGTTATTTTAAATGAAAAAGTTGATCCGATACATTAATAATGTTTCATGTGATTTCATCATTGTATTTCTTGAATTACTTTTGGTATATTTTGTTAGGATAACAAAAATCTATTGATGATAATAATAATAACAATAACAAGTAAATTAAAACAAATCAACCAATATTTTGGTGTTGAACAGATAAATGGATTGGCATAAAAATTCACCAAATTATTTACATAAAGGATTAAGGTTCCAAAGGCCTGATTATCCTTTCTTTGTATTAAAACATTACAACTGGCAATATCTTACGATATTTCTTTATGTTATATTTCAGGGCCCAGCGTTTTCCCTGCTGATTATCCCCGTCAGATAACAAAGTGCCCCGTAGGGCAGTTCATTCCCGACTCCAGAGTTTGTCGGCGGTATTACAGCTGCACTGAAGGAGGCGTTATTCCCCAGATGTGCCCAAAACATCTTGTCTGGAATCCGGAAATACAGGAGTGTGGCAGAGACGGTTGTGAGCCACAGGAAGCTTCTGGTAGGTGGTTTGGTTCTCGGCTACAATGAATACAAAAATACACTCAATGAAGTTCGTTTTGAACGTAATTTGATAAACCATATGTGAATTGCCCTAAGGATATTTATAAACCAGGTACAGTATCTATCTGGTAAATCTAAAACAATTGGTTTCATGGTAAATCGTTTGGGTGAATTGCTGATGATACAGAATTTATCTGTTCCAGATTCGTGTCCTCTTGGTTGGCTACAGAATAAGATGGTGTGTTACTTGTACGACGGGGGAGCACGAAACTTCACTCAAGCTCGAGCTTCTTGTGAGGTATGCAATTGACATTTATTCATTAAGTCGTTGGTCTACTAACAAGGATAAATATTGTATTCAGAGAGGGATATACACTGTAGCAAATATTTGATGAATCTTGTGAGATAACGTTATTGATTGCTTACATATATTTCCACTATTTTGTTCAAGAGTCAATACAGTATGTTGGTCAATCTTGCTACGAAGTCTGAGCGAGCATTTGCAATCAGTATACTACGGTCACGAGCGGTGGGAGAGCGCAGTTTTGGCATATGGACAGAGACGTGGGATAAGGTATGGTATTTTGTGTTCTTCCATCCGGTTTTGAATAGAAAAGATTGACAAATGAAATATAGACAGAACAAGAGGTTAACAATATCAATGTGTAGTATGTGACATGTTAGCATACATGTTAGAAAACAAATACATATATACATGGAATAAACATACAGTAGTGAGAATTTGGATTATATGGCATAGTTTATACATATTTTTATTTTTCGATTTATCTACTCGCATACATGTATCCTTGTAACGGTTTCCAGGAGGACGAAAAATGCCCACTGTTCAATTTGTCGAGTATTGACGGCAATGCACATATCTACAAAGATGATTGTTTCAGTCTTTCTCCATATATTTGTAAACGGTCTGCAGGTAATAATTTTACTACAAACTATCATAAATGACATTCTAATTTTCAATTGTACATAAGGGACCAACTGGCTGCTTACGTTTGAAGTTCGCTATTATATTTTATTACGCCCTAATCTCAGCTGTATTTTTCATTGTATTTACAAAGTATCTCCACATTCCCTATCCCCGTCGTTATACAGCATTACCTTTCTATATGTATCATAGTTAACGAGTGTCCCAATGGCTGCACCTACAATGGACGGTGTGGTAAAGATAAACGATGTCACTGTAACCGCGGTTGGGAAGGAAAGGACTGCTCCGTGTACCACTGTAGAGCCAGGAACAAGTGTGGACAGTACGGGACATGTGTGGGACCGAACCAATGCAGGTGTCAGCCTGGCTGGCAGGTAAACCCTTCATTAGTTACCAGGTAGTCTCGATGGGGTTACGTATATTGAATTTGGTAGAAGAAAAACCCTGAATAAATAAAACAAGCAGTATTGTTGTACACAATATCAGGTGTTCGGTCCTGATTTCACGACCAAACAATGATGCAGACAAATGGGCTAAATAACTGTGCACTCATTTTAAAATGCCTTTATCAGATCACATAATATCTTATCAGTGACAATACATTTTTTCAATTGCACGGCCCTTACTTGTTCATAGGGACGCGCCTGCTCAGTAAGCTACTGCCCGGTGTACAGCACGTGTAGGTCATGTACTGAACAGCCCGGATGTGGGTGGTGTGACCACAAACAAAGATGTCTGCCAGGCCACGAGTCTCAGCCGTGGAGAGAGCAGTGTTGGACATGGTTTTATCACGACTGTTTCTCTGTAGACACTCACATGGGATGTTCTAGTCAAATTGAGGTATGTGGTTTAAAGCAAGCTTTTATGATACGTTTGTTGTTACAATATATACGCTTTTACCAAAAGCAGAAGCTACAAATGATTTTAATTGTCTAAAAATGAATTTGATGGGTGTAAAAGTCCCAGTTAGGTGCCAAATGTAAAATTAAAAACAAGGCAGCAAAGCTGTCAAATGTACAGACAAAAAACAGAAAATTAGGTGCAAAATAGGTCATTTTGTCAATTTTGATGCAATAATAAATAATGCTTATAATAGCACTGTCAGTCAACACTGAATTTTTATCATGCACAACAGGTACCATGGTCAATAACAGGAGCGAACCCAGAGATATTTTCTGACAGTATTCCAAAGTATCTATATGTTGATCCATCCTCCATTTTTATGGTCTTCCAACAGAAAAAAATAGATACCAGTCAATATAAACTTAATAACCTGACCGTCTTCCGGAAGACCCAGAAGATGGTCTCAATCCACCCCTTCAATAAGATTACAGTTTCAGGAACATGAGAGTTCAAATTCTCATGATGAAAGTCTCAATATTTGAAAAATGATGACAGTGCATAAAATAATATTACATAATGTTTAAAGACATAAAAAAACAATACAACTGCTTATGTGGAAATATAGAAAATGTGCAGAGCCTTAGGCAGATGAGAGTTAAAAGTCACAAATGCCAGTGTTTGAGAAAAAATTAAAAAGGAAAACATAACAAAACTAGAAAAGCACTCCGAGAGCGCAGACCTCTGCCAAGACAGCAATTGTTGATTATTATTGATTGATTATTGATCCGGACCACCACCAAAAACTAATCATTGTCCTCCTTGCCCACTTCTGACAGTTCCTGAAAATTTCATCAAAATC
>NW_019773581.1:662246-675730 GCF_001039355.2 Lingula anatina | reverse complement strand
TTTTTTTTTCATATTTAATAACTGAACAAATACCATCCATCGTGTCTAATTATTCTACAAATTACCTTAGGAAATATGTTTTCTTGCATATTACACCGGTTAGATCTCATATAGCTGCCGTCAATGGGACATGAGGAAATGCCCAAATGGCCTAGTGCGACCGGTCTATAACCATGGCAACCAAGCCCTGGATACGACCCTGCAAACGTGAAGGTCATTAAGCCTGACAGAGAGTTTTATGTGTGCCCTATATTAAACACGAAACAAAGAGGTGAGCATCCATGTATGACATCTGTAATGTTTATGAATTTTTGAAATATGATGCAAAGTGGAATACGAGGTTTTTCATAATATGCCTCCTTTTATGTGTTCTATCAAAAGTTTGCAAGTCTGTAAGTATATTTTGTTGAACATACCGTCGTGTTACTGCAATATTTGTGAAAAAATGTAACAAATATTTCATATCAGGGGAACGATAACTTGAATAAATAATTAACAAAGTGTTTGATGCCTTTTACTATTGCTGTACCAAAGGTTAACCCGTAGTTCACCATAAAGATACAGTTATTACAGTGATCATGGTAGTCCTATTTAAGTAAGGCTTCAATATTTATTTCCACACGCAATTGAATAAAAATTTAAAACGCATGCTGATTTTTGTTTGCATTTATCTGAATAATTCTTGATAGGTCACTCCATTCTTGTGACCAGAGACAAGGTCAAGTATCCCAGGTCCAGAGATTTTGTCATTGTCAGCAAGCAAGCTGGAGAAATCATGCATAAAGTGTACGCAACTCAAGAAAAAGGTGAGTTTATTATACTGCATGTAACACTATTTTCAACCAAAGATCATCATGCTTATGACGTTATGTCAGTTGAAGTAGTGATATTTCTAGCACATTAATATAGCATAATCCATAACCTGAAAATATTACTAAAGTACGTCCTATAAAAGTTTCATATCCATGACGTTTAACCAATAATCGACATAAAATATAAACGTGTATTTTAGGACAAAGTGGTATATTTTATTAAAGCGAGATTTTAATTTAATCCTCCCCCTTAAAAGTATTTTAATAGGCTTATAGCATTTGCATGATACATCGTGTACATCGTAGTATTATGTTTTTATCAGTTATGGCAATCGTTTTGTTCAGGAACATACCGATATTTTGTCGCTGTAAGGGCCTCGTTGGAAGATGTCATCCAGTATGCCAACTTTAACCAAACAGTTCCTGTCCGTTCCCTCATGGATGACAGGACGCTTGAGCACATGCCGGAAAAACGCATTTTTAAAATTGCCTCTGCGTGGGAAGGAGCAGCCATTAGAGGTTCCTTAGTTCACTTGGTAAAAGGTGAATCTCGTGAAGTTCTGATTTTAAATTGTTCCCCAAATAATAATAATAATAATAAACAATAAATATAAACGGTTGAAAAACTGAGTGCAACTTTGCTAGTATAAAGTATTTACCCTACACTACAGGAAGTAGCGTACGTATTCATTTGATAAATATGTGAACCAGTGTCAGCTGATAAAAATAGTTCATTTCTCATTTTAGATGATCATGTTTTTAAATGTCTTGGACATTGGTACAATGTGACCATAAGACCTGTGGCGTCTCAGTACATTGTGCTACGACAGAGTATGTCAAAACACATTGGCGTTGGCGATGTCGTCGTCGGCAGGGAAAGTCAGGGCTTCCTCGAGGACATAGAGGATGTTGTAACAGAATCTGAGGCTGTGACGTATCACGCCAAAGTGAAGACGTGTAGTCAGGCTATGTCTTTTAGGTTAGTGGTATTTGTATACGATGAATACAACGTGCCGTTTTACATCTTAGTTACTTCAAAACGTGACATACATTATAGTATGTGTAGTACGTCATATTAAATTTCCGGTCCCTGTCGAACGTGACAGAGAGTCCCCCATAACAGAGAGACCGCTTCCCATTCATTTGTACAGGTGAGCCTCGCCCTAGATTTTGGCCCACTTAGGTCAGGCTAACCCTAACCATTAAAACTATATGGACGGCGGACTTTCTGTTACACAGACACTTAGTTTCGTTACACCGGTCGAACAATAAATAATCTATTTGGAAACGACAACTAATTTTCTCCGTCTCCTTGGAATATTCTGAGGCTTTGTTATGAATAGTGACACGGCAATTTTTTTTTTTTTTTTTTGCTAATAATTGGTCGACAGTGGTACGTATAGAAGTATTCATTTTAGAATGCCAAAGGAAAGTACACTGTACATTTTTAATGTGTTCGTACATGCATATAATTGATACTTAGCATTTTTATGTAGAAAAGCGCATGACATGTGGCGTACTCGATGTGTTTTCTAGTTTAATTGCTGTCTCTCCTGTCTCCACATCTAACACTATGTACTGTCACGGCGGAGAACAGAATGACAGAAGCCTGCACATTAGTGAGTCAGTGAATCAAGAGACGGCGCCACCAGTCGTAGGCGACGTCATTCCAGGACGTACATCTGGCGCCTTTCTCGGTCAGGTAAACTATACTTGCCTGGTATATCATATCACCATTTGACTCGGCAGCATATACATGTAGAATATAGCATTGCGTAACAAGGCAAGATGAACCGATTTTGATATTGAGCATATAACATTAAAACTATATAATGCATAATTGTTCCACATTTTCTGTATGACTTTTATAGAATAAAATATGAAGATGTAGGTGCATGTTTAGCATACCGTAACCAATCTGGGCTTCATGAGAGAGATATATTTCTGTTCAGGTTATTTCAAGGTTTGAGAAAGGGGGCTACATTTTCCTGGAGTGTATCCCCATCCAGGACTTAAACAAAGACACAGTGCTGACGTCTGCTCCCTACACTGCCTTCCACCCCGACAGACGACTGAACAACCAAATATCCACTGATGGCATATTTACATCACTGAAAAAGGAGGCGGTGTTTGAGGTAATTACATGTACCTGCGGTGTCAACTTAAATTTTGTTCCTACGAGTATTGAATACAGTGGATATTACATATATTGTAGCTTGTCGTTAAACTGAATAATGATATGGAAAACATATTGGTAGATACTTAAGCTACCGTTGCGGCGACCTAATAATACAATGAATTTAATTATATAATGTGTTTTATTAAGGTTACTTACTTAGTACTTATATACACGAAACACATATTCTGGAATACATGAATGCACTCGGTACTCCACTCCCCCCTTGCTTTGCATGCACTCCACCCCCTTCGCTTTGAACAAGTCCTTTCCCCCTTAAGTATATCGCAGTGTATAAGACTAACATTTACCTTTGTATATAGACAACCTCAGCGTTAAGAAAGCAGCTGTCAGTTGACATGAATATAGTGGTGACAGCAGGACTGCAGCTCCATCTACAGTCCACTGTTCCCAAAGCACAGAAGATAGGGATCCGACTGGATGCAACCATTGACTACAATATGAACAACAGTTATGAGGCATTGGTCAGGTGTGAATGGTCCAGTGATTTACATTCTTAACGCACAAGTTGTAGATTGTTGAATAAAAGTCATGGCTTGTTGTTTTTTAATTTCATTGTTTCCAACCATAATTGTTATTACTACAAGCAAGGAATACGTACTTGCTACAAGCAATGGCTGCCCATTAAGGAAATATCACAATTTGGCCATTTTACAATTGCAACATACGGTACACGCCTAACTACTCTTAGATAATCTGTATGCTGTTTTAAACTTTTAAACTTCAGATACACCGAAGTCAACGAAGATCATTATCTTGTATCTAAACGTACATCTCTTGGCGTGCACTGCTTGGCTATCTCACAAGACGTCTGCTTGCCTCTTAATATCGCTCTCCTCAACATGAAGTACAGTTTTACGGCAACATCCCAGGTAAGTGGGAAGCACACCGACCAAAAACGGTTTAACTGTACCGGTGGTCTGTTGAAGTCGCCTGTTTGAGAGGGGGTGGGCGTCCTTCGCCCTATGTTCACAGTTTATAACACACTTGTAATACACGACCACCCACGGTGAAGCCATTGTGTTCTGTTGTTCCTGCAATCCCCAGCTGCCTATGTGTATGTGTGTGTGTTTTTTAATCATGGAACTCGCCCAAATTTCAGGGCACTGGCGTATTGCGACATCATTCCCGAGGACGAGTCCGGCAAACTCTCGGTGCAACTTGGAGATATGGAGCCGGTGGGGAGCATTTTCACAGAGCTGCTGTAAGTTTCAGTTCGCTGGGCATTATTTTTATTATTAAATTATTTGCAACTTATTTGATACTTTCGGTTTATTGCATTTCAACCAGAATTTGTTCTTAGCGAAAAAGACAATGTGAAATTATCTTTGTGAAAAAGAAAGAATCCCCCCCCGCATCATTAGCTGCTACCAGGCTATCCAAAGGCACCCACTTTTGCTGTAAGGTGCCGATGTGTGGTTCTATTATTGATGTTCGTAGTGAAAGCTCTACTCACATTATTTGTCTATTCCGTTCAACCACTGTACCCTTGGTATTTTCATTGTTCTAAGAAGTCCGTCCAATATTTAAGCGGTTTTTATGTACTTTGTTTATTAAATCATTTATAGCAGTATACATTAATACAGGGTATCAAACAAAAATATGTTAAGAGTACATATTTAAAGGACAATAAATTCCAATTTAATTCTGAATATAGTTGCGATTATGGCTTTCAGATATTAAACTGTCTTCTGGAAATGACTGTTGCTATTGAACACAAACAACCTGATGAGTTGATTCTGATAAACAACGTAATGGCGTTTTTAGTGGGAACAGATTGAATTGAAGCATCTGTTTTTTCCAGGCGACTGACGTGACACATGACGTAGATCACACAGATGACATGGGCAATGTTCATATAAACGTTGACATAGAACCAGCATTGCACGTGCAGTTTCCCAGTGCCTCGGATACCATAGTTTACGACCTCGTCAACCCTTCGCTAGTTCTCCGTTTTCTAGAGAATTTGATAGGTAAGTCCTACTCCAGAGTCCTAGTGTTCCAATACGGCTGTCACATGGTTCTGCATATCACTTTATGTCCCCTGGTAATATTGATGTCTGTAACGCAGATGCTTCGACGTGCACATGGTGGGACTGCATGATGATCATGAAGACATCAGAAAACAGGGCATAGAACACCAGCAGAACCTACGTGTATGTACACATGTAGCACGACCGAACACCTATGCCTTGGCACATTTGTTTACGTTGCTTTATAAATTTGCTGCTGGAACTGGTGTGCAGTATTTTAAAAAATTCGTTAGCATTATTCTTTCAGAAACGACTGTACGCATTTTAGGGACTCTTAAGCGATGGCTGCTTTATTAGACTATCACAGTATAGTAGAAGACACATGTAGGTGGTGTGCATGCACGAACATGAGTGTGTGAATGTAATACACGGAGCTTATTTGGGGTTGGAGTGCAGGAAACATGTCATTGTCGTTTCAGACCCCGGTGTTGTCAGCCATTCTGAGACTGTCACATACACGACTACAGCCCCTATCACGGACAGTTTGGACATTATCACGTGTTCTAAGATCTGTTCCGGGCGTGAGGGCGTGCACCTTGTGGTCCACAAAGCGGGGCCGGGGTACAGAAAAGACGCTGGGTTTCTTCGTTTAGAAGAGGCATATTCGATTTTCAGAAGCCTTGAAGAATATGTGCTTGTTCCTGATTCTGTAAAAGCTTCTGAGTAAGTGTGTGAACCGTTGTTTGACATCTTCATATCTGATGTATTACGTATTTCAGTTCAAGCGCCAACAATTAAGTGTTTCAATATCAAGGTGTATTACCATACAGTTATAGAAATGTTAACCAAGAACATCATCTTATCAATTCATTGCAGTCATGATATTAGAACTTACAGTGTATCTTTATTATACGTTTAGATATATTCATTTAATGCATGGCACTCTATACTACTATAGAATGGTGATCATTAATAAATAAATACATTTTAACCGATGGACATTGCAGGCACTGTAGGCCAGCTACCGTAGCCAGCACGTGTCCTGTTGGACCCGGTACCTGCCTATGTCCTGATGGAAGCAGTAGTATTAAGGTGATTTGTGTCATTTGTGTTTTAATGTCTTAACAATCCTTGTAATAATAAGTTTATGTGTTGCAGGACATTTTCTCTTGCTTCATACGTTTTTATGTCCAATCTCGACATAAAATTAGTCTTTCAACGTCAAAACTTCATGGCCGAAAGCAACCAAAGAAAACATTTACAAATTTAAGTCGATGGCAAATTTTTGAAATATAAATATGAAAGTCATATTATGATATTGAATCTGTTGTTAATATTTGGTTATGATTGACAGTATAATCATAGTTGCCAGTGTGACAAGTGCCCGGATGGTAGAACTAAAAAGGTGGTCACTGATGACCCTTCTCAGCCTGCGTGTCCATGTCACTGTGCGGACGGTTGGCCACGGGAGATGAACGCAGACGGCACGTGTGAGGTACAGCACGTGTACATATTCATAACATAAAAATTCTGTATTTATGTAAATTTTCATGAAGGTTTAAAGTAAAGAATTTGTTAATATTATGGTTGAATCGAATTATTTCGATGCGCAGTGAAAGTCAGACATCATTGTTATCGTTTTATGTTTCAAAATAATGCAACCAAGGCAAAACGTAAATATTTTAGTGAATTTATTCAGCCATTCCACGAAAAAGGGTACAATTCTGAATAATACCTGACATCAATACTAGCGTACATGTAGCAGACATTATTTTCGCGGGAGACATATGGCGAAATATATTAAGCATTGAAGCAACGCTTGTATTTATCAGGTAGAACTGCGGGGTTATTAGGCCCTATTTTACTGTTTCAGTAGCACATAATAGTTTTTAACATCTTCTAGATGCTTCCAGTAACTTTAAATGGACAATTATCCGCAAACACGTGTCCATTGTCGGCCTACTTGATTGTATACATTAACTTTCTCGGGTATTGTGTTGTTTTTTATTGCCTATAGCTGCGATCATGTACATGAAGGTTTAATGTTTTGTTATACACCACCAATATGCCACTTACAAATACAGAGCTACAAAAACACTACAGAGAAAGAAAAAAAATCTAATGACCGCGAAGCTTTTCTTGTGAAAGATTTTGAACGGTTTAAATCCATAACATAATTTAGACTATAGAGTTTTACCTAACCTCTGTTACTAAGATTATAAATTAAACTCTTAATCTGGTAAAATATGGAATGTGAATTCTACAGATACAGCGATCAACAGCGGTAAAATGTATCCAGTAGCGGTAAATGTATTTATGTAGTCCATGAAAGAAAGCAAAACAACCTGTTGTAACAATTTGCCATTTATTGGTTTGAATAAACATGTTTTATCAATTTTTCTATGTTATTATGTAACGTTTGTCGTATCTGTAATACTACAAATTCCGAATTCAGCCTCTAAAGTCTACTTTAAGCTAAGAAATATCAAAACAAATATGATCGCTATTAATGACCTAACCTCCGTTACGAAATTACTCATTTTTCATTTGAACATTGGATATGTGTGTGCTCATTGATCAATGCTCATATCATAATAGATTGATAGCACTTTGTTCATAAACAAATAGTATGATAAAAAAGCAAGTCTGTCCCCAATGATTAATAAAATATTTAAATTGGAATATCTCAGGCTTTGTATTTATAAAAAACGAGCCACTTATTATCAATGTGTTTGCACCGCATTTTCTATAATTGAAGAGAAATCTTAAATGGGCAATAATATTTTGAATACATACAAAATCTTAATAATTGAATCAAATATGGAGTCTGTGACCTTTGGCATGATTGAAATATAACCTAATTTAGATGTTACCTAACCTCCGTAACGAAAAAAATACTGGACCATGTTTACACGTGTATATTTCTTTAAATACAGTAATGGTGTGGGTTAAAATTCTTCTACTACTCTCTGAATACCTCTTCATCAAAATAATATAAAAAGTTTTCTAGTTTTGCAAAGTTCATATCACTGCATTTCTTGTTTTGGAATTGTACCCCTTTTCGTGGAATGGCCGTATTGTGTACAACTTTAACTGTCTTAATGCTTTTGACATCGACCTTGAAACCATATTTTACTGTTCTTATATTTCTGTCCATTATATCAATGTGTATATTTCTAGTGTGGCTGTGAATGTCCAAATGGCGGTTATGGTACCGTTAAACCTGATGGTGGCTGTCATTGTTCATGTGAATGTAAAAACTGCCAGAACTCGGTTATAGCTAGTGACGGAACGTGTTACTGTCCGAATGATATGTGAGTTTATTGCACCCCACGTAGAAGCACAGACAGTTATATACTTATATTGATAAACGTGGACACCTGTTATATTCTGTAATTTATCGAACATGCTTGTAATGAGGGAACTATATGCATTTGGGTGTTATAAGTTTCGGAACTACTGAATTTATCTGATTTGAATACCGTGTTTTCGCTTCTACAGCTGCCCGGTGTGTGACTCTGCCTACGAGCCCCTGTGGGAAGACTGTCACTGTGTTTGTCGTGAGAAGACCCAGTGTGGACTGTACCCTGCCTGTGTACGAGGACGACGTGGAGAGCAGTGTGACCAGCCGGACTGTGAGCCATGCAGTTTTCAGACAGACAACGGGTTGCAAGGTGAATCGCCCCAAATTTAAGTGTAAATGCACCAAAGGCTGGCTTTAAGGCTTCGTTTACATGCAATGTCTATTTTCTAATTTCTATTTTCTATTTGCGCTATTTTATGATCACGGTCTGTGCCCTGAATATCCCGCCGCGTAATTACTGGCAGCGCGAGCCAGTTAATTATAGTAACTTATAGTAACTGGCTCGCGCTGCCAGTAATTACGCCGCGGGATATTCAGGCCACAGACCGTGATCATAAGACATACCGCAAATAGAAAATAGAATTTAGAAAATAGACATTGCATGTGAACGAAGCCTAATTTACATAGCAAAATAGACATTTATTTTCAATTTGTTATTTTTCTACAAATGTTTTCCTTCAAATTATTTATCATTATTTATACTTCATTATTTGTTTGTGTCTTATGTCTGCTAAATGTTCTATAAACTAGCCACTGAATTCATACAATCAGATATAACCTTTACATTACAAACACCCCTTCTGTATTTCAGAATGTTTCGGCAATGGTGTTTGCACCCCTCAATCGTACCTCTGTAGCTCCATGTGTGTGTGTGCCCAATTCTGGACAGGCGTCTGTTGTAATGTCAGAATACCAAGAAACATGGGAGGTGATCCTCACTTACAGACAGCAGATGGTGGGTGAACATCGTCAAAATTGCTCATCGAATTTAAATCACTTTATCTTGAGACATGTCAAAATGGAAAGGCATAATATACTGCGGTTCTTTGAATCACATGTGTAACATACGTGTATATTTTAGTGTATTAATATAATTTTTCTATACAATTCTTCGGCGGTTTAGTGTGCGTGGATGTTTATTTCCTGATTAATTCATAGCGTCTCGAAAAACAAAGGAAAGTAATCGCTGAAATGAAATAACCGTTGTGCACCATGTTTGCTAAAGTAATGGTATAACTTACTGTATGAATTCATTGTTTCCTAAGGTATATCCTACGACTACCATGGTATCGGGGAGTTCTGGGACTGTATGAGTACAGCTAACGACTTTGGCGTACAAGTCAGGTTCTTCGGCTATAAACAAGCGTCACTGGTCGGTGCCGCCGCGGTCAAGGTCGGTCACAGTGTGGCCACCATTACTACACCGGCCAATGCTACTGAAACCACTCTTCCTACTTTAAGGTGAATTGGGAACGTGGTGTACTAGTAACATTGCCTTTGAATAATATGACATTAAAATCCGGAAAGAAACAGCATGATGGTTGCGCTTGTTTTATCAATCACATGGTCAATGAAACGAATGGATGTATTGTTTTAATATTTTAAAGATATCATTAAAATGATCATTATTGTAGACGTCTTACTACACGTGCCATGTACCTCACGATAATATAGAAAAGAAACCGTCTTACTACTATACATGTGCCATGTAACGCTCGGTAATATCTGGCATATAAAACACATATACGTACGTTTAGATAACAATTCTTTTTCACTCAGAATTGACGGACTAGTCCAGAACATAACCAAAAACAACACAAGATTGACGCTTAACAACGACACCGTCATTGTAGATATTGCTAAGGTCAGGAACAATGCCACTGGTGCCGTGATGATGATTGCAATCCAGTATGACACCGGTATGTATACTGTTTTAATTATGTTCTTTCACCCTAAGGCGTGTAATTTGAAGAGAATTTGCTCATACACTATTGTCATAGGATGTGATATAGGCTGTGAGTTGATAACTGGTATGCGTTCCGCTGTATAAAGAGCGACAGAGCCGCAGGAGCTGGGAAGGGGGGGATAGGAGGGATTAGCTACGTATTTCAACCATGGAAGTCCTAGGGGCAGAACGAATGGTTTTAGTGACTCTGTAAACTTCTTTAAGCCAGATTGTGTGCTTATATTGTAATTGTATCTTTAGTATATAATTAATGTCGTAGACTAAGATACCAGTCGAGCGATGCCCAATACAAAAGAAGTACAAAGAAAGTCCCATTAATTTTTCCATTATCTGAATAGTTCCCCCCGTTCCTTTCCTCACGCCTGTGGTGATTGGCACTGATTGTGTCAACGCTTTATTTCCCCTTAGGTGTATCTGTCACAGTAGACGTCCGGTACAGTCCGGTGATGGGGCGTCTCTTCCTTAACGTACGTTCTGGTCTAACTGCCAGTTTTAAGGGGCAGACGTCTGGACTGTGCGGACTGATGGACGACAACCAGGACAACGATTTCACCATGGCCAATGGCACCGTGGTCACCAAGGACAAGGCAGTGGAATTTGCCGAGTCATGTGAGTCATAAGGAAAAAATAATGCAACTAAAAGAGAGTATGATCAATATACTTTATTAGCTTCATTACATATTTATTCTTGCCTTGCCTTGAAATTCGGAGTATGGCGATGAAACACCATGTGCTTTGTAGACTGTTTATAGGCATGTAATTAATATGTAATATTCTTTAACAAATTTAGAAAGCGGTGATAAAAACAGTCCTAATTGTAAGAATTTTTAATTGTAAGAATTTTCCCTTTAAAACATTTTTAACATTTGTCGTTGTCACCACAGGGAGAATTAGTACTTCGTTTTCTGGTTCTGGATTAAACGGCAGTTGGTCCTGGGACAGTTCAAACTTTCACGCTGATGACGTCATGGACCCCTCCTACACCGACCCTAGTCTATACAATCCGGTCTACGGTCCCGTGAACGTGTCACAGGCTGAGATGAAGGTCAGTGACCTCTTACCTGTATATAATGCTTAGCCATTGCGGTCAAACTGACTGTGTCCATCACAAATACGCAATGTCACCATGGTATATCAATACAGAATTATTCTGTAAATGCATGATAAACAATCTGAATAGATACTTAATATGAAAACGGGCTGTTTCAAGAAGACTTTTATGATCTGATCAAGTGATGTTGTCTCCAACACATATTGTTGCATATGCTTTACTTGTGCTTAACATTACTGCATAGTTTTAGAAAACTCTTGAAATTATTTCCAAATACCCCAGTACCTTCAAGGAAAACAGGTACATGTGTTAATTCCATATCATTGGATTATCAAAAAGTAGTAGCATAGACGGTAAGGTGTTAAGATGAGCCCGAGTAAGTGACATTAACATTTGAAACCTATATAATGTTATACCGTCATTACCCCAATATTCAGGCTGCAGAGACGGTATGTCAGGGAAAAGGACTGGAGGGCGTTTTACTGCAGGAGTGTGTCTATGACATCGTGGTCACGAAAGATATCACTTTCTCCAACCAAGAAACATATGAACTAGGTGAGTATTAATATATATAGAGTCTCTAACACCACTCCTTGCCTTATCTGCCTGAATTAAATAAAAATTAATAAATATACCGTATCAAAACGTTAACATACTTTGTACATGCGCAGATTCACACCACATCAGACCATTATTATTATTACTGCTTAAACAGTCTGTAAGCACGTAGAGAGTTGGAATAATAAATATGAGATATATAACTATAAATACACAGTGGCACAATCAGATATAATAACTGATTGATAAAACTGAGGATATTAAAGGATATTAAAAATCGTAAATAAAAGTCTTTGTGCGCATGCGTTACCATTCTTTATTGACTTATTTATAAATATCCGTGTTATTTTGTGTTATTTTAACTGCTGAATTAATATCCTTTGCTAGAAATATACAATAACAAGCAAACCTGCATGCATATACAACCACATCTGTGTCTGTAGCCTCATAATATAACGTTATTGCCAGGTTGTCCTGGTCAGTGTAATGGTAAAGGGAGGTGTGTGAACAGAACTTGTCAATGTAACGACGGCTGGACTGGAACTGACTGCTCTATAGGTAGGTAATATGTCACCCTGGACAACGTCCTACATAGTAGGCTTGTTTAGGGGTCAAACGCTGCATTTTATAGTCTAACTTGGCATGAATGATCCTTGGGCCAAAAGAAAAAAAAATATCCATACGCATAAATTATGCAAATTAGGTATCAAAATATAATGTTTCATATTTCCATCACTTTTTTACCAAAAAAACGTGTAGATTATCAAACCTGACTAAATTAGGAAAAAATAACCCATTTTCGACATTATAGAAACAATTTGGGGCCATTTTGTGCCTCATGTAGATTTGACATATATCTTAGCAATAAGATATTTAAAGATACATACAAAGTCAATTTTCTGTCATAAAAACCAACCAAATGCCAGCATATAGTTTCAGGTAGTATAACTAAGAGAATTACCAAAAGGCATTGTTTAATTTTACCCGAAAGTGATGTTTGAACAGATTTTTCTGCTAGCATTCTATGCTGTATGTCAATGGGGCAGAAAAGTAGGTCACGAAAGTAGGTTAAATTGACAGCCAAAAATTTAAAGAAAGGAGCACTCTAAAGCTCTTTTATGGTTGATCGGGTGATTTATTCAGTTTATCCCTTGGCAGAAGTAGAAGTGGTTTACATGTGTTACTGGGAATCCGCGCTCCACCGATGCTCGGTTCGTATGTACCTTTAAGGTCTTTTTAGATATTTTTTCCACTTTTTTCCACTTTGTTTCTAAAATGCTTTTGACAGAATCACGTTTCTAAATATGTATGAAACTGTGACACACACAGATAGTGTTTTTATATAAATTTAGATATGTTTTGAATTATAATACAAGTGACAATACTAACGCCAATATCACTCCGGTTCATACAGGTTCCTGTGGTGCCTGCGTCAATGGTGTGTGTGACAGCGGTTTCTGTGTGTGTACTGTGGGCTGGGAAGGGACAGCCTGTGACCAGAAAGGTAACTATAGGGAACTTACAAAACACCCGTTTACTGTATGCACTCGATTGCTCTTCTGG
>NW_019773581.1:648824-660423 GCF_001039355.2 Lingula anatina | reverse complement strand
AACACGAACTAATTTACGCACGTTTTCAATTCTGTACATTTAGGTAGTGACTGTAGCATCGTTGCAACTTGTTTCAACGTGTCTGAATGCTCCAGTCACGGGGTCTGCGTGGACTTTGACGTATGCAAATGTGACAGCGGATGGGCGGGGCCAAATTGCACAGAGTTTTCTTGTGAACGTCTGGCGGCGTGCTCAGGTGTGTTGTTCATAGGAGAGATTTTTACCATTGTTTTTACGTGAATGATATGAAAAAAGGGGTGCATTTGAGAAAGTACACAAAAACAAAAATACAAAATGTTTTTATATAATTCGACATGTAACAATATGCGATAGAATAAGGCAGTACTATACTGTTATGTGCGTCATCATCAGTAGTTCAATTATAAGAATGTTGAAGCATGTACCTTTCCAGGCCACGGTCAGTGTAAAGGATACGATGTATGCAGTTGTGACAATGGTTGGCAAGGAGACAGCTGCGCTCTGCCAGACTGTTCTTCAAATAATGACTGCTCCCTACACGGGGTGTGTACGTCACCTCACACGTGCACGTGTTATGACGGTTACCATGGTGAAAACTGTACCGCAGTGAAGAATTGCACATCGTTAAATGACTGTAGTGGCCACGGTATATGCGCTGCCTTTGAAGGGAATGATACGGCTGTTATGTGCAGGTATGGTGCTTTTCGTTACCTTCATTTAGAGGTGGCAGGCGTTTGGTTATATATATCTTAATAACAGAAATCCCACAGCAATTGCCTACGAAAGTGACATGTAACAACGGTTTTTAAAATATATGTTTGGTGAAAGCTTAGGCTGGGTCTACTTATGACACTAAAAATAAGATGATATTAAAATTGTTATTATAATTTTTACAACTGGCCCTGTGACAAATTTAGAGAATTTCAGAGGGAGGAAAACAGTACATGTATTTATGATTTTATTTTCTCCCTTCAAAAATTATATTTGTAACAGGTGTTTTGAAGGCTACCGTGGCGACACGTGTGACACCGTCTCATGTTCTACTGTAAACAACTGTTCAGGACACGGTGCGTGTTTGGAGCCCAACCTCTGTAACTGTGACACAGGCTTCGGGGGAAATGACTGTTCTAATTTCTCATGTGAAGCTCTTGGATACTGCTCTGGTAATAACTGTATAACTCAATACATACCCACAATGTCATAATATATGGTTGTATATTTATTCTAACTGTGCGTCTTACCTGTTTATTTTCAAAGAGAAAGCGATAAAAACATCCACTTGACCAGAAGATAACTGCCAGTAATGCGTTCATTGGGAGTTTGCACACGATTGCAATGTCTTAGTGTGGAATAAACTAGTTTTAAACAAAGCCATAAGTCTTATGTGTTAGATCTGCAACGATTGTATTTGATCATCTCCCTATTACGCTATGTGACATGCTTGTGTTTATCTTTCCTCTATGCAGGCAATGGACAGTGTGTATTATTGGACACGTGCTTGTGTTCTGCTGGCTGGCTGGGTGAACGCTGTGACGAGCCCGTCTGCCGTGATGTGGCCAACTGCTCTGGTAATGGAAGTTGTGTCTCACCTAACCAGTGCGAGTGTCTGGATGAATACGACGGCGTCGACTGTTCTATTAGAATTGGTTCTAACTATCACAGCCCAATGTTTGCATACAACTGGTACAATGGCACTGTGCCGGAAAATGCCCCACCAGGGACTATTATCGTGTTTCAAGAGAACATTACCATGATTAACGCGACAGACTTAGATACAGGGCGAAATGGCAAACTTGAGTATACTTTCTCTGGAAGCAATGGAGCAGAGCGGTTCTTCAACATGGACAGTCAGGGACAGTTAACAGTGGTAGCCAAACTGGACTACGACAGTCTTCCGCAGGAGTTCATTATGACAGTAGTGGCATCTGACAAGGGCGTACCACCCAAGAGTGCTGCCTCCAAGGTCGCCATCATTGTCCAAGACGTCAACGACAACGCACCACTTTTCCAGTTGTTTGGTTTCCCAGAGATACCAGTGAATGCCAGCGGCGAGCTAGGACGAACGGTAGGGCGGTTCCTGGCCACAGACAAAGACAGTGGGTCGTACGGAACGGTTCGACACTCTATAACCAACGAGAGCAACCCTGATGCTGTATTTGCTGTCAATGAAGACACCGGAGAGCTGATCGTCGTGCGTTACCCAGCCCAGTATCGATATGACCTTACCATTTTGGCGGAGGATGGAGGAGAACCACCAAAGTCCGCCATCTTGCCTGTTGTTATTTCTGTCCACGGACACATTGTTGAGGAACGAAATGATACAATCGTTGTGAACCCTACGACTAACACCGTATCACCGGTTTCCACGACCCTTGGGAGTTCTTCAACTACGGGCACCGCGGGTAAAGTGACAAGTGGTGAGACAGTACCAACGCCGAAGACGACGACAACACAAGGTATGTTACAGTAGCTCAAAACAATGACCAAGTTAACATGTATGAATTGAATCCCGCTTTTATCTAAACGAATACAAACACCTGATAAAAAGTTAGTAATTTCCACACCCGGTGATTAGCCTATAGGCTAATAGGGTAATTTTATAATGTTTTCCAAGTGACCCTAATTCCTTAGTTATACGTGCAATGCCTGTATGTTTTCTGAACATATACATGTATATTTACAAAAAATTTGTCATGGGAACACCAAGCTGAGAAAAAAGTGAAATGACCAAAAGAAATGAAAGAAATAGAGAAGGTAAACCGAGGATGATGTACAGAAAAAAATTACCGCAAGTAAATGAAACAAATTATATTCCCTTTATTTCAGCCACTGTGGTAAAGTCCCCACAAGCACCATGGTACCAGACGGTGGGATTCAAGGCCGGCGCAGGCGCAGTGGGTGGAGTGGTGGCACTGTGCCTTATTGCTGTTATTGTCTATCGCTGTGTCTGGGGACAGAAATATAAAGTCAGCTCAATGCCAGAGCATCCCCGTAGATCGCCCCCCATGGCCTACACACACCAGATGACATCTATTGGGGCAAACAAATACGTCACGGAAGGAGACATCGGCAACATTGAGGACATTGATGCCTCGGCGGATAGTGAGAACGAGACTGACTTCGCTTCATTTCCACCTGGGAGACACGCTTTTAGCAATCAGGCATTCACTTAGACATTGTTTTATTTTCTCAGATATTATAAACAATGCTTTTAGATGCAAACACTAAGTGCTGATGACGATACATGCGATATCTGATCCGTGGCGGCTTTGATTTTGACATATGAATGTTAGATGCGCAGATCCAAGAAAACTTGAAAAATTATTTGGAAATGAAATGAATGTTTTGATTATTACGGTGCTTCAAGATAATAAATTTGTGACAAAAAAGAACAGCAAATGATTAAAATTACCAGAACAGTTTCAAATATCAACTTAAATTTACAAAGAAATCCTGAGAAATTAATGGTAGTCAAAATTAGGAATTATTAATTGGTCATAATATATTAAGGAAGAAACGCTGCTAGTTTACTTACTGCTTGCTGCATTGTGATATGGTTGGATCACGGGACAACAAGAATAATTCCATGCGTTATTATCAGTTACATACGGGACCAACTGACATTTAAAATTTTTATAATTTTAATTTATTAATATTAAAATTTCCCCAATTTTGAAATTTTCAAAAAGCGTAAAACCCTCTGGTTCGGTAACACATATGTATCAAAGAGAAAAAGTTCAGTGTCTACATTTGAGCATGGACATAATTATTATGTCCATGATTTGAGAGTACGTCTCTACTGATATTTTTACAGTCAACATTGCTTCACTTCCCTGATCAACTATGGCTCTCTGTGTGGTGAGGAACTTTCCATTGTGATTTAACAATAACCCTAGGTACGGAAAACTATTGGTTATCTTGATATGTACTGTGCAGAGAACAACTCAAGACAACGCTATTAATTCACTAATACCCTTTATTTGAATCCCTCTCAGTCGCCCACTCAGCCGGATGTAGCTTTTTGTGGCCGCGTGCAATGAACTCTTCTTAATGTAATTTTAATTAAAATATCTTATATAATGAGTCACACTCGATTGATCTGAAGTGCCAGGCACATATCTATTTATTATTATTATTATTATTATTATTATTATTATTATTATTATTATTATATCTGAAATAATATGGAAAAATATAATAGATTTCAAGTAAAAATGCTGTCTAAGAACAGTGACGGATTTAGGGGGGGGGGTTAGGGGGGTCCTGACCCCCCTTCAATTTCTGGGAAAAAATCACACCAATGGTCCCCACTTGAAAATTGGAATTTTGACTTACTGAATCATAGTTCTAAACAGTACCGAAAGGCACCGTTCGCCCTCTAAAATACCAAAATTATTCGGCGGGCCCCGAGCCCTACGCCAAGGGGGGCGGTCAAAGCATCCATGTCCTGCCACTCCTAAAAACCCAACCCCCACTTAAAATAACCGTGGATCCACCCCTGAAGAATATACATTGTGGCTTTTTTATTAAGTATTAAGACAACAGGTTACGGTATGCACCATTTCGGTTTGGTTAGATTATTATCCCTCGCCCCCAAATAGGTTAATAAGAGAAAGATAGAAGATAAGAGACAGAGAGAGAATCAAGATTCAAAATTGTTGAGTTGTAAGGTTCTATTTAATATTCACCGATCGACAAGAAGTAAGCAACAAGAGTCTTGGATTTCCAAACACTTTTATTCCCACTGCTTAAGTTCGGGGCGCCACCGCGTCCCTTACAGCGTTGCCATGACAGTACCCTCTACCAGGGTGGCAGATTATATAGGGAAAAACGGAAAAACCCAGACGTAAATGACTGTTGTAAAGTTTTAGAATTCGAGGACGAATTCTTTTGAAGAAGGGGTGTATGTTGTAAAGCAAATGACATACACTTTCGATAATAACAAAACAATTTAAACAGAATCAAATGTGTAGGAGGTTATTGAGTGCAAGTTTAAATTCTTTAAGTGTCAACAAGTGTAGAGACTTTTCTCGAAGTAAGAAAGGATGGAACATTTCAAAGTCACATATAGTTGGATCTGATTGGTTAATTTTTCTATAGCTTTGCACGTTTCTAAAAACTCATGCATACTCGATATGGACAAGGTCCAAGCTTGAGTAATTCGGAAAATATTTTAAATATTTTAAATTAAAAACAAGTCTCATGAAATTACTAAATTAGGAAATAATGAATAGCGTTTTGTAATATGAGAATGGAAAATTCTTTGGGAAAATAGAGTATAAATATTTGTAGATTATGTGAAAAAGAGAGTCTGTGAATAAACATTAGAAAGCTCCAGACTGTTGTCGTCATTTCTCACTATAACATGACTATTTATCTAGAGACATCTGCGGGTATCTATGAAAAATCAATCTGTCGACTGGTAGAGGGTACCATGACAGCAGCTACAGTACATAAGAACTTCTCAGAATTCTCTGTTCTCAACAATTTCTTTCATAAAAATTTACAGATTTTGTAAAAAGAGGAAGAACGATTATATTTCCTAGGGGATAATGTTTTCAAATAACAGGAACAAACTGTTACAGATATATTCTTGAAAGACTGCCCCTTGTGACAGAAAAAAAAACAAAGAATGAAGCCATGTACAGATGTAGGTGTAAATAATAAGAACACTTTTCAAGAATTAATTTTGTCAGTATTGAATACCATGTACAAAAAAATGTGGAAACATCACCCCTCCACTCCCGCTCAGTGTAGAAAGACACAATAGGGAGGAAAATATGGGGTGGTGGAGCTAGGTGGCATCTTCAAGACAACATTACTTGAAGAAATTCCGGAATGAATGCAAAGTGAAACTTCTTTTAATTTTTTAAAGATTTTCCAAAAAAAGGAAGAAAGATTATATTTCCTGAGAGGAAATGCTTTCAAATAACAGGAACAAACTAGACCGTTACAGATGTATTCTTGAGTTTCTTGTGACAGGAAAAAGAATAAAGTCATGTAAATGAAAGTAATAAAGAACAATTTTCTATAATTAATTTTAACAGTACTTACTGATGCTCATAAGTTAAGCAACACTTTGTTATTTCTCGAATTTCTCAGCAACCAAAAATTTTATTGAGGCAAAATTTGTACAGTAGCTAGATATTTCTCTTGTTTTTACTTTGACTTACTGGACCGTGACATTAGAGTATTTTTTACTGTTGGACACGATAGAATATGCAATGGGGGTGCCACTTGCGAAAAACACAGTTTGGCCATGCCATGAGGAGCTTCCAGTTTGGCTAGTTTCATGGGCACAATTTGTTATTTTGGACCAACCAATGGTTAGAAGAGGACTCAACGAGGTAATCAGATGGCAAATAATGGGAAGTCATCGTGCTGGGGTGCCAAAGAGACAGATTGCAAGGCAACAAAAAAGCAGCACCAGTCAAGTGTCTAAGCTGGTAGCAAAATGGCGCCAAACCCATCATGTATTGGACAAGCCTCTTTCTGGTAGACCAATATTAACCGACTCAAGAGATGAAGATATCTGGTTCGATTATGCCACCAGGTCCAGTTCATATCAGCAAAACAATGAAAAATTGCCACCGTACGTCATTCAAGGGAGGTGCCCTGGTCAACAATACAGAGACGAAATACCATTGGGGTGCATACAATCACACATTCAAGCAAATCCAGAAAGAAAAATCATTTTGGTGCAGGACAATGCGCCCATCCAGAAAGCATGGTCCGTGCAAGACGCTCTGCAACAGCGCGGTATCCCACATTTGGATTGGCCTGCATATTTATAAATTCTCAATGTAATCGAGAATGCTTAGGATATGATTGACAGGGCTGTAAATGAGAGGCAACGTCCAGTTAGAAACATTAGAGAGGTCCAGCAGGCAGTAAATGAAGAATGGAACCGGCTCTCAAAGCAAGATTGGCAGAATTTGGTGGCAAGTTGCAGGAGACAATGTGAAGCTGTTGTTCAAAACCAGGGAAAACACACCCGATATTTATTGCATAATAGACGATTAATCATCTATTATCTACAATCTTCTTTTATTAAAACTAATTCTTAAATGATCGAACTTTAATTTTTCATAATAAGCTGTTTTAACCAGCACGTACTTTTTGCTGTGTGAGCATACTTTTTTGACACAAGGTTTGGCATATTTTAGTACCGTTTGGTTAATAAAGTTATTTTGATTATTACAATAAGCTGTGTGGTGTATTTCTTTAACCGAAATATTCAACTTGAATAAGTTATTTATAAAATATGAAAGAAATATGCATAATCCCACCAACAAATGAAATAATGATCATGATAGAAGAAACTTCTGAAAAAATCAGGGTGTTGCTTAACTTATGAGCATCAGTGTAAGTTTGAAAAGATTAAAAACTTTATAAAGTACATTTTATTTACTGCCATTTCTTATATATGCCGATAATTTGAATGTATGCACCAGTGAAAAAAACTAGGCATCTTTGTAGGAGAGACAATGCACAGCACAGCAACGCACAGCAAACAACATGGTACGGAAAAAATAACAAATAAGATAAAATAATGGGTAAAAACTGAGCTTTAAAAATGGGAATTTTCATNTTAGTGACTGCTTATACTGTGATTGTATCTTTAGTGTATAATTAATGTCGTGGACGATGCCCAATACAAAAGAAGTATAAAGAAAGTCCATTTAATTTTTCCATCATCTGAACAGTTACCCCGTTTCTTTCCTCACGCCTTTGTTGATTGGCGCTGATATTGTCAACGCTTTATTTCCCCTTAGGTGTATCTGTCACAGTAGACGTCCGGTTCAGTCCGGTGATGGGGCGTCTCTTCCTAAACGTGCGTTCTGGTCTAACTGCTAGTTTTAAGGGGCGGACGTCTGGACTGTGCGGACTGATGGACGATAACCAGGACAACGATTTCACCATGGCCAATGGCACCGTGGTCACCAAGGACAAGGCAGTGGAATTTGCCGAGTCATGTGAGTCATAAGGAAAAAAATAATACAACAACTATTAGAAAGAATGATCAATGTACTGATGAGCTTGATTACATATTTATTCTTGACTTCTTCTCTTTGAAATTCAGAGTATGGCGATGAAACACCATATGGCCTGTAGACTGTATATTAATGTGTAGAAAATCAAACTTGTAATTAATATGTAATATTCTTTAGCATGTTTAGAAATCGGTGATAAAAAACACTGCCTTAACTATTCGAATTTCAACCATTTACTCCTTTGAAACATTTTAACATTTGTCGTTATCCCCACAGGGAGAATAAGTACTTCGTTTTCTGGTTCTGGATTATACGGCAGTTGGTCCTGGGACAGTTCAAACTTCCACGCTGACGACGTCATGGACCCCTCCTACACCGACACTAGTCTATACAATCCGGCCTACGGTCCCGTGAACGTGTCACAAGCTGAGATGAAGGTCGGTGACTTCTTACCTGTATATAACGCTTAAAGCCATTGCGGTCAAAATGACCAAACTGCCATCACAAATACGCAATGTCACTATGGTATATCAATACAGAACTATGCTGTTTCAAGAAGACTTTTATGATCTGATAAAGTGATGTTGTCTCAAACATATATTGTTGCATATGCTTCACTTGTGCTTTACATTACAGCATAGTTTTAGAAAACTGTTGCAATTATTTTCAAATACCCCAGTACATTCAAGGAAAACAGGTACATGTGTTAATTCCATATCATTGGATTATCAAAATTAGTAGCATAGTCGGTAAGGTGTAAAGATAAACCCGAGTAGGTGACATTAACATTTGCAACCTCTATAATGCTATACCGTCATTACCCCAATATTCAGGCTGCAGAGACGGTATGTCAGGGGAAAGGACTGGAGGGGGTATTACTGCAGGAGTGTGTCTATGACATCGTGGTCACGAAAGATATCACTTTCTCCAACCAAGAAACATATGAACTAGGTGAGTATTAATATATAGAGAATCTCTAACACCACTCCTTGCCTTATCTGCCTGAATTAAATAAAAATTAATAAATATACCGTATCAAAACGTTAACATACTTTGTACATGCGCAGATTCACACCACATCAGACCATTATTATTATTACTGCTTAAACAGTCTGTAAGCACGTAGAGAGTTGGAATAATAAATATGAGATATATGAATATAAATACACAGTGGCACAATCAGATATAATAACTGATTGATAAAACTGAGGACATTAAAGGATATTAAAAATCGTAAATAAAAGTCTTTGTGCGCATGCGTTACCATTCTTTATTGACTTTATTTATAAATATCCGTGTTATTTTGTGTTATTTTAACTGCTGAATTAATANCCCGAGTAGGTGACATTAACATTTGCAACCTCTATAATGCTATACCGTCATTACCCCAATATTCAGGCTGCAGAGTCGGTATGTCAGGGGAAAGGACTGGAGGGGGTGTTACTGCAGGAGTGTGTCTATGACATCGTGGTCACGAAAGATATCACTTTCTCCAACCAAGAAATATATGAACTAGGTGAGTATTAATATATAGAGAATCTCTAACACCACTCCTTGCCTTATCTGCCTGAATTAAATAAAAATTAATAAATATACCGTATCAAAACGTTAACATACTTTGTACATGTGGCATGCAGATTCACACCACATCAGACCATTATTATTATTACTGCTTAAACAGTCTGTAAGCACGTAGAGAGTTGGAATAATAAATATGAGATATATGAATATAAATACACAGTGGCACAATCAGATATAATAACTGATTGATAAAACTGAGGATATTAAAGGATATTAAAAATCGTAAATAAAAGTCTTTGTGCGCATGCGTTACCATTCTTTATTGACTTATTTATAAATATCCATGTTATTTTGTGTTATTTTAACTGCTGAATTAATATCCTTTGCTAGAAATATACAATAACAAGCAAACCTGCATGCATATACAACCACATCTGTGTCTGTAGCCTCATAATATAACGTTATTGCCAGGTTGTCCTGGTCAGTGTAATGGTAAAGGGAGGTGTGTGAACAGAACTTGTCAATGTAACGACGGCTGGACTGGAACTGACTGCTCTATAGGTAGGTTATATGTCACCCTGGACAACGTCCTACATAGTAGGCTTGTTTAGGGGTCAAACGCTGCATTTTATAGTCTAACTTGGCATGAATGATCCTTGGGCCAAAAGAAAAAAAAATATCCATACGCATAAATTATGCAAATTAGGTATCAAAATATAATGTTTCATATTTCCATCACTTTTTTACCAAAAAAACGTGTAGATTATCAAACCTGACTAAATTAGGAAAAAATAACCCATTTTCGACATTATAGAAACAATTTGGGGCCATTTTGTGCCTCATGTAGATTTGACATATATCTTAGCAATAAGATATTTAAAGATACATACAAAGTCAATTTTCTGTCATAAAAACCAACCAAATGCCAGCATATAGTTTCAGGTAGTATAACTAAGAGAATTACCAAAATGCATTGTTTAATTTTACCCGAAAGTGATGTTTGAACAGATTATTCTGCTAGCATTCTTTGCTGTATGTCAATGGGGCAGAAAAGTAGGTCACGAAAGTAGGTTAAATTGACAGCCAAAAATTTAAAGAAAGGAGCACTCTAAAGCTCTTTTATGGTTGATCGGGTGATTTATTCAGTTTATCCCTTGGCAGAAGGAGAAGTGGTTTACATGTGTTACTGGGAATCCGCGCTCCACCGATGCTCGGTTCGTATGTACCTTTAAGGTCTTTTTAGATATTTTTTCCACTTTTTTCCACTTTGTTTCTAAAATGCTTTTGACAGAATCACGTTTCTAAATATGTATGAAACTGTGACACACACAGATAGTGTTTTTATATAAATATAGATATGTTTTGAATTATAATACAAGTTACAATACTTACGCCAATATCACTCCGGTTCATACAGGTTCCTGTGGTGCCTGCGTCAATGGTGTATGTGACAGCGGTTTCTGTGTGTGTACTGTGGGCTGGGAAGGGACAGCCTGTGACCAGAAAGGTAACTATAGGGAACTTACAAAACACCCGTTTACTGTATGCACTCGATTGCTCTTCTGGAGCACTCTATTTTGTATGATAGTCACAGTTGCGTACTGTATAGCATTTATTCTCCTATCGCTCGCCACGCCTCACCACCACACATTCCTCTGAATGCTTGACCTGACCAGCATCAGTCTTATTAATAAACAAATGTATTGCAGTCTGAACTTCAAGTCTTTTATTTTTCGGTCACGTAGAGACATGTAAAAAGCATATAGAAACAAGCAGTTATGTCGAGAAGAGTTAATTTAATTAAGATGTATTTAATTTTAATAATATTGTGTTTGATAGAAAGCTTCATACCGTTGCATCAACAACACATGAGTAACGCTATAATATTAGTTTACAAGTGTATAGAAGAGGGATGTGTGTGATGCATAGCGTAATGTGCCATAACACACATTACTTAGTTTCCGAAAATGTACTAATGACTTCAATGCTCTATTCCAGCTACGTGTCTGTATGTGAATAACTGCACTGACGAGGACCACGGTGTGTGTTACAGGACCAACAGGTGTCGCTGTCTACCAGGATTTGTGGGTATGTATTGAGGACCA
>NW_019773581.1:632072-642121 GCF_001039355.2 Lingula anatina | reverse complement strand
TTCTATTTTATTGTCTCTATGGAGGTATATGGGGACTTTACGACATTCGGTTTGACGGCTTTAACCACTTGTTTTAGTTTATTTTTGCATTGTATTGGATTAATGTGGTAGTCCAAGGTTGTTGTAGGTGGTTTTCAAGTTTATGCACCCGGTTTTAATATCATTTAGCGATTTTACGACAATCGTTTACTATCCAATCAAGGTGACAGCCGAGCGTGGGAACAAACTAGACCGTTACAGATGTATTCTTGAGTCTCTTGTGACAGGAAAAAGAATAAAGTCATGTAGATGAAAGTAATAAAGAACAATTTTCAATAATTAATTTTAACAATACTTACAAAGTTTGAAAAGATTTAGAACTTTATAAAGTATATTTCTATTTACTGTCATTCCTTAATACGACCAAAACCTCAGATTTTTTTTTTTTTTTGTCTCTGCGTCTGCTAGTCCCACAATTGACGTTTGTTTATATAACCCGTCAATCAAGCAGTTATTACTTGATGGGATCTGTCAAAACTGAATGATTTGATTGGCACGTTGTCGATCAAATGGTGAAGGAAGCTGGAACTTTGCATGTTCGACAACTGTAGATTTCAACAACGTAATGATTTTGATTGAAGTTTGTTTATAAAACTCAAAGTCGTGTGCGTTTGACAGCTTCCGTCAAAATTGAATTAAACCGTATGAGTTTGATAGGCACCTGTCTATCACAACACTTTTGTTGCTTTTAGTTAGTAGAAAGCAAAGTTCATTTTTCCATGCAGCTCTATTAAGTCTCAATTCCTACCAGTCCTGATAGGTACGTCTCGACAGATACGTCTTGACAGATAACGGGACCCGATACTTCTATGTCGCCATACCTATAAACCCATTTACCGATAAGTGCACGTACCGATAGATTAATTAGACTAGAGTCTGCTTTTGAAAATGCTATCTAATGGTGTCACCTTATTTATTTTTAATCAATTAAAATTATTTCTTGTAATTAAACATCAATTACCATTACCTGAGGGCCATGGGGAAGACAAAAAATTAATTTACTATGTTTTATCCTCAATAACTATTTTTTGTAAATAAATAAATAAAAACTTAGCTTTGTTATTTATTATAAAAAGCATTATATTTACCCCACGACCTTGAATTTTGATACGGATTACCGTACAGACCTTGACAGCGTTGCTAGCTCTCAAATGTTACTTCATTCTTCAGTAAGACTTGTGCTGTGTGAAAAATAAACATACGGAGACATTTGCGCCCAAATATACACTAAGCTACATAAAAACATGTAATTTGGTCATATTAATTTTGAAAGTTCCCTTTCAGAAAATACGTCCTGACTCTGAAATACTGGTAAAGACCGAGAACATGCGTTTTTGTGGCGTCTGGACTGGTAGTTTAATTTGGTGCATGGGGGGGGGGGGGGAGTAATATCTTCAACTTTGTAAAAGTGATCTTCTAACAGTAGGTAGTTGAATCTGAAGTTTCGATGCAAAGGTAATTGAAACATTTGACAGTATTGTTCCTACGCTAGTTTTCACAGCCCCATACTAGGCTGCCATTGGGTATTTTCCTTACCTGTGAAAGCCACTATTTACTTCCCAAGATGCGTGAAACGTTCATTTTATTTAGCGTGAAGCACCCCATTCCTGTGACTCGTACATGCGGCTTTTTACTCTCCGTTATTCGTGAAAGAAAGACGCTATACCCGGTGATTCGTGATACGTGATTTTTGACGAGCATTTTCAGTGAAATCTGAATAAGGTTTTATTTACTGTGTTTTGTGAAATGATAATTTTTTCCCGTGAATTGTGATCACCCCCCCCTCAATGGTACCCTCTCTGGGCTGTATCCTCCCAAGGGAGGTGAGAACATTTACACCTAGTCTGAGTCAGTATTAGTTTTTTTATGTACTTTATAAGAACATCTGTTAAGTCAATCCTAGCTGTGACAGCTATAGTTAACTAAGCTGTACTCACTCTAGGCCCTTATGAACGCTGTCACTAATTTTAACGTTCTATACAAATAGGGTAAACAAAAAACGCATTTTGTCTTCTCTAACACAATCGGTACAGATGACTTTTTTTTTTTGGGGGGGGGGGGGGCTGAAACAGAGCCAAATAATTTGATATCAAACTTAACGGTTGATAAGATGTTATTATTTTTGCCATTATGGTGGTAGAAAGCCTAAATCACCATCCAGGTATTAGGACCCCTTGCGCCATATCAAATAACAAAAACAAGTTTAAATCGAAACTTGCGTTCAAAAAGAGGGTGCCCTGTACATTATTATGTAATACAAGTGAGCATTTCGGTGAGAGGTGTTCAGGTAGAACCAAGGTCAGTAGAAGATGGAGAAGACAGAGGTTCTTGGTACGTTGCTGCAATTTCCACATGTAGGCCAAAATTTAGCACAGAAAATTACAGGAAGCTGACGTAGTATTACATAGATGTTATAAGATAACGCCGTGTATTTTGTGTAGACGACGTTTACCCAAATGATGCGTTTCGCACAGGGACATTTTAGTCCTTATGACTGTGTGAACATTGCACTTATGTCTAATACACTCTAAATTAGAATTTCAAAATCAGCTCTAAGTTTGAATGATTTATTTTCTGTAATTTCAGAGAAGGAACGCACTTGACAATGAGGAAGTGAGAGGCTTATTGCCGCTGTCCAAAGGTCTGAACAAGTTCTCAACAAGTAAGACGACTGGGCAGGTATCTACATTTTCCTAATTGATTTATTGGCGAGGTCCCTGGCCTGTTTTCAAAGTATCAAAAATGTAATGTTTATAAAAGTAAACTTCATACAGACAAGTGCACATTCATTAATAAGATGTTGAACTATTGTGTCACTGCATTCCTGGAAACGACGGGACGAGGCTGGGGAGGTGAGGGGTGGGGGTGGTGGACTAGGCTACAGTGTCCCTCCCTTAGTTTAAGAGGTATCCCTTCTCCCTCACAAAATAACAAATCAAAACAAGAACAAGAACAAATCAAAAGCGCAAAAAAATGCGCATGGCACGAAACTAGACGAAATCCAGTTAATGTATCCTCGTATCCTCGCCCCCTCCCCCTAAAAACCCTGGCTTGGTCAGAGAAAATGTGCCTAGATAATGTCTTTTTTTAGATCCTGTCAATTTTATACTAATTGGGCCCATCTGCCAAATGTTTTCATTCACTGGCTTTCATGTCCGTGAATATCTCCGTAATCCGTGCACCTGGGGCCCGTATCTCGAAAGCATCGCGCATTGCGACCGTGCGCAAGCGTTTCGATTCCATATCTCGCCCATACTCGTCCCATATAATACATTGTAGCCTCTATTTGATATAGCTATTCGCAATACGCGATGCTTTCGAGATACGGGACCCTGGTCTTTTCACATGACATATTACGTAAAGAAGGATGTTGTCATTAAACAGTGTGCACACAGTAGAAAAGAATAGGGATGGCACAATAGTGTTTTGTAAACATAATATTGCATGTGTTCCAGAATAGCATGCTGTAAAGATATACACATACTGCTTCATCAAACTGTGTCGTGAATGTGATTTTCTTCGTTTATTTCAGTGGCTCCCAACTTCTGTTTACCGGGTGATTGGATGCGTCGCCGATCAAAGACATCAAATTCATGTTGGACATCGCCCGCGCCCATGCCAAGATTGTCTCGCTTGTTGAAGTTTGTCTTGTAGTTTATTTGCAGGGTAGACATTCGATATGAAATGTAATCTTTGCCTTGGATAGTAATATTCTGCATAAAATGTGTATAAAAATAATTGTTGCACGCAGCAAGAATTTTTTAACGAAACTTCTGATCAGAGAAAAAGAAAGAAATGGATATCGTCGATATATATTATAGATTTGTTTCTAAATCGTAGTACACCACTCTATCCGCTCATATCGTTTCAAGTATTTTATTTATTATGTATATTTATTATTGTGTCAGGAGGAGGTACCCATCAGTTCTCAAACAAAAATACGGCACTTTTTGGAGTTCACCTTTAACAATATAATTCTAATGCAAAAAGTATTTGCTGAAGTGATGGATGAAAACAAAAATGATAGTTATTATTATTATTATAAGGCGATTTTAGGTAGAGTACTGTTCCAGCACTATTGATTTTCTAGTTGAAGGTAAAATTTTTCTGTGGGCAAATCTTCAGTTAGCCACTTACCTGTGCATTTGAGGATATTTTAAATATTTATTTTGAATTGAATTGAATTCTGAGAAATTCCAAGAAGAAAAATATCTCAACTTTATTACATGTTGAGAGACAAACGGTTACATATATTGACCGTTAAGTTTGAGAAAAGAACAAGTTGTTAATTTAACTTAACTTACAAACACTGTACTTCAAGTTATAATGATTCGGATATTACAGCTTTATGAAAAAGATTAAATTTGTCCACGTGATTCCAGAATTGCCCATGTATAAGAAACGATCCTTTTTTTTTAATTGTGGATATACGTTTGTGACGCATGTTAAGAATGAACTTACTTTGGTTTCGGTGTTTTGATATTTTTGTCTGATCAGTGACAGATACACATTTTCTGTGCTGGGAGGGGTCTAAAACAATGTTAAGAAAATGAAACCAGGGGAGAAATAGGGATTTTCACGAAATTACTGCGCATTCGTTATTGCAGGAAGGGAATATATGTCACCCACTTGATAAAATTGCCTCTTCTTAGGGCCACCCAAATTTATCAGCATTGCATGAGCTAATTTGTGAGTTGCTCGACCTTTTGTCAATATCGCAAAGCAGAAATGTAAGTGCTCTCCTGAAAAACTTCTTTGTTCATATGCATAAAAATATCTATGTAGGATTGGCATTTATCATAACCTTTACATTTTTTATTTCGAAAATTCATCATGCAATTCAAATTGATTGCTTCAGCCGTCTCAAAAAGTTGGGGGGGGGGGGGTAGAGTAACTTTGTTCGAAGTGCTTTATTGATTGATATTTCTTTAGCCGAGAGGTGATTGAGAGGAAAAGGTCAGCCCAGCACATCTTGGGGTACTTTTGCCAATTGTTTTCATGATCACTGAACACCGGAGACCAAAGTAAGGGTATTAGCATTTATGAATTAATGAATCTTAAGTCACCATTTATTTATTTATTTATTTTTTGCGTAATCATTTCAGCTTTGTTTGCATATTTTTCTTGAATTGCTTCGACTAGAATAAGCTTGGAAATTAACCATGTTTTTATGCCGTTCCTGATTCGCATGCTGTGCAAATTTAAGTTTTCGCTCAGTCTTGCCATTAACCTACCAATATCAAGGATGTAATGAAATGAAAACAAAATAATGTAAAACACTCGATTCTTAAAAATGACTGTTTTTGTCTACCTTTTTCTGTGCGAGAATCAGCACGACGGCTTAGAACAAGGTGTGCGTGAGTGCGAGTGCACGTGAGGGGAAGACACCTATATGTATTTTGGAATTTCGATATCATTCACACAACTGCAATTGGACACTTTGCTCCTCAATGAAATTAGTAATCAATTATGAACGCCAACTTTTAACGAAATTTGACAAGTACGATATAATTTCAATTTATCTACCAGTCCTGGTCAATTTTTTATATGAATTTTGATTTGGTAAGAATTATGTCGAAATTCTCTTTTATATAAATAAAAAAGAATTCGTTGTTTGAGCGGCAATTTCCAAAGTGCATAAAATCCTTTATATGTGTTAGTTAGTCTACTATCTGGTAGACTTCTTGTATTTTTTTGTAAAAGCATAATTTATAGATTTTTTTTTAGAAATTAGATGCTATTATAATGATAGTTGTCAACGTAGAAAAACGTAATTTCACTTATTTTGTTTTGTATAAAGCTTTGTTGAATTTACTTGGAATTTGTTGAAACAATAAATAATGAAAATAGTGTACAGATATTTGTATGTTGAATTCCCTTTCATTTTTCACCTTCTGTTCCCTTTAGCTCTATTCGAACTCTCGTTCTCCAGTGCACAAGTCTGTAGTCTTACCTATAGAGCCTCTTGTATTAGTTTACCTTGCTTATTTGAATTTTTTTGCAAAAGGTAATTTGCTGGGACCCAGAAGCGCCAGGTTTCGAACTTGGGACTTTTTGACTCAGAGGCAAGCGCGTTACCTACTCCTCTAACTGTTCCCACCCACCCTCCTCGGGAAGACTTTCCTCTTATAGTAACCAAAGGGAAATTTCTGTAAAGCCCCTTGAAAAGTATTCAATGATTTCCAAGTACCCGAACCAGGAAACGAACCCAAACCCGAGGGGTACCACTGAGTCAATGAAATTATTGTAGTAACCAAAGTTAACTTCTAATATATCCCAATACATTAAAGAAATTTTAGAAAAGTAAGACAAGTTCAAAGCCCAACCCCAGGTTGCCGCTGAGAAACGCAACCGTCAAAGTAATAACTAAGACGTTTTGTGTATTTGGAAAGTCTTTATTCAGTGCCAAACAACTACGTATTTATTATATTTAAGCATTTTAGTGTAAAACTACCAAGTTTAAGAACACTTAAATCACTATTTAATCACTTTGAATATCCGTAAGACATGCATGTAAGACAAAAGTTATATCTCAAAGGCGTAACATATACAACAAATATATTACATTTCACCAATAAACGGTCAACTTAACTACTCGTTCATGGTATGGTGTTATCAATATCTACAAGCATTTAAAAAAAATTCAGATCAAATTTGAGAAATTGACAGTAATTAAAAGGATATATAAAGCAGTTCATCAATTATCACACAACATGTGTGCGTCACTGACTAATAAGATCAATAACTTGTGACTATTTCTATATTTACATGATTTATTTGATTTATTATTACTATAGCATAAAACATGAAAAAGGGAACATTTCATGAAATTACTGTCAGAAAAATATATCAGTAAATTGTTGTAACTTCCAAATGATCTTTCAAAACACTCACTTTTGTCTTATGAAAAAAATGACGATCTCGACGATCAAAAGTTTCCATATTTGTGCATACTTTATTCGCACGACAACGTAACGCCAAGTCACCACTCGTTACCTTGCTGGTACTTTCGCCCTAAAAAGTTCGGAAACATTGTTATTTTGAATAGTTACAAAATAACCATTATTATTTTTTAGGTAAATATTTTAACGGTAAATATTTTTACGGTAAATATTTTAACGAAATATTGTTGGATAATGAACCCACCATGTGTTTATCTTTATTTCCACAGATTTTCCCAACACATTACATTTTTTTTATTATTGAAAAACAATTTCACGTTTCCGAACTTTCTTGGTCGCGTGTATAATATCCAACAATCTCCCAGGGCCACTGAATTCATGTGCACTTTTCTCTGACGTACGCAGGACAGAAAAGTCCCATCGTTTAACTAGAAACATATCTGTGAAAACGTGTATCAAGTTAAAAATCAATCTATGGCCCTGGTAGAGGGTAATCATTATTGTAGTACCATTTAACAAAGGCCACGGCGGCAAACTTGAAGGTCTTACGAGAATAGAGCACGTTGAAAGGCATAAGGGACAGATATCTTTACTGAAATAAACCAAACCTGTATCTGACGACCACGCAGTCTTAAACATGTCATGTTTCTAGTTGCTTTATTTTAAAGATATCAACAGAACGATTAACATTTGTTTGAAACAGTATTTTGCGCTATCAGTTCGCCCCCTATGCCTTGTAGGGTTTACATTGTTGGCCAGTGAAGCCACAATATTTAAAGCTCCCGTCACACAAAAATCTCTACAGTGTAGCTATAATTCAACTTATATATTCAACGGACTGAAATAGTACAACTGGACTAGTGACTTATATATTCAACGGACTGAAATAGTACAACTGGACCAGTGAAATCGTGCCGAAATTAGAAATGGAAGTGTAATACTTATACAGCATACCTACTGTCTGTTATGCTCTTTTTATTTCGACCTCCAACCGCTTACTACAAATATTTACATGTCAGTAAATAGGAATTTAAATGGAGAGATTCCACAGCATTTCCCCTTTTTTTGATTGCTTCTTGTACGTCTTCAACTGACGATACTTTTTCAACTAACGAAGTCCGAAATAGTTTTCATTTCCAGAGGACGTCGTGATAAGGTGAAGTTATGGAGGAAGCAAAATGTTGTGGAGGAAACACTGGGGAGTGGCCAAACCATTTTTATACATGCACGCGTCACAGTTCTTTTCATAAAATTAATTACAAATAAGTGAACATTAAATCCCTAACATTGATACATTAAAACGTTATACTGAAAAGGTTAAAACATAAATATTCGTATACTTAGTTTCCAGACCGCCTCGCATCCACTCCCTGATCACGTTAGGTGTAACAACTCTTCCCAGAGAGTAGGTTCAATTTGCTTTATGGGGGAGGGGCTTTTCTGTCCAACCCTCACTCTTATCTGACAAGCAAAACTTGATTAACAATTTACTAAAATCAAAATGCATATATATATAGTGCATTTGTGTTAAATATATTTAAAAAAGAAACCAGAAGAAAACACCCAAAATGAAATAATATTATGTAGGTCAATGGCGATTCTAAAATGGTCCACTGCTTTTATCTGAACAGTTTTCGCCATGTTTGACAAACTGGGCAGTACTATAACGCCACCTGGAGGAAAATATGATCGTCTCTGTTGCAATAAGTACCAGTCACATTATGATATCAACATACTACACAGGGGCGTAACCAGGCATACGCATGGATGCACTGTGCGTACAATTTTTTGAGCCAACCATGATATTATTCTCCACAAATTCAGTGTATTTTTCACGGAATATAATCGTACCTGGGAATTTTCAAAATCTGTGCGTACAATTTTAAAAGGTCTGGTTACGCCCCTGCTACATGTAGCTGAATATGACATCTACGTCTTTGTATGTCCACACATGAATCTACAGTATATGCACAGGTGTATGTAACGTACTTTTCCCGTCACGCCGGTTTATTTGGACTTCTTAAGGAGGACGATAAACATACTGTACACGTGTGACGAGGCAGAAAAGCTGTCATGTGTACATACAGATATATAACACATGGTAGAAACACTGACATGAAAACAGTCTACTGTCGCTGTACTGGGGGTAAATTAAGGAAGCCATTTAAAATGGAAGTGAACAAAATGTTTGATACTGTATAATGTTTATGTTTTGTTACCCAATGCTTCACAGCATCATGATAACCTGTTTTCAATAAAGAAATACATGTGTCGTGGATATTAAAATAATGTAGTAAACACAGGACTTGAGGCCCATGTAAATACTTATTAAATCACAATTAAAATATGCCAAACTGTGAATAGTGAAAGTGGGGAAATTTAAACGTTAAACCTACATCTGTGTTTCAGTCTAAGAGAAAGAGCACATTAATTATGACTGAGGTAAGCTTATCTGTTGACTGTGTGTAATTGAAGTGAATTTTTGAGAAGTGAAAACTAGACTTAAAAGACTGGCAAAAGCCATGGATAAAAACAGTTAAACATTAATAATAATGACATATCAAGTCCAATGTTTGTGACATTTGTACAACTGAAGCTTAACAACTGTATAAATCTGAGACAAGCTTATCAGTTGATTGTCTATGATGAAAAATTTTTTTTGGACAATATATTGCAGAAAACTGAAAATTACATTTAAAAAAACTGGCAAATTCCACGGCTTGAAAACGTTAAACGTTAATAATTTTGACAAATCTGGTCCCATATTTTTGATACTTGTACAAACGCTGCTTAACAATAATAAAAATGTGATAAGCTCATCAGTTCACTGTGTAATTAACTGATGAATGTGAATTGACTGTGTATTTTTTAACAATATATATTTCAGAAGAGTGCAAACTGCATTTAAAAAACTGCTATATTCCCCAGATTAAAATAGTTAAATGTTATTAACCCTGTGAGATGTACTCTCATGTTTGTGAAACTTGTACAACTGTAGCTTAGCAACTGAAATAATCTAAGATAAGCTGATCAGTTAACTGTATGTTATGAAAGTAATTTTTAGGACAACATATTTGAAAAAAACTGATAATTACTTTGAAAAAAAAA
>NW_019773581.1:620186-631113 GCF_001039355.2 Lingula anatina | reverse complement strand
AAAAAAAAAAAAATACTGAAGTGTTTTTTCTTTCACAGTTCATTTAAAAAAGGTAAAAACTACAGGATCAGAGAGGGGATACCACCTCCGGGTATTATGCCACCAGCTGGAGTAAGCGAATTCTTATAGAAACAAAAAAGGGAGTCCACCTCCAGTGTTTTGCTTGACAAACTTTATGCATTAAACAAGAATTCTCAATTTTTTAAAGAATATTTCAATTTATAACAAAATTGTGGGGAGAAGTAAAAATTCAAATCCAAGGTTGCAGTAGGGATGAGAATATAAAACTTCCTATCCAAGTTCAATTGTATATGTATCAGAGCTTGAAAATTTGGAAAGTGCGATTCATGGCTAAAAAAAAAAAAAAAAACAGACACCATCCCTAGTCTTTTGCTTGACATGCTCTATAAAATGCACTAAACAAGAGGTTTCTAGCATTTATGGTGCCAGGATTAGAGTTTTCAGTTTAGAAATCTAATGGACGCTTCTCCAGATGCACCAATTGACCTCAAACTCACAAAGATGAAAGATGACCCTAAGGGTAATACCTGCCCATAATATTAATACAAAAGTTAGATACAGGGGCTCTTGTAGTTTAAGAGGACAAGCAGTAAAGGTGACGTGGCAGCAGAGCTGACGGAACCAACGGTGCTAGTGGAGCCACCGGACAATACCAGTCGGGACTAAAACCATAGGTACCGCCAGCACTGTGCTAGAGGTATAATAAGACTTAAAATGTAACAAATTACCATCACAAATATAGTTAAACATTAAAGCAATAATAACTCTTCCTTTGAGATTCAAAATTCCGCAAAAAATACATTGTAAACAACGCATGAAAATATATTGCACTTTACCACTAAAATGGCTGTTATTGTAGTAAAACTGAAATCTGTGCTTGTCAATTGGGCTTGCGATGCCTTTCTTCCCGGTTGTCAAGGCATCCATTGCCAATGACGTTAGGGTGTCACGTGATTTCTCACGTTCATTCAAGACCAGAACAACAAATGGCGGCATAAGAAAGCAGATGCGTGATGCAATCCTCATACGTAAGTTGCAAGTTTTTGTACAGTGCTTTGAATAAGGAAAAGTCCAGAATTGCACACATTGTAGATATAAATGCATTTTGAGCAATAAGACGAATATATCTTATGAATCTTATATTATTGTTATATAGTGTTGTTGCTGTCTGCTTTTCCTGCGGTTTTAAGTAGGTCACCAGAAAATCTTGCTCAATATCCCACGACTATGCAATGTCAGAGAAGGCTCCGTCTTCGAAGTTTGGTTTTTTGTTAAAATCTCTTAAGACATTTTAACAAAAAATCCAAACTTTTAGGAAAAAAACCCTGGACTAACTTTGAATGCAGGAATGGGGTTGTTGACCATTGATAAGTACGGGAAAATTGCCCTTTACTCCAGGAAAATCCAAATTTATGCCAAAACGAAGAGTTATTATGACTAATAATTTTGTCAATTCTATTCAATTTCTTTTAAATTTTGAAAAAATGAAACTTAACAACTGCAGATATCTGTGATAAGCTTATCAGTTGACTGTGTGTAACAGAAGTGTAGCTTATTGGCAACTTGTATGAGAAGAGTGAGAATTATTGAAAACAAATATTTTAATAATGCAATATCCCAGCAGACAAACGACATTGATTCACCGTTGAATCAACGTTAATTTTGGTGGATCAACGTTGAATCAACTTAGAATCAATGTCGTTTGCCTGCTGGGATATCATTCAGTCTCTAATGAAACATCAAACATGATAATTTGTTTGCTTGTGTAAAGGTGGCAAATTGTCCAAAATTGAGATCTAGAATACAACATATACCCATTCCTTTCTACTGATACAAGATGGAGGTTCCTCCTTACAAAGGTTTTCTGGAGTCAGGTTCAGCACACCATTTCACAATCACTGAATGTCGTAAGTTTTGCCACATACCATCTATTGTACACATGGATAATAAGCTTATCAGTTGACTGTGTGTATTAGAAGTGTAGTTTATTGGCAAATTGTATGAGAAGAGTGAGAATTACCGAAAACATTTTTTTCAATTTCACAACATAAAATTAGCCTCACATTTAACATCAAATGTTATGATTTGAGTTTGTTTGTGTAAGAGGTGACAAATGACCCATAATTGTCCTCTGAATAAAAATATATACCCATTCAAGACTTCTCCTTACTACCAATACCAGATGCAGATTCCTCCTTACAACTGATTTCTAGAATTGGGTTTAGCACACCATTTGACAATGTCCTAAAGCTTGCCACATACCATCTATTCTACACATGGATGAGAAAAACCATTGCTCTTGCTGTTGTCTTTCACTGCCTGTTTTTTCTACAGGAATTAGCCATGACCAGACAGGAAGAATCAGTTCATCAAAAAACCCACCACGCTGTATGGAAAAGGTCACCTGGAAAAAGAACAATATATTTGAAAAAAGTGAAAATTAAATTTTAAAAATTGACAAATTTCACAGACTAAAATATGTAAAACTTTAATAACTTTGGTAAAGTTAAGCTTAACAGTTGACTGTGTCTAATAAAAAGGATATTTTTGGAACTGAAAATAACACTGAAAAGATTGCCAAAGTCCATGACTTCAAATAGTTAAACGTTAATAATTTTGACAAATCAAGTCCAATATTTGTGAAATTTGTACCAATCATGCTTAACATCAATAAAAATCTGTGAAAAGCAAATCAGTTGACAATGTCCAATGAAAAAAGATTTTTTCAGAACATATAAATTTGAGAAAACTGAAAATGACATTGAAAACACTGACAATGCTATGCCTTAAAATTGTAAAACGTTAATAATTTTGACAAATCTAGTCCAATATCTGTGAAATTTGGAGAGATGATGCATAACAACAATAAAAATCTGTGAAAACCTCATCAGTTGACTGTTTCTAGTGAAAAAGATTTTTTCGACAATATAATTGAGAAAACTGAATGTTACATTGAAAAGACCATGACTTCAAATAGTAAAATGTTAATAATTTTGACATATCTAGTCCAATATTTGTGAAATTTGTACAAACATCATTTGACAATGTCCTAAAGCTTGCCACATACCATCTATTCTACACATGGATGAGAAAGACCATTGCTCTTGCTGTTGTCTTTCACTGCCTGTTTTTTCTACAGGAATTAGCCATGACCAGACACGAAGAATCAGTTCTTCAAAAAACCTACCACGCTGTATGGAAATGGTCACCTGGAAAAAGAACAATATATTTGAAAAAAGTGAAAATTAAATTTTAAAAATTGACAAATTTCACAGACTAAAATAGTTAAACATTAATAACTTTGGTAAAGTTAAGCTTAACAGGTGNGACAGGAAGAATCAGTTCATCAAAAAACCCACCACGCTGTATGGAAAAGGTTACCTGGAAAAGGAACAATATATTTGAAAAAAGTGAAAATTAAATTTTAAAAATTGACAAATTTCACACACTAAAATAGTTAAACATTAATTACTTTGATAAAGTTAAGTTTAACAGTTGACTGTGTCTAATAAAAATAACACTGAAAAGACTACCAAAGTCCATGACTTCAAATAGTTAAACATTAATAATTTTGACAAATCAAGTCCAATATTTGTGAAATTTGTACCAATCATGCATAACATCAATAACAATCTGTGAAAAGCAAATCAGTTGACAATGTCCAATGAAAAAGATTTTTACAGAACATATAAATCTGAGAAAACTGAAAATGACATTGTAAACACTGACAATGCTATGCCTTAAAATAGTTAAACATTAATAATTTTGACAAATCTAGTCCAATATTTGCGACATTTAGATAGATGATGCATAACAACAATAAAAACCTGTGAAAAGCTCATCAATTGACTGTGTCTCATGAAAAAGATATTTTCAGAGCATATAAATTTGAAAAAACTGAAAATTACATTGAGAAGTCTGCCAAATTTGGTGCCTTAATATAGTTAAACGTTAATAATTTTGACAAATCTAAACCAATATCTGTGAAATGTGGAGAGATGATGCATAACAACACTAAAAATCTGTGATAACCTCATCAGTTGACTGTTTCTAGTGAAAAAGATTTTTTCGACAGTATAAGTTAGAAAACTGAATGTTACATTGAAAAGACTGCCAAAGTCCACGACTTCAAATAGTTAAATGTTAATAATTTTGACAAATCTTGTCCAATATTTGTGGAATTTGGACAAATGATGCTGAACAATAATAAAAATCTGTGATAAGCTCATCAGTTGACTGGGTCCAATGAAAAAGATTTTTTTCGGACAAAAAATTTGACAAAACTGGAAATTACACTGAAAAGACTGCCAAATTTCATGGTAAAATATAGTTAAACGTTAATAATTTTGACAAATCTTGTCCAATATTTGTGGAATTTGGACAAATGATGCTGAACAATATTAAAAATCTGTGATAAGCTCATCAGTTGACTGAGTTCGATGAAAAAGATTTTTTTAGGACAATAAATTTGACAAAACTGAAAATAACACTGAAAAGACGGCCAAATTTCATGGTATAAAATAGTTAAATGTAAATAATTTTGACACATCTTGTCCAATATTTGTGAAATGTGGACAAATGATGCTGAACAATAATAAAAATCTGTGATAAGCTCATCAGTTGACTGAGTTTAATGAAAAAGATTTTTTCAACAATATAATTTAGAAAACTGAATGTTACATTGAAAAGACTGCCAAAGTCCATGACTTCAAATAGTTAAACATTAATTGTCAGCGACAGTTACTCAACTTCCCTACTTAATGAACTCTGCCAATAGTGAACGCATTCAACACCGTAACTGAGCAGTTTTTGCGTCCAGCTGCTATATAAGCTGGACGTTTTCTACAGCGGTATGCAGTGCGGCATCGACACACTCCGACGACCACAAATTGTAGCAACGACAGGCAGCTTGACAGAAGAGGTTCTCTCCAGCGCCTCGCACCGGCCTACGACTCCGCGGTCACCCCGGCGGCTCAACAGCAGCGGTTCTCTTCAGCGCCGCGCACCGGCCTACGACTCCGTGGTCACCCAGGCAGCTCGACAGCGGTCTACTCCTGCTGCAATCATCGGCCCAAGACTCGACGGTCACCCCGGCGGCTCGATATCGGTCTACTCAACTCCTGCGCCACTCACTGCCCACGACCCAGCAGTCATCCCGGCGGCTTACGACAGTGGTATCTCTCGATAGCAGTCCAACCGACAGCGATCCATTTCGATTTGGTTTAATTTTATTTTCATTCAATGTTTGTAACCATTTATTCGCTATTAAATTATTTATTTATTTATTTACTTCGTTCTTGTTGCTTCTATCACCGTCTTGTCCGCAACATTGGTCTCGCGAGCCGGATTTCAACACCTACTGCATGGATGAACAGAGATTGAAAGCCGCAAGAACTGGACGCCTGGCTGCCTTCACTAAACGTGTGCTGAAAGCAAGACAGCTCATCCACGATGAATCCACTAGAAAACATCGGTTGTCGGAAATGAAAGACGAAATAACTACTCTAAAAAATGAATGCGAAACTGCTAACTTGAAATACATCGACATTCTGGAAGATGAAACGGCCATCACAGACGCCCAGATCTGGTTTGCTGACGTTGAAGAAACCTGCGCAGATTGTTTGGGAGAAATCTCCGAGGTTATACAAGTGACCAAGGAACAGCCGCAGCCAATTCAACAGCCTCAATCCCAAGAGCCTCAAGTCCATGATGTTCCCGTCGCACCTACCCCAGCACCAATAGACGCATGGATTGATGAACTTGTTCCATATAGTGAGACTGTTTTAGCCACACCCAATGATTCAGACAAGTCCTATGAAGAATTACTTCTGAAGTGCATGTTCGAGAAGGATGCTCCGCGAGCCTCCATATCGCCATTCAACGGGTCTGCACTAGACTGGCCAAGGTTTGCTGAACTATTTTACGAAGAAGTGCACAAGCAACCCTATTTTAAGGATACCCGGCGCATGTGGTTACTACAGAGCAGTGTAACTGGTCAAGCAAAACAACATATCGCGGGATATGGAATCGATGGTGCAGCATATGCCATAGCCTTGAAAGCTCTAAAACACAGATTCGGACATAGATCGCTGGTGGCCCGAGCATTTTTGGAACGAGTGACAGATGGCCCAACAATCAAGGACCGGGACCGGGTACAACTTGAATCGTTTTATGTCAACATCCGAGACTGTATTTTTGTTCTAAAGCGGATGAATTATCAAGCAGACGTCATGAATTTGGACACGGTACGACGTTGTACACTTCGCCTCCCACTACGTATGAGAGAACGTTGGGCTGAGTGCTGCCGTATTCTGCGAGCAACCCACGAACCAACTCTAGAAGATTTGGAAGGCTGGTTATCAGACAGAGTAACTTCACTATTTGACCCACTCCTCGCAGAAGATGTTTATGAGACGGTTCAACCCAGAAGTCGTAAAGCGTCCTCCTTTCACACTACTCAGCCTGTTCCTGAGGAGAGAAAACCTGTTGACCATCCATTCTCCAAGACGCCATCTTCGAGACCCTCTTCGCAGTCCACCTGTGTTGTTTGTGGATGTCTCCATGCACTTTACAAGTGTGAACTTTATCTAGCAATGACAACAAAGAAACGGTTTGAATGCGTCAATTCCCATCGACTTTGCAGGAATTGTCTACGGCCAGGACACATTGCATCTGATTGTACCTCCCCTGGGCGCTGCAGAGCTGATAATTGCAACAAGAGACATCACACAACTCTCCATGACGTCCCACAGGAAGTTTACCACCCTCGGTCCACGTGTGTATCTTCCAGTGCAGTGCAGGCAGAAGTACAGGCCCCGTCAGCAACTGAAAAAGCTCAACCCAAGAGATCCTTTGCTACGCAAAATCCTAATTCTGAAGTTTATCTGCAAGTTGTTCCTGTGATCGTGACGTCACCCACCGGTGAGAAGATCAACACTAGTGCCTTACTAGACTGTGGAAGTCAACTAACTATGATACGCCGTGATTTAGCCAGTCAGCTCAACTTGTCTGGTCCAATGGAGATCCTACAGATGGGAACAGTAACTCGAGATGAAGATTGCCAGCGAGCACAGCTAGTCAGTTTCACCATTTCCTCAGCCATTGAAGACGATGATGCCTCTTTCCCAGTCCAGCAGGCATGGGCGGTAGACAAGTTGAACATACCCCCGCAACGCTCCGTCAAGATCAACAATTTGCCACACCTCCGAGATCTGAAAGATGTTTTACCAGACTGCCCTGATATTGGCTTGTTAATCGGTGGTGATGTACCNACGATATAATTTAGAAAACTGAATGTTACATTGGAAAGACTGCCAAAGTCCATGACTTCAAATAGTTAAATATTAATAATTTTGACAAATCTAGTCTAATATTTGTGAAATTTGTACAAATGATGCTAAACAACAATAAAAATCTGTGATAAGCTCATCAGTTGACTGGGTCCGATGAAAAAGATTTTTTTAGGACAATAAATTTGAAAAAACTGAAAATAACAAACTAACAGACTACCAATTTCCATGGTATAAAATAGTTAAACATGAATAATTTTGACAAATTTTGTCGAATATTTGTGGAATTTGAAAATGATGCTTAAAATCAATAAAAATCTGTGATAAGCTTATCAGTTGACTGTGTGTAATTGAAGTGTAATTGTCCTCTGAAAAAAATATATACCCATTCAAGACTTCTCCTTACTACCAATACCATATGCAGATTCCTCCTTACAATCGGTTTCTGGAAGCGGGTTTAGCACACCATTTGACAATGTCCTAAAGCTTGCCACATGCCATCTATTGTACACATGGATGAGACAAACCATTGCTCTTGCTGTTGTCTATCACTGCCTGTTTTTTTTTCACAGGAAATAGCCATGACCAGACAGGAAGAATCAGTTCATCAAAAAACCCACCACGCTGTATGGAAAAGGTCACCTGGAAAAAGAACAATATATTTGAAATAAGTGAAAATTAAATTTTTAAAATTGACAAATTTTACAGATTAAAATAGTTCAACATTAATAACTTTGATAAACTTAAGCTTAACAGTTGACTGTCTCTAAAATAAAAAGGATATTTTCGGAACTTTCCATGACTTCAAATAGTTAAACGTTAATAATTTTGACAAATCAAGTCCAATATCTGTGAAATTTGGAGACATGATGCATAACAACAATAAAAATCTGTTGACTGTGTCTCATGAAAAATATTTTTTCAGAGCATATAAATTTGAGAAAACTTAAAATTATATCGAGAAGTCTGCCAAATGCAGTGCCTTAATATAGTTAAATGTTAATAATTTTGACAAATCTAGTCAAATATTTGTGAAATTTGTAAGATTCATGCTTAACATCAATAAAAATCTGTGAAAAGCAAATCAGTTGACAAAGTCCAATGAAAAAGCTTTTTTTAGAGCATATAAATTTGAGAAAACTGAAAATAACATTGAGAAGTCAGCCAAATTCAGTGCCTTAATATAGTTAAACATTAATAATTTTGACAAATCTAGTCCAATATCTGCAAATATCTGCAATATCTGGACAGATGATGTATAACAACAATAAAAATCTGTGATAACCTCGTCAGTTGACTGTTTCTCATGAAAGTTTTTTTTCTGACAATATAATTTAGAAAACTGAATGTTTCATTGAAAAGACTGCCAAAGTCCATGACTTCAAATAGTTAAATGTTAAGAATTTTGACAAATCTAGTCCAATGTTTGTGAAATTTGTACAAATGATGCTGAAAATCAATAAAAATCTGTGATAAGCTCATTAGTTGACTGGGTCCAATGAAAAAGATTTTAAGGAAAATAAATTTGAGAAAACTGAAAATAACACTGAAAAGACTGCCAAATTTCATGGTATAAAATAGTTAAACATTAATAATTTTGACAATTTTGTTTTCTTGATATTTTAAAGATGTAAAAGTACAATTGAAACTCAAGTGGATAAAGTGGATCATTTAAAATAATGAAAATACTCCAAGAAAATTTTGATGCCAGAATCATTTTCTGCATGATCAATTTCTGGTCTTTGAATTAATAATTTTTTTAAAGGGAGGAGAGAAATTAGCATTGTGCCAATATTAGATTGTTTTAATGTAAATAAACAAAAGGAGGATGGTTTACTCAAACACTTACTTTGTCTGCACTTGTTTTGTTGTGCCTAACTTTTGTTTGTAATAAATATATATACATTTAATAAAATTTAATTAGTTATTTGTCTATGCCCTATTGTTTTGTTTAAATGTCATGTTAAGGAATTATATAGATTTAGTATTTTTTTTAACTTTCTATATAATTGTTTTGTTACACTATTAAATAATGTTTATAACTGTAATGAATTATAAATTTATTATTCGGTTTAAATAGAACTTAATGAGCTTATCAATGTTATAACAAACATTTTTCTTTATTTACCCACATATCTTTGCATGTATTTTCACTTGTATGTATATATAATTTTCTTTTTTAGTTTGTTTGTAATAGGAATCATAAAATGTTAATAATATGGGAAGTGAGTATTATTAGTCTAAGAGTAAATATACTTGGTCAGTATCAGATAATGTATATTAAAGGGTTCAATTTAACATTATAAACTGAAGATGCTTAAATTAAATGAGTAATTTAACTGATAGTTTTATTATATGATAGGGATATATAGGTAAACAAATGATTAACATGTTTTTATTAAGTGAAATATGTTATGTTGCTTCATAAAACATAAACATTAGATGATTATTTCTGCTGAAATATGGACTGAATGGCAACTTAGAAACAATATATATGTATGCTGAAACATTTTAGTGGATTCATAAAATTTTCTCTTAAAACAAGGTAATGATTACAAGATGGATGTAATCACATCTGATTAATCATTGTATTAAAGGGAAGAAGGAGTATTAAATAGAAAGTACATAGCCAATTAATACAACGAAGATATGTTATGTTGAATTCTAGTTATATTTACTGGAGGGAATGAATATTATATAATGTTACTTTTTTATGTTATTAATCCATTTGTGCATATAACAGTAATGAGAAGTTTCATATAAACAGAATATGATATGATCAAATAAATGTTTGGGTAAATTTTAATTAAGCCTGATTTTTAATAAAATGGTTATGATATAGAATTTTTTTGGAAATAGATTATTAAATTTTATTTGCGAAAGTTTTGAGGCGCAAAGTTATGTTTCAATCCACCATTAAGTAGCAAATGCACAGAACAATGTTAGTAAAGTCTTTTTACAGCTTATTAAATCTCATTTCTCAGCAGGTTCCTTGTTGCATAAGATTTTTAACAAAAATAACATTATAGCTGTTTGGACAATATTTCCCAAATCATTAAAGCTAAGAACAACAGTATAATTAATAACAGTAGGACTGTTGACAATGTGTCAGAAGTAAAAACTTGCAACTGTAGAATAAAAAGTGAATGCTCAATGAATGACAAATGTCTAGAAAAAATGTAATTTGTAAGGCAACAATGAGAATAGAAAATGAAACAAAAGAATACGATGGCATTTTTCAGCATGAATTCAAGTATAGATATAATTACCAACAGACCTCTTTCAACTGCCTAGCTAAATGCCATCTAACCTCATTAAGCAACTATATTTGGACTCTTAAGGACAAATAATAATGATAATATAATAATTTAAATAATAATAATAACAATAATAATAATAACAATAAAAAAAAAATAATTATTATTATTATAATGAACTGAAATGGACAATAACAAGGAACGCACCACCATACTCAAATATAACCAAATAACAGAACTCATGAACAATACAGACATTTTAGTAAATAGCTACTAACTAGACAGCAAAGCTGATAAATATATAGACACCACACAGGAAACAAGGTGGCAAATGTGAGAAATGTTCAGACATTCAGATGC
>NW_019773581.1:595093-620136 GCF_001039355.2 Lingula anatina | reverse complement strand
GGGGGGTCAGGGGGGTCCTGACCCCCTTCGATTTCTGAAAAAAATCGAAGAACATATAACTATATACTATGGGCGTATTTTTGCCAGTTTTGGAGAAAAAATCACACCAACAGTCCCATCTTGAAATTAGAATTTTGACTAGCTGAATTATATTGTTCTAAATTGTATCATTTTAAATGTTCTACACCGCTCGCCCTCTAAATTACCAAAAATTTCGGGCCCCTTCAGCAGGCTCCTAACCCCACATCAAGGGGGGGGGGGTTGGTCGGCTTCGCATCCGCTACCCTTCCTCCCCCCCCCCTTTCAAATAATCCTGGATGCGCCCCTGAAATCTGATTTTGTAGGATAAAAATGAAAGACGTGAATGTAGATAAGATTTATCTGTTATCAAAAACCATAAGTCTTACAGCATTTATCAGAAGGGAAGCAAATAGTCTTTATACTTACCCAATAAACTAAAATGCGCTCCTTTTCGATTGTGTTAATTTGCAAAACTACATGTATTCCACTCTTTCCCATCCCGAAAAATCTTCACTGAATCTTTGCATATGTAAGGCGAAGTGCCAGTGACGATTGAAAGGGAGAAGATGACATTTTCTTACGTCGTTAATATTCCTAGATATATTCCATTGTATGCAAAATGTTTGAAAATATAATTCCGATCCGTATGAACAAGTATCTTGGTGCAAAAAGAAGACCCGCTTTGACAGCGCAATCAAGATACCTGTCACAACTAACACACTACATCGGAGGAGAATCGGGGCACATTAAGCGCATCCCAGTCCAGCACTACTTTCAAGCTATTTCGGCCCAGATCTTCTGATTTTTAGTTCAAATATATATTGATAATATTTTGGTTGAAAAGAATTTGATTTTATAAACATTGTTCATTATTTAAAAGGAAAGGAAGTTATTTTTACACTCCTTTTTTGATTTCTTTTTTATCTTGTTTGATGACCATTGTCCTATATCGAACGATGCCCAAAATTGATTCACAGAGGAGTATTTCATAGATTTCTCGTAAACCTTCCCAAAATGACACCCTCGGTACTGTTGCAAATTCTTTTCAACCAAAATATTATCAATATATATTTGAACAAATTACCAAGTTTTTTGTTCACAGGCCGTCCTGGCTGCCCCCTCAAGCAGTCTACCACTGGTGACTCATGAAGACCGGCACGTTTTACAAATTTACCTTGTTTCATATTTTAAAAGACAAGTTTAAATTTGATATTCATGAGAAGAATTCTCTATCTCTATAAAACACGCACAAGTTCAGTTCTACACGTAGGCCTATAATAATCTCCAATCCACCCAAAGCGCATAATACAGACAGCTGTGGGTGCCGTGCGCTGGAAGTAACGGGGCAAAACGAACTTTCTCACTGCGCCCACATTAGGAAGAAAATCACTGTGGTAAATTGTTCCGAACGCATAGACAAATGGAGCCCATTATTACTATTTGCTTTAATACATTACATATATCTGTAGAGAAACCCTTTCGCTACACAATGGTGGATAGATCATTGTTGCATCTTCATGTAATGAACGATTTCCTTCCCCTTTCCACATTTTAAATGTTCTTATTTAAGGCCAAGTGTGTGATATAATGTTAAAGTAAACCACAATGATTTGTTCTGGGAAAACCTAGAAAAATTAAAACATCATGGATTAAGAAAATTTATCTTCACATTGCTTGTCAGGAGGTTTTACGTGCACCCCTTGTTCCAACCAGACTACTATCTTTCATCACTGTCTCCACTTGCACAATATGATGTAATTTGGGACATCGTCACAATCATGTTGAGATTGACCCTAAGACCAAATACTGCAGCCCCAGTACTTTTGCAGCTTCACTTTACCAAGATCTATTGTAACAAAATTTATCAAATTTTATACAGAAACATTTGCAAGTAATCATACTAGTTTGGTAATGTTTTTAATGAAACGGTGAATTATTTTGCCTTCACTTTACTGTTTTTAAACATCCTAAGCAACTCGACCCAGAGTTCAGTTGGCACAGGTGTCGGTGGTTGTTCTTAGATACTAATGCATGTGATGGCTTGGCGGTGTGTTTTAATGTAACATGCGGAGCAAAATCTGTATGTTATTTAATACTTGATATGAATTGTAGTTGAGTCCACCCCCTACCCCTTTGTACCGCGTTATCCACCGTACGGGATCATATTTTTCCTTGTGAAATGTTGTATGCGTCTGGGTCTGGTCAATTTCGCATCTATGGGCATTATACCCCCTTCACACTAGAGGCGGAATGAGCGAGAATGCCGTCGGAAAGACAATTCTTTTTGCGCTCCTGGACATTCGAAGAGCATTCTAAAAATTCCGAGTGCATTCTAAATATTTTTATCCATTCTTGTGGCATCCCGAATGTTTTTGTCATGTCAAAAACTTTCGAAGTGCAGTCTAAGTTGAAATTCATCAAATGGCATTTGAACAGTATTCTAACTGCACTATGACTGCATTATAAACATTCTCACGGCATTCCGACAGCATTCGAAACATTCTGATCACATTAGAGGAATATTCGAACTGACAAGTGACTTAAAGGCCCCGTCAAACTTATTCGAAACCAGTAGGAATCAAGCCGGAATTACTAAATTAAAAAATTCGTACCATATTCGGGAGGGAATTTCAAATTATCGTAAAATATTACGGCTTTATAAGAATGCCTCTGGAATACTAAGAATGTACATCGAACCCGCCTGGAATGGTTCTTGCACATTCCAGGTATATTACCTCTCAAATGCAGCTCGAATGTAGTTGGAATACTGTAGGGATATTGCGATAAATTTCCTCTTGGAGTGCACTTCGAAAGTTTTTGACATGACAAAAACATTCGAGCCGGCCATAAGAATGGGTAAAAATATTTGGAATGCACTCAGAGTTTTTAGAATGTTTTTAGAATGCTCTTCGAATATCCTGGAGTGCACAAAGAATTGTTTTTCAGACGCCATTCTTAATCATTCCGCCTCTAGTGTGACGGGGATTTTATATCCCGCCAGAATGTTTCGAATGTGCCTCGGATGAGCTGAAATATTTATGTTGCCAGCAATCGAACTACCCTAGTGCGCCGTTCAAAGTATATTCTAAATATTCTTACTGCCTTCTTACAGCATTATAAATATTCCTAGTTTTCCAACTACATTCGAACTGCTTTTGAGAGCTACCTGTAATACAGTCGAAAGTTCCAGGCGAATTCAAGCGCATTCTGAGTATTCCAACGGTACTCTTACAATAATTTGAAATTTTTCCACGAATGTGGTGCGAATTTTAAAAATTCTTTGATCAGGCTCATTCTTCTTCATTCCTGCTGTTCCAAATAAGTGTGACGGGGGTATTAGTGAATGACGTTTTATAACATAGCCATTTCAAGCTCAAAGAAACGAACGCGACATGGGTTGTGTTAATCTCGCATCTATGCAGTTCAGTATGTGGCGAAACAGACTCAGCCATATCATTTTCGGGCCTCAAAGCTCTGTAGTAAAAGACGAAGGTGGTGTCAGTTTCGCTGCTATAGGGCTTAATAACGTATAAAATAGACGCGGTGCATGTTGTTTTCGTTTGTTAAGGGGCGTCTAAAAGACGCACGCGTAGGCTCCTATAGGCCATGGTAAAATTCAGTTTATTTGAATGTATTTCTGAATAACAAGTTAAGAAAATTCACTAGTTCACTAAAGACACAAAACAACTGTGACTTTTACTTTAAAACACCTTTTTTATTATTTTGATAAAGTTAGTTACAGAATTGATAAACAGAGTGTCACGTTTTCAACAATTAATATTTTAAATTACAATCCATGTCTGCAAGGTTGTGTCAATGAACAAAATACAACGTTGAGTCAACGTCACATTATGACGGTGTTTTGACGTGGCTGGATCAACGTTGATTTTACGTAAAATTGCTTGCCGGAGGTTACAATACAGAATAAACACAGCAAACAGAATATAAACAGACAAATAGACATACAGTGACAACACCATCATGCAGAGTAATAATAATGAATAAAAACAAATAGAGTGACAAAACTGACGTACATAGTGCTCACAATAAATACAAACACGAACAGTAACAACACCAACAAACAGTAATCAAAATATATACAAACAAACACGGTCACAATACAGACATACACAGTAGAAAGAAATTCACATGTACAGTGACAACAGTAATGTTCACCGTAATGATAATGAAAACAAGTAAAAAGAGTAAAAAACATAGCCGTTCACAGTCATCACAATATGTACAAACACATTCAGTAACAATACAAAATCGACACAGCAAACAGAATATAAACAGACACATAGACATATAGTGAACAACATTATCATGCAGAGTAATAGTAATGATTTAAAACAAATAGAGTGACAAACTGACATAAACAGTAATCAAAATAAATATTAACATGCACAGTGATAATAGTAACGTGCACAATAATCAAAATGACTACAAACAAACACAGACACCATACAGACATACACAGTGATCAGAATAAATTTTGACATGTACTGTTACAACACAACCATGCACAGTAAAAAGAATGAACACAAATTAATCAGGTAATTACACAGTTATACACAGTGATCACAGTATATATATACAAACAAATTCAATGACAAACAAATAGATCACAAACAAATAGAGTAACAAAACAGACATACATAGTGCTCACAATAAATACAAACACCAACAGTAACAACACAAACATACACTGTGATCACAAAAAAAAAACCCAACCCAAACACTGACAAACAAACAGAATATAAACAGACACATGTACATACAGTGACAACACCATAAGGCAGATCTTTGTTAATCTACTTGTTTGTATTTATTGTGAGCGCTGGGTACGTCAGTTTTGTTACTCTATTTGTTTGTGGTCATTTTGATTACTGTGCATTTTAGTGTTGGCACTGTTTGTGTTTGTATTTGTTGTCAGCGATGTGGATGTCAGTTTTGTCAGGTTATTTATTTCTAGTCATTATTTGAACTGTGCATGTTGGCGTTGTCACTGTCACTGTCATATTCTGTTTGCTATGTCTATTCTGTATTGTTACTGAATGTGTTTTTACATATTGTGATGACTGTGTATGGCTATGTTTTCTATCTCTTTTCTTGTGTTCATTGTCATTAGGGTGCACTTTACTATTGTCACCTTATATGATAATATTTATTTTGAGCACTATGTATGTTTGTGTTGCTACTGTTTTTGTCTGCATATAATTCTGATCAATGTTTAATTGTTTGTCCTTCTATTTGTTTATAATCATTATTATTACTGTGCATGTTTGTTTTGTCAGTGTTTGCGTTTCTATTTTTTGTGTTCACTATGTATGTTTGTGTTTTAACTGTGAGTGTTTGTATTTATTGTGAGCACTGTGTATGTCAGTTTGTCATATTCTGTTTGCTGCGTCTATTCTGTATTGTTACTGAATGTGTTTGTACATATTGTGATGACTGTGTATGGGTATGTTTTCTTCCTTTTTTCTTGTGTTCATTGTCATTAGGGTGAACGTTACTGTTGTCTCTGTACATGTCAACATTTATTCTGATCACTGTGTATGTCTGTATTGTGACTGTGTTTCTTTGTATTTATTTTGATTACTGTTTGTTGGTGTAGTTACTGTTGATGTTTGTATTTATTGTGAGCACTGTGTATATCAGTTTTGTTACTCTGTTTGTTTGTAATCATAACTATTACTCTGCATGATGGTGTTGTCACTGTATGTCTATGTGTCTGTTTATATGGTATTTGCTGTGTCTATGTGTTTATTGTGTATTGTTACTGAATGTGTTTGTATATATTGTGATGACTGTGTATGACTTCATTTCACTCTTTTTCCTTGTGTTCATTTTTATTACGGTAAATGTTACTGTAGTCACTGTACATGTGAATTTTTTTCCTAATTACTGCGTATGTCTGTTTAGTGATTGTGTTTGTTTGTATTTATTTTGATTACTGTGTTTGTTGGTGATGTTACTGCTCGTGTTTGTATTTATTGTGAGCACTATGTATGTCAATTTTGTCACTCTATTTGTTTTTAATCATTATTATTACTCTGCATGATGGTGTTGTCACTGTATGTCTATGTGTCTGTTTATATTCTGTTTACTTTCCCAAATTATGTTGTTTTAACATTGAAACAACGTTGAACCATAACGTCGAGAAGACATTGGATAAACATTGGATTTGAAAATTGTGTCAACCGCAGATAACAATGTTGTATCAACGTCAGAAAACAATGTTATATCAACCCCACCCAGCAGGAAATTTTGTTGTTTCAACGTTGAAACAATGTTGAGCTTCAACGTTGACAAGATGTTGGATTAACATTGGATTTGAAAATTAGATCAACGTCAGATAACAATGTATCAAACCCAGTTGTTGGACAACATTCTTGCATGAAAAGACATTAAAATGACCTGAAATGTTTTTATTTTTGGTACAAAACACAGGTACACAATTATAACGTACACTGTAAAAACATCCAAGTGCCTGCTTTGTCTGATTTTTCAACGCATTTAGCTCCTAAGCATGTTTTGCACCTAAGCATGGTACACCCTTTTAGCCTGGATGTGTGTAGCAGTAGTACATGTTTGATGGCTAAATATATGTAGGGTATAAATGTATGTTAAAATTTCCTAGGTTTAGATTAATATATATATATATATATATATATATATGACCTGTTTATTGTGTATATATATTAACAGATAACTATAACTATATATATATATACTTAATCCACAGCTAGCGAGTAGAACAAAAGACTTGACCGTGCTGTATTCGACATACAAGCACGTGATGTACGAGTGCATTCCATGGTCTGTTGCACTACTAGTGTAGTAGCAAATCAGAGGCTGTGGTTTAAGCCAGATACAACACTCATCGCCAAGCTGTACGTGAAAATTACTAGCCAATACACTCGTAATATTTCACGTACAGCTCAGCGACTGGTATTGTATCTATCACAACAAAGTCACAGTCACCTCAACCTGTCTATCTATAATAGGTTACCAAGAACTGTCAACTTTATATCACTCCATCACATTTACAGCAACTTATTCATCCTAGTGTTAGCTGACCTTGCAAGGAATTTAGTTTATTGGAATGTATTTCTGAATAACAAGTTAATAAAATTCACTAGTTCACTAAAGACACAAAACAACTGTCACTTTTACTTTAAAACCCTTTTGTTATTATTTTGTTATAGATAGGTTGAGGTGACCGTGACTTTCTCATATATATATATATATATATATATATATATATATATATATATCTTGGAGAATAAAGACAATACACTATGAAAAAGTGCTCTACCATTTATTATGCGGTTGATCTACCTAAGGGCGAGGCCTCAGGGCCGAAACGGCCATAGGGTATTTTTTATTAAAATGGAGAGAAAAGACTAATTTATTCGTATCCTCGATTTTATATATATATATATATATATATATAACTGAACATTGGAAATCCTAACTTAAAGGCCATACACATATACCCTACATATACAGACTTGACATTTAATATGGAATATTTCAGTTTTACGTAGGTAAAATGCATTCTTTATCAAAAAACTCAGATCTCATATAAGATATCTGACTGGAGAAGTGTGAAGTCAGGTGTGTCGCTACCAATTAACTGATTATCAAGTCTGTTGCACTGCTGCATTATGTAATATGCAGTGATTTAATTGGGTAGTGCTCCTTTGGGCTGGTCAAAGCTTGGCTTTGGCGAAGCATGGTTCTGTCAAAAAAGTATCCATATGTCAGCAACTACTGTATAGAAGAATTTAAAATTTTGCATGCAAGCGGTTGGTTTTGCAATGTGTAAAGTGAAATTAGCAGTGTTTTACAAAATTGTTAAGCTTTGCCAGAATGGCACGAAAAAGACAGACAATTGCTAGACGGATTATTGCGCCAAATGGAACGGTCTGCACAGTTTCATAGAGTAATGCCCAGACTTATATACTCACACAGAGACCTCGCCCAATGTATCGTTATCTTACCACCAGGGTATAGGACTCAATGTCCTTCAGGATATGCTGCTGCAATTAAACCCAAACCACCCAGTCCGTTTTGAATGAGGGGCAAATTGTCACCAAAACGCATTTTTCAAGGCTCTTAGCGAACACCAAACTGGTTTTAGCAGGTTAGAATACCAGGCCACCTCTGGGGAAGTCACTGTAAACAGCAAAACAGCGTAGTCTGTTTCTCTAATGATTTGGGGACCATGACATTTTCTGGGTAGAACATTGAAACCGCGTGGTTTTCTTTATTGAGGTCAGATTTCACCTGTACCGCTAAAGTGGTCAAAACAGAGTTTACAGAGGCCTACGACAAGGCGTGTGCCACTTCTGAAGTGACTTGGGTCATTGGCAGTGTCAATATTTGGAGTGGATACCACATTGGTGCCAAAACACCAATGGAAGTCATCAATGAAAACCAGATCACATAAAGGAATAATCTGGGAACCACTTGATTATCATTTGATAGGGGCACCTTAGGAACAGATTTAGGTTGCACGATCAGATTGCCGGTTCACACAGAGCACTTTCAATAGCAGATAACTTACAGAACCAAGGGAATGAACAGCTACCTTGGTCATCAAAATCGCCATATTTGAACCACATAGACAATATGGGGGTAGGTCATTAGTCGCCGAATCAATGGTCTGCATGTCCTAAAACAAAACGGAACCAAATTGGACAAGTTTAAACCGTTGCCTGGAATTTTATTCCAGATTGAATTTCAAAAACCTATCCTAAAGTATGCCTTGCTGCTTGAAAGCTCTGGTAGCAGGGAGATGAGGTCAGGCATAACAGCGACTGTTGCTGTGACTACACACTGATATTAGGGACCTTTGTGGGGCATGAAACTCTTTTAAAGACGATAATTTGGGAAATATGGAGATCCAAAATATCGTTTTTCAATGGTTGTCGTATGACTTAAAATAGGCAATGTATTTTTAATTGCTTCAAGAGCGAATTCAATTAATGAACTGATGTCACAATGACATGGAATAGATTATCAGAAGTTATTAAAACATGATTTTAATCCTTATTTTCATTTATCAGTCTGCAATATAGAAAAAACTGTGACATACACAGTGATCAGAATAAATTTTGAAATGTACAGTGACAACAGTAACGTGCACCGTAACGATAATGAACACAAGTAAAAAGAGTAAAAAACATAGCCGTTCACAGTCATCACAATATATACAAACACATTCAGTAACAATACAAAATCGACACAGCAAACAGAATATAAACAGACACATAGACATATAGTGAACAACATTATCATGCAGAGTAATAGTAATGATTATAAACAAACAGAGTGACAAAACTAACATACACAGTGCTCATAATAAATACAAACACCAACAGTAACAACACAAGCACATGCAATGATGACAAAAAATACAAATGCAAATACCAACAAAACAAACATGCACAGTAATAATAATATTTATAAACAAATAGAAAGACAAACAGACTTAAACAGTGATCAGAATTATATGCAGACAAAAACAGTAATAACACAAACATACACAGTGCTCGAAATAAATATTATCACATAAGGTGACAGTAGTAAAGTGCATCCTAATGACAATGAACACAAGAAAAAATTTAGAGAGAAAACATAGCCATACACAGTCATCACAATATGTAAAAACACATTCAGTAACAATACAGAATAGACACAGCAAACAGAATATAAACAGACACAGAGATACATAAGATAAACACACAGGAATACAGTGACAACACAATCATGCAAGAGTTATAGTAAATATTACAAACAAATAGAGTGACAAAACTGACATACATAGTGCTCATAATAAATACAAACACAAACAGTGACAACACAAACATGCACAGTAATCAAAATATATAAAAACAAACACAGTCAAAATACAGACATACACAGTGATCAGAATAAATTTTGACATGTACAGTGACAGGAGTAACGTTCACCGAGGTAAGCGTATTATAAGATGGGCTAGGGAATTTTGCCAATAGAGCGGTTTGTGTGATAACTACTGTAGTTATTTTTCATACCACACGGTGTATTCCCACTCACAATATGATGATGTAGACGTATGACCCTTTTAGGCTCAACAAGTAGGGGTAAACTTACAGTTAATAGCATTGAATTTAATTTGTTTAGGTGTTATCTTGTGTGTGTGTGTGTTGTTTTAAAGAATCCCACATGTAATATGAGAACCGAATAACTGAAATGAGTTAAAACAGAGTTAGAAGGAGAAGATTTATAAATTAACATTATTATTTATTTATAAGCATTTTCACATGATTATTTTAAAATGAATGTTTGATAAAGATAACATGTTTTGGGGTATTGACTTTGGCAACTGAGAAAGGGGGGAGGGCTCATCATACTGAGCTGGCACAATGCCTACATACGTGTCTATGCACGTAATTAATTTTAATATATTAGTTTCCACATATAATATTAATGGGCAAAACAATCCACATCATTATATATATTATAAAATGTATATTGTATTATTTATAAATGGGCAAAACAATCCGCACAATCATAATATAGGCCTACATGTTACATTAACCAAGTGTATAGGCTACAAGTTGGGAATTAACGATGTTGTGAGGGGAATTAGTATGAGTACCCCCTCCCCCTCTCCCCCGTTAATTTACTCTTTTGTAGTTGAAATTGTCAGTTACATCTATGAACTTACATAATCTGAAGATACATGAAATTAAATGGATTAATTACACTTTATTAATCGATTTCAAATGAATAACATGCAGTGGTGGATTTAGGGCCAGGTGTGTGTTGGGTCCTGACCCCCCTTTGATGTTTTTAAAAAATAACATTATGTCGAGAAAAGTGGGAACAGTGTGGGTTGATTTGTCCCATAAATAGTTTATAATGGTAAACCTGTTAATTGTTTCTTGGTACCGATTTGTATATTTGATGCTAGCTCAGGAAGCAAAAAAGATATAACTGTTATTCTGCTAATTTATTGCCCACCAACGAAGTAGATTTTAACAATTTAATTGACCCATTCTTACCAAGAAAAATGTTCAAAGCAAAAATATAGTGGTATGCTCAGATGCTTTATTTACTACTTTTAAAATGTACATGTAGTTCTGTCTCATTTTTGTACTAGGTACCTAGCAATCTCTTAGGACGTATAAAATAAATGCTTAATCAAAATCAGGGATTCGATATGAAAGACATTTGTTGTAGATGAATATTTTTCTTTTGTTTACACACTCCTTTTTGTTAATTCAATTTTGTTTTGGTGTTTTTTCCTGTTAGGAATCCTGTAACTTAGTTTATAGAAGTGAATAATTTGTTCACTGGGTGCTGTTTTACTGAGCCGCACATATATAATCCACCGAGCTTAAACCTGTGAAACATTGGGTTGGGAGTTTTGCACATGCATGCCCACTATTAAGCAATGTTGGTGGTTACCAAATAATAGCAAAAACTAAAAAAGTGTAGTCCCAAAAAAACCAAAAATATATTTATTCACATAAGTCTTAGGGATCGTTCACATGTAAAATCTATTTTCTAAAAATCTGTTTTCTATTCGTGGTATCTTGTGATCATGGTCTGTGCCCTGAATACCCCGCAGCGTAATTACTGGCAGCGCGAGCCAGTTACTTCCAAAGCTGTAATTAATTCTCAGCTGCGCTCGGAGTGATCACAAGATACCGCGAATAGAAAATGGGGAGTCTCACTAATTTACTGTCAGATAATCTGGCTTAAATGTCCGTCCCGCCTACTACAAGCTGTAAGGGGGTAATTAACTTTCGTGCCCACTCGGCTGACAGCTATTTAGAGTGAATCCCCAGGGAGTTAGGTCGATTGTAAACAACTCAGACAAATATAATAAACTCTATTTTCCAATGCAATGTCATTGGTTACCAAATAATACCAAAAACTAAATAAATGTATTCCCCCCCCCCAAAAAAAAAAACAAAAAAACAAAAATACATTTATTCACATAAGTCTTATAATACTTTTAGCATTACTATGTCACCCACAGAAAAAGTAGTTTTAGTTTTAGATTTATATTTTACATTGAATACAATGTAAACAACTCAGACAAATATAACAAATTCTATTTTACCACCATAATGGTGGTTCTTGCAATTATTCTGGAATCTGTGCTTGCCACTAAACCATATGTGACCTTCAATCTTCACAGATGATTAACCTCTGATAATCTCTTAAGAGATGGGGGAAACACTCTAAATTATTAGTACCACCGGCATGTATGCTGGCAATACTCATGTTTTTTGTGACACTCATTTGAATGCGCCTCTTGTCATAATTTTTGAAAATTCAATGCTAAATATCTCTTAAACCGAAGGAATTATGGGAAAATTTACTATAGAAGTCTGACCAAAAGTCATGTGGAGATTCCAAATATACCCTTGGATTTGACTTTTGCCCTTTATTTTAAGGTCAAACAGGCTCTTAGGTGTGTGTACTGCAGGTAATAAAGAGACCTACGATTTGGAACTGGAAAAAATGTTGCAAACCACCCAAAATTATTATTTTTTTTATTAAAAATTTAACTGTATTCCAGTTTATTAATTTTTCTCATAAAATTAACTAAGAGGGCTATGGCTTAACTTAAGTGGCTCTTTCACTTCACTTGCACAGTTTTGTTCAGATCTTAAAATAATTTTTCCCACAATTATATAAAAATGAAGACATAAATACAGTACAGTATTATACCCTTAATTCAGATGCTAGTGCACATGACTTTTTAACAAGTCCATCACCCAGACACCATTTTCAAAGATATACCAGCAACATCCCATTTGCACTTTATACAAAGGGTAATAATACAAACATATAAAAAGATGTAATGGAACCCCCACAGTTAATGCAAAAGTTTGAACCAATATTCTTCATATATAATATTTGATATAAGTGTATGGCAGTATATAATAGTAACACAATTTCCAGGATTTGATAGTAGTAGCCTCTTACAGAATTATACTGGATCCATTATCATTTCTGCATTAAATAAAGACATGCAATACAGTTATAATCACTGGGCCAGTTAAAATTCCCTTTTGCACTTGTACAATTAAAAAAACTGTCACAAGTGTTGCATTATGACAAAGTTAACCTGCTCTTATGCCCAATAGGTATTATTTTGAAGTGCCTTTTGTCTGCAACAACTGAAAATCAAGAAAAAGATACTATTAGTTATTAGCATTATATTAATCATCAAACCAAAGGTATAACACAGTGACATTTCCAGACAGACAGGTGGGAAAACATGACCCCATCTATTTTGGAAGCGTCAAGAGTCCAGGAATTTTAAGTGTCAAAAACTGTGAGATCCTTAAAGGCTTTCTCTGGGCATAGTAAACTTTTAAGCAATTGTATGAATTTGCCAACTAAATCCATAAATATAAATATTAATGCATGTCTTGAAAATAAATAAGAATGCACATTACATCTTTCTTAGAATTACATTTTTGTTTTTTTTAATGTAACATCCAACTCTTACTTGTAAATCAAAATATCTTAATTCTCATTATTATTATTTTAACAAAATTAAATTCCATATTCATACCAACATTTCTTAAAATCAAAATAAATATAGCCTAAGCACTAAAAAGTCTTGTGGGAGATCTTTGGTGTTTTGTCCAATCCATATTCCAACAGGTGCTCCATTGCCTGAATAAAAATAATAAAGATAACAAAAATACTATTAATACACCAGGAAAAAAAGGAAAATCTGTACACAATGTTTTAATGTATATATACAAATATGTCTATACAAAGTTAATTTTGTTGTTCAATACATTACAGATTAGTTGATGTTATTAATACTTCTATCACCAAATGTCATTGGTGATTTTCCATGTGACATTTAATGTTGTCATTTCATTATATTGCACATGTTGGTGCTTTGTGGAGGAACAGCATCTTCAATGATAAGTTAAAGCTTGTATAATTTCAAAGTGGAGAAAGCATTTGTTACATTTATAATATAAAAATATGAATGATTATGGTATTCATTTTAAAATAACACTTATCTCACAAATTGCACCATTCTCCCGTTCTCCTAACTCAAATGTACAGCAATCAACTCAGAAAAAAATAATTAAAAATTAGAATAAAAAATTATGGTCTGCAGTAATATGATTATTACAAAATCCACAGATAAAATCGACCAACATTGAGTATCGAGTGCCAGTTTGTCACCATGGCATTGACCATGAAAAACAACTAGATGGCTTCACTTGTAGACTATGAAGAAGAAACTGAACTGGCAAACAATTTATGAACAGATCATCATCATCATCATCATCATTTAGAGCCTATAATGTTCCACTGTTGGACAAAGGCCTCAGCATGCTTTTTCCATTGTTTCCTATCCTGAGCCTCAGATTTCCAGTTTGGCCAAGGTTTCTTCTTCCAAGACTTCCAGTAGTCATCTAATTCATCCCTCCATCATTTGACCGGCCTTCCTCTTTTTCTTTGTCCATACCTTGGGGTCCATTCTGTAAGCCTGATTGTCCATGCCACCTATTGTCCTTCATTCTTTTGACATGTCCTGCCCACCTCCATTTCATTTCTTTAACTGTGAGCAGTATGTCCTTAACTTTGGTCTGTTCACGTAACCATACATTCGTTTTCCGCTCTCTTGGACTGATGAACAGATAGAATTTTAAAAAGCAACACTAGTTTTTAAATCATTAAATGGACATTCACCAAAATACATCAGGGACTTACTGGGTACATGTACCAGTACTACGACCATGGACACTACAGACAGAATCATCTGATTACGTAATAAGGGAAATCTCTGGCATAAAGACACAATTAAGGTCCAATATGGGCTTTGGTTGAAATATGGGATTGCTTTAACTCTGAAATTAAAAACTCCAAAGACTTGGATACTATATATATATATATATATATATATATATATATATATATATACTCCCCCTAGTATGTGTGTGTGTGTGTGTAAGATAAATGTACACACATAATATGTTTTACCCTCTATAAATATAAATAAGTTTATTATTATTATTATTATTATTATTATTATTATTATTATTATCAAGCTAATTCTTTGTCCAAGTGGAAATTAACTAACACCAGTCTTGCAACTTCAAAAATAAAAGTGATCAATAAATTTATCACACATACACACACTCACACACGAAAACACATAAACATTAATTTAAATAGCGACCTTCATTGCTGTTAAGTTTACCCGCTATTTTCAGGTTAATGTCTACGTCATCATTTTGTGAGTGGGAATACAGTGCACCAAGTGGTATGAAAAATACCTATTTCTCACACAAAGCCCTCTATTGGCAAAATCCCCTAGCCCATCTTATAACACACTAACTGTTCACCATAATGAGAATGAACACAAGGAAAAATAGTGTAAATGAAGTTGTACACAGTCATCACAATATATATATATATACAAACACATTCAGTAACAATACAGAATAGACACAGCAAACATAAGATAAACAAACACACAGGCACACAGTGACAACACCATCATACACAGTAATAGTAATGATTATAAACAAATAGAGTGACAAACTGACATACACAGTGATCAAAATAAATATTAACATGTACAGTGATAATAGTAGCATGCACCAAAGTGAGAATGAACACAAGGAAAAAGAGTGAAAACAAAGCCGTATTTAAAGTCATCACAATATGTACAAACACATTCAGTAACAATACAGAATAGACACAGCAGACAGAATATAAACAGACACATACAGATACATAGGATAAACAAACACACAGGGATACAGAGACAACACAATCATGCAGAGTAATAGTAAAGATTTCAAACAAATAGAGTGACAAAATTGACAATAATGTTTACCTTAATGAGAATGAACACAACAAAAAAGAGTGAAAGTAGTACACAGTCATCTCAAAATGTACAAACACATTCAATAACATGACAAAATAGACACCGGAAACAGAATATAAAGAGACACATACACAAACAGTGACAACATCATCATGCAAAATAATGTGTTTGTTTGTATTTAATTTGATTACTGTGCATGTTTGTGTTGTCACTATTCATGTTTGTATTTATTATAAGCGCTGTGTATGTTAGTTTTGTCACTTTATTTTTTAATAATCATTGCTATTACCCTGCATGATGATGTTGTTCACTTTATGTCTATGTGTCTGTTTATATTCTGTTTACAGTGTCTATTTTGTATTGTTAGTGAATGTGTTTGTATATTAGATTGTGATGACTGTGTACGACTTCGTTTTCAATATTTTTCCTTGTGTTCTTTCTCATTATGGTGAATGTAACTGTTGTCACTGTACATGTGAAATTTATTTCTAAACACTGTGTATGCCTGTATTTTGACTGTGTTTGTTTATTTATTTAGATTACTGTGCATGTTTATGTTGTCACTGTTGATGTTTGTATATATTGTGAGCACTGTGTATGTCAGTTTTGTTACTCCATTTGTTTGTAATCATAACTATTACTCTGCATGATGATGTTGTCACTGTTTGTCTATGTGTCTGTTTATATGCTGTTTGCTGTGTCTATTCTGTATTGTTACTGAATTTTTTTGTATATGTTGTGATGACTGTGTATGGCTATGTTTTTTACTCTTTTGCGTTGTGTTCATTCTCATTATGTTGCACGTTACTGTTGTCACTGTACAAGTGATGTTTTTTTAATGACTGTGTATGTATTTTTTCTGACTGTGTTTGTTTGTATTTTTTTATTACTGTGTTTGTTGGTGTTGTTACTGTTGGTGTTTGTATTTATTGTTAGCACTGTGTATGTCAGTTTTATCAGTTTATTTATTTCTAGTCATTATTTTAACTGTGCATGTTGGTGTTGTCACTGTCATCATAGTTTATGTGCCTGTTTATAATCTGATAACTGTTTCCATTCTGTATTGTCATTGAATGTGTTTGTATATATATTGTGTTCACTGTGCATGACTGTGTTTATTCTTGTTATTGTGCATGGTTGTGTTGTCACTGTACATGTCAAAATTTATTCTGATCACTGTGCATGTCTATATTGTGACTGTGTTTGTATGTATTCATTTTAAATATTGTGCACGTTACTACTGTCACTGTACATGTTAATATTTATTTTGACCACTGTTTATGTCATTTTTTTATGTTGATGTTTGTATTTATTGTGAGCACTGTGTATGTCAGTTTTTTTTACTCTATTTGTTTGTAATCAATTCCATTACTCTGCATGATGGTGTTGTCACTTTATGTCTATGTGTCTGTTTATATGCTGTTTGCTGTGTCTATTCTGTATTGTTACTGAATGTGTTTATCTGTATATGACTTTGTTTTCACTCTTTTTCCTTGTGTTCATTCCCATTATGGTGAACATTACTGTTGTCACTGCACACATCAAATTTTTTTCTAATCACTGTGTATGTCTGTATTTTGACTGTGTTTGTTTTTATATATTTTGATTATTGTGCATGTTTGTGTTGTCACTGTTTGTGTTTGTATTTATTGTGAGCACTGTGTATGTCAGCTTTGTCACTCTATTTGTTTGTAATCATTACTATTACTCTGCATGATGGTGTTTTCCCTGTATGTCTGTGTCTGTTTATATTGTTTGCTGTGTCTATTATGGTATAGATAAAGTACAAGGCACTGAGCTTTACGAGAAATAGAGCAGATAATTGGCAAGGCGAAGCCGAGACAATTATCTGCTCTATTTCTCTTAAAGCTTGGCACTGAGTGCTTTATCTGGCTTAAAGCACGATTAATTAACCCTGTACACTGGTGCGTGGAACGCATTTGTGGATGATGTGACTTTTCACGAAATAAAGCATGGCGCGACCTATTGTCTTTTGACAGGAGGGTGCTTTAAGGTATAGATAAAGTACCAGGCGCTGAGCTTCAGGAGGAATAGAGCAGTTATCTGCTCTTTATGTCTCCTCATTAATATCATATTCACAAAAATCGTATTCATATTTTCATTTTCATATGTTACAGTGAGATAAACTAAACTAAACTAAACTTAAATATTAATCCAAGCCAAAGGATAAGTAAATGACAAACACAGATAAATAGTGTTCGAAATTTGGCCGGTAGCAGCCGCTTTTATTGAAAGGTCCCTCTATTAAAGAATGGTGTTAGATATTGTATAGCATTAAATAATGTTAATTAGTTAAAATTACGTAATGTTATCTCTTAAAAATAAATATCAAAACAAATAGTGCAAATATTTTCATTTGTGGGGTTGCAAAGAGGCAGTTATCTGCTCTATTTCTCATAAAGCTCAGTGCCGAGTGCTTTATCTGGCTTAAAGCACAATTAATTAAGCCTGTGCACTGGTGCATGGAACGCATTCGTGGATGACGTGACTTTACACAAAATAAAGCACGGCACGACCTGTTGTCTTTTGACAGGAGAATGCTTTAAGTATTATTACTGAATGTGTTTGTTCATATTGAGATGACTGTGTACGACTTCGTTTTCACTATTTTTCTTTGTGTTTATTCTCATTACATTGAACATTACGGTTGTCACTCTACATGTGAAATTTTTTTTGTAATCACTGTATATGTCTGTTTTGTTGCTGTGTTTGTTTGTATTTATTTTGATTACTGTGTTTGTTGGTGTTGTTACTGTTTGTGTTTGTATTTATTATGAGCACTGTGTATGTTAATTTTGTCACTATTTGTTTGTAATCATTACTATTACTCTGCATGATGGTGTTGTAACTGTATGTCTATGTGTCTGTTTATATTCTGTTTTGTTGCTGTGTCTATTCTGTATTATTACTGAATGAGTTTGTACATATTGAGATAACTATGTATGTCTGTGTTTTCACTCTTTTTCCTTGTGTTCATTTTCATTACAGTGAATGTTACTGTTGTCACTGTACATGTGAAATTTTTTCTAATCACTATGTATGTCTGTTTTGTGACTGTGTTTGTTTGTTTGTATTTATATTGATTACTGTGTTTGTTGGTGTTGTTACTGTTTGTGTTTGTATTTAATATAAGCACTGTGTTTGTCAATTTTGTCATTCTATTTGTTTGTAATCATTACTATTACTCTGCATGATGGTGTTATAACTGTATGTCTATGTGTCTATTTATATTCTTTTTGCTGTGTCTATTCTGCATTTTTACTGAATGAGTTTGTACATATTTAGATAACTATGTATGTCTGTGTTTTCACTCTTCTTCTTTGTGTTCATTTTTATTACAGTGAATGTTACTGTTGTCACTGTACATGTGAAATTTTTTCTAATCACTGTGTATGTCTGTATTTTGTTTTAATTTATTTTGAATAATGTGCATGTTTGTGTTGTCACTGTTCGTGTTTGTACTTATTGTGAGCACTGTGTATGTCAGTTTTGTAACTCTTTTTGTTTGTAATCATTACCAATACTCTGCATGATGGTGTTGTCACTGTATGTCTATGTGTCTGTTTATATTCTGTTTGCTGTCCCAGATAGCATGCAAACGTTGGGCAAATGTTGGCCCAACGTTGCATTGGTTGACCATGCATACGTTGGCCCAACGTTGGGTTTCCATCTAAAGGCTCACTTTGGCCAACGGTTGGCTGAACGTATTTGGCCAACGTTAATCAATTTCAATGCTAATGCATTGCCAACGTATTCCCAACCAAACTACGTTGGCCCTACATTGGGCCAACTAATATTCAACATTGGCCCAACAATTACCCAACCTGTAACCAACAGCGTATTTACGTTGGTTCTACTAATAATCAACATTGGTCCAACGATTACCCAACCTCAAACCAACATTGCATTGACATTGGGCCAATGGTAGGCCATCTGGTCACCGAGGTATCTGCAATTTGCACAATGATTAATGACCCAACCTAAAACCAGGGACACAGTGATTTACATCATTGAACCAAAGGCAAAATAATTTTATCCAGAATCACATACGTAGTAGGGCACTGTAAAAACATGTCTGATGCACAGGCAGATCAGTGTCCTGATGAAATATCTTAAGCATCTGAAATCTGCAGACTGCAAGGTATAACTGAAAAATTAACAAACTGATTAATGGATGAATTCTTCAGAGGACTTGATCTGCCTGTGTTGCGGTTGAAACAAAAAGATTAGTGATATATTTTAAACTGTTTAATTAATTCATAACATTACACTGAACAAATACCTTCAACCAACTAAATGTGATGTGAATGGAAAAATAATATAAAAAGACATCTCAAAGAAACTTTTTATATAGATATTATAATATTAAATTTAAACAATCATAAATGTGTTTTATATGAATTGTCAAATGATTAATGTCAAGAAAATTATTACCAGTCCTGTGAAAGAACTTTCCACCTTATTCCTGGAGTCAAGGCAGTTTTTTCACCCAATCCAAGATTCACAATTATTTTAATTTCTAAAAAATCTTCATTAAATTAAATTTAAATCCAGAAAAAGTGCCACTGAAAGAGCTGAAGAAATTAGTAGGACATATCAATCCCTGGTAGTCATAGATGATATCAGGATTCCGGACCCATTCATGGTGGATTCATGGACAGGAGAACCAAAGAGCATCGAGCTATGGCCTCCCATCACAATCTATGACATTTCAGAATTTTTAAAAGAACATAATGTTGCAATATCAAATGCCAGTTTAAGAACACATCTGTTGAGGGACTATAAAGAGCAGAAAGCTTATTCATATTTTCCTCCAACTGGGTGTTTGAAGTGAAACATTTTAATGTCCCAAATTCTTCCATTATACTATTAAGAGCAAATGTCACTCCCTCTCAAAGGCTAAATGACCCACCACACCAGGCCTGGATTGCTAGCAGTAAGGATGGCAAAATATTGAGGGCCTATTGCACATGCTTTGCTGGACTTGGAGAGGCATGTAATCATGTGGCTGCCATTTTGTTTTAAGTGGAGTATGGATGGAGATCTGGGCTATGCCAGCCAGCTAGCACATCCAAAGAATATGTTTGGCGAGCACCAAAGCAGTCGAAGGCCATCCTGACCCCAAAGCGGATTCAAGATATGGCTTGGAAGTCTCCCTCTATGGCAAATATAGGTATTAACGATTGGTCAACTTATTAAATTCCCTACTTCATATCATCAGTCAAATAAGCAATGGAAATTATTTGATCTATGTATACAGTACCAGAACTGCCATAAAAATATTATATTTTAAATATTATAGAATGTTTTTAGTTTATTATATACAACAAACTATATAGTACAATCTGTGAAGCTGACGTTATATGTTGTCAATAGAAACTAAAAATATGATTTTATTATGCTTTTGAATTCAGACAGCTCCAAGGTAATAAACCCAGAGCATCGGGCAAAGTACCAACCAGAGGTAGATCTGAGCAAGGGCCAGAGTCTCAAGGAATTCATAGATGTCCTTAAGATCATCCAAGATGATGCTGTTTTCCTTAAAGAGAGGGAGGAAGGCCACTTTTTGCCTGAAACTAATCAAAGTCTACCCCCACCATGCCAAAAAGTACAGCACAGAGGAAGACTTCATTGAAAATCTCCCCAGTTACGTCAAGGATGAAATAAAAGGTAACACACCTATTTTTTAATTAATAGACATAATTATGCAGTTTTTAGCATAGGTTAATATTTGTTATGCAATTTCTATTTTCATATCAAATGCTTGCTAACATGTGAGTGTTATTTTATTTTCAGATATAGAAAAGGCAACAAGGGGTCAAGCAAGAAATTCAGTCTGGTTTGAGCAGAGGGAAGGCTCCTTGACAGCTTCATGTTTTCATGATATTCACACAAAAATGGAGTCATCCAAAAAGACAGAGGTCAACTTTAACCCCCTCATAAGTAGATTAATTACTTTATATCAGCCCCCCCTTCTGATTTACCTGCATTAAAGTATGGATGTGACATGNCTGTGTATGTCTGTATTGTGACTGTGTTTGTATTTATTCATTTTAAATATTGTGCACGTTACTACTGTCACTTTACATGTTAATATTTATTTTGACCACTGTTTATGTCAGTTTTTTTATGTTGATGTTTGTATTTATTGTGAGCACTGTGTATGTCAGTTTAGTTACTCTATTTGTTTGTAATCATTACTATTACTCTGCATGATGGTGTTGTCACTGTACGTCTATGTGTCTGTTTATACTCTGATAACTGATTCCATTCTGTATTGTCATTGAATGTGTTTTTATATATATTATGATCACTGTGTATGACTGTGTAATCACCCGATTAATTTGTGTTTATTCTTGTTACTATGCATGGTTGTGTGGTCACTGTACATGTTAAAATTTATTCTGATCTCTGTGTATGTCTGTATTGTGACTGTGTTTGTATTTATTCATTTTAAATATTGTGCACGTTACTACTGTCACTTTACATGTTAATATTTATTTTGACCACTGTTTATGTCAGTTTTTTTATGTTGATGTTTGTATTTATTGTGAGCACTGTGTATGTCAGTTTAGTTACTCTATTTGTTTGTAATCATAACCATTACTCTGCATGATGGTGTTGTCACTTTATTTCTATGTGTCTGTTTTTGTATATATTGTGATGACTGTGTATGACTTTGTTTTCTGTCTTTTTCCTTGTGTTCATTCCTATTATGGTGAACATTACTGCTGTCACTGTACATGTGAATTTTTTTTGTAATCACTGTGTATGACTGTGTTTTGACTGTGTATGTTTTTATTTATTTTGATTACTGTGCATGTTTTTGTTGTCACTGTTCGTGTTTGTATTTACTGTGAGCACTGTGTATGTCAGTTTTGTCACTCTATTTGTTTGTAATCATTACCATTACTCTGCATGATGGCATTGTCACTGTATCTCTATGTGCCTGTTAATATTCTGTCTGCTGTGTCTATTCTGTATTGTTACTGAATGAGTTTGTATATATTGTGATGACTGTGTGTAACACAAGTAGTGTTAGAAAAGGAATAGAGTCTTGTTGGGGTGATATAAGTTGTTTATTCTCCTCTCTGTCTGTACCAGTTATAAAATACTCGTCAATCAAGGAAAGTTTAAATTGAAATAAAAAATTGAATAAATAAATAAATGAAATACTTAACTACTTTAATGCAATAATTACAATGGAAATAATCTAGAATGCTGTAATTGAGAAATCTGCAATAGCACAATATGGCACAATTTAGGCACCCAACATCTTTGAGACAACTAGCACAATTTGTGTAACATGAGACAGCAGAGAAAGCATGAGGCGCATTACTCCTTCAGAATATCTAATTGAACCTTAAACATGTTTTACTTATAAAAATTCTACCACATAAGACAAGGTGTGTCATAAAAACCATTAAATTTCACAGCAAAGAACTAGTACAGTACGTGTAGATAAATCAATTAAAATCAATGTGGGTCAAACTGCTTCTCAGTAAGCGTTAAACTCAAAAACAAGCCAAAAACAACAATTCACTTAACTAAGCACATCTTAATTTCTCTCTAGTTACAAAAAATGACATTAAAAATAATTTTACTCACATTCCTGGTTGGACAGGGTTCTCAAAGGTATACACTTGGTTTAAACAACTTCTGGGATTATGAAAATGCATTTTCTTCCTCTCAAGAACAGAACAAAGGAATGTGCTGTGCTAGGAAATTTAAACCCCCTCAAGGAATCTCATTAAAAGACAATCAAAAGAAACTATTTGCTAGTTAATATTTTCTATCAGCAAAAGGGGTCAGCACCTTACAGCCTACTCTTATTAGTCATTGGCAATACAGGGTAAAACTTAATAGTTAGGTTAAATGTTCAGCTAGCTAAAATTTGCCAGGTGATACACTGTGTATGACTTTGTTTTCACTCTTTTTCCTTGTGTTCATTCCCATTATGATGAACGTTATTGTAATAAATTCCATTACTCTGCATGATGGTGTTGTCACTTTATGTATATGTATCAGTTTATGTGCTGTTGGCTGTGTCTATTCTGTATTGTTACAGAATGTGCTAATATATATTTTGATGACGATGTATGACTTTGTTTTCACTTTTTTTCCTTGTGTTCATTCCCATTATGGTGAACGTTACTGTTGTCACTGTACACGTCAAATTTTTTCTAATCACCGTGTATGTCTGTATTTTGACTGTGTTTGTTTTTATATATTTTGTTTACTGTGCATGTTTGTGTTGTCACTGTTTGTGTTTGTATTTATTGTGAGCACTGTGTTTGTCAGTTTTTTTTTACTCTATTTGTTTGAAATCATTACCATTACTCTGCATGATGGTGTTGTCACTTTATGTCTATGTGTCTGTTTATATGCTGTTTGCTGTGTCTATTCTGTATTGTTACTGAATGAGTTTGTACATACTGTGATGACTGTGTGCAGCTAGGTTTTTTACTTTTTTTTCATTGTGTTCGTTCTCATTATGGTGCACGTTACTGTTGTCACTGTACATTTGATATTTTTTCTAATCACTGTGTATGTCTGTGTTTTGACTGTGCTTGTTTTTATTTATTTCCATTCTGTGCATGTTTGTGTTGTCACTGTGCGTGTTTGTATTTATTGTGAGCACTGTGTATGTCAGTTTTGTCACTCTATTTGTTTGTAGTCATTTTGAACACTTTGCATTTTAGCATTGGCACTGTTTGTGTTTATATCTATTGTCAGCAATGTGGATGTCATTTTTGTCTGTTTATTTATTTTTAGTCATTATTTTAACTGTGCATGTTGGTGATGTCACTGTCATTATAGTTTATGTGTCTGTTTATACTCTGATAACTGTTTCCATTCTGTATTGTCATTGAATGTGTTTGTATATATATTGTGATCACTGTGTATGACTGTGTAATCACCCGATTAATTTGTGTTTATTCTTGTTACCATGCATGGTTGTATGGTCACTGTACATGTTAAAATTTATTCCGATCACTGTGTATGTCTTTATTGTGACTGTTTGTTTGTATACATTTTGATTATTGTGCATGTTATTATTGTCACTGTACATGTTAATATTTATTTTGACCACTGTTTATGTCAGTTTTTTTATGTT
>NW_019773581.1:580489-590606 GCF_001039355.2 Lingula anatina | reverse complement strand
TCGTGTTCATTCTTATTATGGTAAATGTTACTGTTGTCACTGTACATTTGATATTTTTTTCTAATCATTTTGTATGTCGGTAATTTGACTGTGCTTGTTTTTATTTATTTTGATTACTGTGCATGTTTGTGTTGTCACTGTTCGTGTTTGTATTTATTGTGAGCAATGTGGATGTCAGTTTTGTCAGTTTATTTATTTTTAGTCATTATTTTAACTGTGCATGTTGGTGTTGTCACTGTCATTATAGATGTATTTATTGTCGTTTAACAGGTCAACGATGATGTGTCTTAGGAGGAAGGTCATTAGGAGGTACAGGGGGAGCTGTGTTCAAAAGGTGAACAGATCACGTGAGGATGGGAAACGATCATTCGAAGTCGAGCTATGCTACTGCACAGACATTCCAGTTTTCCTAAGCTTGAATTTCATATTTTAAACTTCTATTATGCCAAAGGGAAGAAAATCACAAAGGATAGTGAAAGTGTTTGTGTCGGATTCTGAACATACTGAGAAAGAACTTGAGAAGCCTGAGGTGAGCGAACCTGAGCTGATACAGTCGGATGCAGAGGGTGTGGCATCAAACAAAGAGGCTAAAAACTACTCGGCCGAGGAGAGTGGAGAGCTTGAAAATGAAGGGAGCGGCCAAGAAATATCAGATGAAGTTGGCTCAAATCTTGCTGATACTTTCAATTTGTTTAAATCCTATATGGATCAAAAGTTTAAAGGATTAAAAAGAGAACTGTCTGAGAAAATATAGCAGAGAACAAAAAAATGAGGTCATCCCATGACACTGAATTCAAGTTTACAGGAAACAGAAAGCACTTGACAATCTTGAGCTTGCGGAGAGTTACTTTTAGAAAAGGGGAAGTGAAGTCTCTTAGACAGTTACTGAAAAGGTCCATAGATCAAATCAAGAAACATAACAAGCTTATAAGGTTGGCGGACAAATTGGATACTGGTTGGGAAGCTGTGGAAGAATATCAATCCGATGAACTTGCAGATGATAGTGAAGACGAAAAGAAAATTCGTTCAGCCCAGATAAGAGCAAATAGAAAATTGCGCCAGAAAAAACAGAAACGCAACAATGTTGGTCAACGTAGATCTGGTGTTTATAATAGCTATTCCAATATGCCTGCTCAATATACAGCCTGAACCAATTTTTCAGGTTCAGGGCCATTCAAAAGGCTTTTTCGAGCCAAAAGAAGTCAACCGTCCAAGCATGACCAGTGTTTTGGATGCGGACAATACGGTCACTGGCGAGCAGAATGCTACAAATTTAAACAGCAAAAGCAGTCATATTTTCAAAACAGCACGCAACCAAACCCAAGCTACTACAGCTACGCACAGGTCGGCAGTCAATAAGAAAGATACAACTCTAAAAGATAAGTATAATAGCGACAATGTGAAAGGTAGATTGAAGAAGAATGTAGCTTTTTTGGGAAAGTATTCATGCCAATACGTATGTATTAGATGTAATAAAACAAGGATATGTTATTCCTTTTATAAATACACCACCAAAAATGATTATGAAAAACAACAAGTCTGCATTAGACAATAATGTAGAAGAATCAATATTAGATTTGTTAAAATCAGGTCGTATCAAAGAATTTAACGGGATACCACAAGTTGTTAATCCTTTGACAGTGGGAAAAAGAAACGTTTGGTTTTAGATTTGAGATGCGTAAATATAAAATACAACAGAACATATTTCCATGCATTGTTTACAATGTATTTCTTGCGGAATTTTTAATCTCAAAGGAAGAGTTATTATTGTTTTAAGGTGTTTGGTTAAACACTGGAGAGCATGGTATATACCTATAGTGTTGTATTTGGATGATGGCTTTGGATTTAGTGATGATTTTGAGCTGTGCAAAAAATATTCAGGCAAAATGAGGGGAGATTTGAAAAAATCGGATTTTGTAGTAAACAATGAAAAGAGTATATGGAGACCAGTTCAAGAGATTGATTGGTTAGGTATTCATTGGAATTTGATACAGGGTACGATATCAATCACAGAAAAAAGGGTTTCAGAATTGAAAATTGATATTAGAAAACTAATGCAAAATATTAATATGACATTAGCACGTGAATTGGCTTGAATTACAGGAAAAATTATATCAATGTCAACAGTTATTGGAGATATTAGTAGATTAATGACAAGAAATATGTATCACGCAATCAATGATAGAAACAGTTGGGACGAATGCAAAAATGTTCGTTCAAATACAGAAATTCTGAATGAGTTACATTTTTGGTTGTCAAACATTCATCGTCTAAATAAAAGACATCTATTTTTAAATGGCAGTCAGGATTGACAGGGAGACAGGATTTTAATACAAGGATATTTTCTAAAAACCAAGGTTATATTTCAAGGCGTGATGGGATGCTGTATTTTTGTGAAGGTTGTAAGTCAGAATTTAAAAGGTAACAAATATTATAAAGGATGAAATATGTATTTGAAAGGAGTGATGGGATGGTGTAATTGAATGTCGTGATGGGATGAGTGTATTTTTACCCGTCAGAATTGACAATATAACAAATGTTAGACAGAATTGAAAATTAGAAAATTATAATTGAAAGGCGAGATGGGATGAAGGCGTATTTTTATGCAAGTTGCCAGTCAGGATTGACACTGCAACAATCATTATAATAATTAAAAATTTATATGTATAAGGCGTGATGGGATGAGGACGTATTTTTATGAAGGTTGCGAGTCAGGATTGACACTGCAACAAACATTATACAGAATTGAAATTTATATGTAGAAGGCGTGATGGAATGACAGTGTATTTTTATGAAGCTTGCCAGTCAAGATTGACACTGCAACAAATGTTATACAGAAATAAAATATATATATTTGAAAGTTTTTATGGCATGTTGGTATATTTTTATGAAGGTTGCCAGTCAGGATTGACAATGCAACAAATGTTATACAGAATTGAAATATATATTTGAAAGTTGTTATGGAATGAAGATGTATTTTATAAAAAGTTGCCAGTCAGAATTGACACTGCGACAAATGTTATACAAAACTGAAAATTATATTGGGAAAAAACATGATGGAATGAAGGTATAATTTAGGAAGGTTACTAGTCAGGATTGACACTGCAACAAATGTTATACAGACTTGAAATTTATAATAGAAAAGCGTTATGGGATGAAGGTATATTTTATAAAGGTTTGTAGTCCAGATGGACACTGCAACAATTGTTATACAGAACTAAAAAGTTCATTTGATGAGATAAAGGTGAATTATGATATAGTTTGCTAGTCAGGATCTACAATGCAACAAATGTTAAACAATAATTGAAATTCATATATTTGAAAGGTCTGGTGGCATGAAGGTGTGTTATTATGAAAGTTGATAATCAGGATTGACAGTGTACAAAATTTTTATACATGATCGTATTGATTTATTTTGTTTCATGATTGTCAAATACAATATTAGCTGGTAAAAGTACAAACAAAGCTCGGTACAGGTATATAGAATTTTAAATTAAAAAAGGCAATGAAAGGGTTTTTAATTGTTTATTTTTAATGATGGTTAAGAGTAAATGAATAATTCAGGTTTTTTGTTAAAAGAGAAAATGAAGGATTGCCTGGATTGGCTTTTGAAAACAGTATAACGCATTAAAAGAACATTTGAACTGTTTTAAAGTTGGGGTTTACATTAGTAAACATAAACTGGTTTGTTTTCATCAATATACTTTATTTGTATTTACAGGTATTCCAATCTGGAGTTTGGATGGAATTAAAGGATTTCAATAATGCAACTTTATGAAGATTGGGTAAAGAGTTTAACAAGTATTGTATTGAAATCTAGAACAGATAATACGGTGAAAAAAATACTTATATATTTCAAAAGTGGAAGAATTGGGCAAGGAAATTTACAGAGGTTAACATATTCCCGGCATCCACAAATCACATTGCACTATATATGTTAAGTTTAATTCAACAAGAGAGTAAACCAGGAGCAATACAGGATGTGAAATATGCCTTAAAGTGGGTTCATAATATTGCTGGAATAACATGAAATTCTTGTGATAACGTTTTGATCAGTAATATTGTGGAAGCAGCAAAAAGAATGTCATGTAACAGAACAATATAAAAGGAAATAGTAACCAGGGACATGCTTAATAAACTTGTTAATAGATTTGCAAAACCTAACGCCAGTTTGCCCAATTTGAGAGATGTCTGCAGAATATGTTTATCTTTATGGTCTCATTCATAGCAAGAAAGAAGGCAACAAAGAGTATTGATTGTTTGTGATTTGGCCAAACAAGGCCGCTTTTATTATATAACCCTTCTATCCTAATCGTTTTAACAATAATAATAATGTAGCAAATTGTTGCCTGTATTAAATGTTATGGCCTTAGGAATAAAAATTATATTTCAAATGTAAAATGAAATTTTTTGAACTGAAGATTTCAGTTGAAGATTTGAGATAACTTGTAGCTTAATTGGATTATGCGCATGAACAGAATGAATCAAGCAGAATGAGGCCAGGCAGTGATGCCCCATGGTATAAGAAGCAACATGTGCCTCAATGGAGATTACCCCTCTAGGGCACAATTGAGCATGTGTGGAATGCACATGTGCATAATTAAGCTCTGGAGATTGTTGTCGCCATAAAATGTCGTTTGACTACGCCAAACTTTCCTTTATTATCATTTTCAGGATTTTTAAGATATAGCGAGGTATCCTCAATTAGAAGAACAGATATTATATTCAAAGATTCATATTTTGAAGTTATTATTGAAAAAAGCAAAACTGATTTGTACAGAGATGGCTCTAATGTTTTAATATAGCCAGAACAGGTAAGACTTCATACACATATGCTTTCTCACAAAGATATCTAAGAGCCGCAGACATAGAGGACGATTCAGAGAAGTATATTTTCAGATCGGTCAAGTATTTAAAGAAATCTGGAAAACATGTTTTAAGGGATACTGGAAAATTGTCGTGTACACGTATGAGAGCTCGAGAAACAGTTTTACAAAAATTTTAAGAATTGGGTTTTGATAAAAGTAAATTTGGTCTACATAGTCTACGAGCAGGTGGTGCATCAGCTGCAGCAAATTGCGGGATAAAAGAACGATCATTCAAAAAACATGGTCACTGGAAATCGGATAAAGAGAAAGACGGTTATATTAAAGACAATATATTGCAAAGAATGAGTGTATCTTTAAACTTTGGTATTTGATATGCTTTTACATTTTGTTTGTCGATACTGTAGGACAAGAATGTGATGCCAATATGAATCCAGAGTGAATGTGGATTAATAAATTATGTACATATTTAAGTAGATGAAATTGTATTTGTTTTCTTTTTTAGGATAAAGTAATGATACACAGAGGAGGCCCGTTCTTTGTGGTCGAAGCAGGCAGAGGCACATCGACTCATTCCTATTTATAAATAAATGATTTGATGTTTGAAGATGAAGTGGTTTTATTTGTTGAGATCGAGTTATTAGACGATAAATAATTTATATACGTTTAAGCGTATGCGAATTAGAATATAAATGTATTTATTGTCGTTTAACGGGTCAACGATGACGTGTCTTAGGGGGAAGGTCATTAGGAGGTACAGGGGGCGCTGTATTCAAAAGGTGAACAGATCACGTGAGGATGGGAAACGATCATTCCAAGTCGAGCTACGCTACTGTACAGACATTCCAGTTTATTCCAAATAAAAGTTTTTGTATAAAAACATTTGTATAAAAATGGGGTTTGATTATGCGTTATAAAATTATCAGATTCATATAAGTAAGAACTCTACCGGAATTGGAATTAGGCTATGCGGAAAATCTAACTGGTGACGGAACAAACGTTTGTATGTAATATTGTATCGTCTGTACACAGGCAGAGGCACATCGACTCATTCCTATTTATAAATAAATGATTTGATGTTTGAAGATGAAGTGGTTTTATTCGTTGAGAGTTATTACACGATAAATAATTTATATACGTTTAAGCATAAGCGAATTAGAATATAATTTATGTGTCTGTTTATACTCTGATAACTGTTTCCATTCTGTATTGTCATTGAATGTGTGTGTATATATATATATATATATATATATATATATATATATGTGATCACTGTGTATTGTTATTGTCTATGTGTCTGTTTATATGGTGCTTGCTGTGTCTATAAACAAACACACAGATACAGTGACAACACAATCATGCAGAGTAATAGTAAAGATTACAAACAAATAGAGTGACAAAGCTGACATACACAGTGCTCACAATAAATACAAACATGAACAGTGACAACGCAAACATGCACAGTAATCAAAATAAATAAAAACAAGCACAGTCAAAATACAGACATACACAGTGATCAGAATAAATTTTGACGTGTACAGTGACAAGAGTAACATTCACCATAATGGGAATGAACACAAGGAAAAAGAGTGAAAACAAGGTCATACACAGTCATCACAATATATACAAACACATTCAGTAACAATACAGAATAGACACAGCAAACAGAATATAAACAGACACACAGAGATACATAAGATAAACAAACACACTTGGATACAGTGACAACACAATCATGCAGAGTAATAGTAATGATTACAAACAAATAGAGTGACACCAACAAACACAGTAATCAAAATAAATACAAAGAAACATAGACATACACTGTGATTAGAAAAAAGTTTCACATGTACAGTGACAACAGTAACATTCATCGTAATGGGAATGAACACAAGGAAAAAGAGTGAAAAAATTTGACATGTACAGTGACAACAGTAACGTTCACAGTAATGACAATGAACACAAAGGAAAAGATTGAAAATGCAGTCGTACACAGTCATCTCGATATGTTCAAACACATTTAGTAACGATACAGAATAAACACAGCAAACATTGATCAGAATTAAATAAAGACACAAAAAGAACCAACACAAACATACACAGTAATCAAAATAAAACTACAATTAAGATATAGTAATGATTACAAACAAAGTGACAAACTGACATACACAGTGACGAAAAATATTAACATGTACAGTGACAATAGTAACGTGCACAATAATCAAAATGAATACAAACAAACACAGTCACAATACAGACATACACAGTGATCAGAATAAATTTTGACATGCACAGTGACAACACAACCACATGCACAGTAACAAGAATGAACACAAATTAATCGGGTGATTACACAGTCATACACAGTGATCACAATAAATATACAAACACATTCAATGACAATACAGAATGGAAACAATTATCAAAGTATAAACAGACACATAAACTATGATGACAGTGACAACACCAACATTAACAGTTAAAATAATAACTAGAAATAAATAAACGTAAGCAGAATGACTACAAACAAAGAGAGTGACAAAACTGACATACACAGTGATTAGAAAAAAATTCACATGTACAGTGACAACAGTAACGTGCATGATAATAAACACAAGTAAAAAGAGTAAAAAACATAGTCACACACAGTCATCACAATATATACAATCATATTCAGTAACAATACAAACTAGACTGCAACTGGCTAAAGCCAGTGGCGGAGGATTCCCCTGCAAAATAGGCGTGGAAATGCTCTTACAAGGTCATGTGAAGGTCATGGGTTAAATTTGATACCATATTCTGAAAGTGCATATGCAAATTGGGGGGTCAACAAAATATCACTTTTAGCCCACATCAATATTTCTCCATGAAATAGCCGAATGACCTTAAAAATGAGGGTCAAGGTCAAATTTGACATTTGATTTGGGGGTTTTGGGTATATGTTTGGGGTAGTTTACTATAGCATGCTATGACCAAAAACCAGTGTTTCATGGAGAAATTGCCAAACTCAAGATTTCTGCAATGTCATAAATATTTAAAAATCTATAAAAAAAAAAGTAATTAAGCAGTCGCTACCAAAGTACAGCTAATTTTAGATAAATATATAGGGCATCATATGCCACTATGATCATGGCTCTGGGCCTTCCGGTTTTTGAGATCTTGGAAACAAACCTTTTTTGAGCCTGTTTGGCCATTAGCGACCTTGACCTTGACCTACTTGCATGAAAGTAGGTCAACATCTGGAGATCGATTTAGCTCAGTATTATAGTCCATACGGCCCTTAGTCATAGGGCTTATAATAAGGGCATATTGGCAATTTCAAATTTTACAAATTTTGTCTTTAAAAGCCACTGTGACCTTGAAAAGTAGGTCAAGGTCACTGAAACTGGGTCTATGGCATATTCTTACCATAGGCTACCTATGTAAATTATTTCAGATTTTTTGCAAAAAAAAACGTGCGGAAAGAATAACTATAATAATAATAATAATAATAATAATGATAATACTACCAAAAACAATAGTATTCCCCTATGGGGAATCCTAAATAGACACAGCAAACAGAATATTAACAGACACATAGATATAAAGTGAACAACATCATCATGCAGAGTAATAGTAATGATTATAAACAAGTAGAGTGACAAAAATAACAGACACAGTGCTCACCATAAATACAGACACAGTGACAATACTTACATGCACAGTAATAAAAATAAATACAAACAGTGACAAAACTGACATACAGAGTGCTCACAATAAATACAAACACCAACAGTAACGACACAAATATACACGGTGATCACAATAAATACAAATGGAAACAGTGACAACAGAAATATGTACAGTAATAAAAATAAATACAAACAAATAGCAGGACAAACAGAATTACTCAGTGATCAGAATTTTATGTAGACACAAACAGTAACAACACAAACATACACAGTGATCGGAAAAATTTTTGATATGTACAGTGACAACAGTAACATGCAGCATAAGAATGAAGACAAGGAAAAAGAGTGAAAACATAACCCTACACAGTCATCACAATATACAAACACGTTCAGAAACAATGCAGAATAGACACAGCAAACATAAGATAAACAAACACACAGGCATACAGTGACATGCACAGTAATAATAATGATTACAAACAAATAGTGACAAACTGACATAAATAGTGATCAAAATAAATATTGGCATGTACAGTGACAATAGTAACGTGTACAATTATCAAACATACACAGTCATAATACAGACGTACAAAGTGATCAAAATAAATTTTGACATGTACAGTGACAACACAACCATGTACAGTAACAAGAGTGAACACAATTTAATCGGGTGATTACACAGTCATACACAGTGATCACAATATATATATATATACAAATACATTCAATGACAATGGAAACAGTAATAAGAGTATAAACAGACATGTATATAAACTATGATGTCAGTGACAACACCAACATGCACAGTTAAAATAATGACTAGAAAAAAATTAACTGACAAAACTGACATCCATATTGCTGATAATAAATACAAACACAAACAATGCCAACACTAAAATGCACAGTAATCAAAATGACTACAAACAAATAGTGACAAAACTGACATACACAGTGCTCACAATAAATACAAACATCAACAGTAACGACACAAACATACACTGTGATCACAAAAAATACAAACACAAACACTGACAAAACAAAAATGCACAGTAATGATTATGGTTATATACAAACAGAAGGACAAACAGACTTTAACAGTGATCAAAATTATATGAAGACATTCAGTAACAATACAGAACAGACACAGCAAACAGAATATTAACGGACACATAAAGATACATAAGATAAACAAACACACAGGGATACAGTGACAAAACAATCATGCAGAGTAATAGTAAAGATTACAAACAAATAGAGTGACAAAGCTGACATACACAGTACTCACAATAAATACAAACATGAACAGTGACAACGCAAACATGCACAGTAATCAAAATAAATAAAAACAAGTACAGTCAAAATACAGACATACACAGTGATTAGAATAAATTTTGACGTGTACAGTGACAACAGTAATGTTAGCGTTAGCGTATTATATGATGAGCTAGGGGATTTTGCCAATAGAGGGGTTAGTGTGAGAGCTAGTTTATTTTCATACCACTTGGTATGTATTTCCACTCACAATATGATGATGTAGAGATATGACCCTTTTAAGCTCAAGAAGTAGGGGTAAACTTACAGTTAATAGCAATGAATTTATTTTGTTTAGGTGTTATCTTG
>NW_019773581.1:559255-576964 GCF_001039355.2 Lingula anatina | reverse complement strand
CAATATATGTTTATTATGTTCAATATTTGTAATATTTGTTTACATTTTTGTTAAGTGCAATTTAACAATGCTCAGTATTTGAAATGAAAATCATTACAAAATACAACTAATGTATTCCTTATTGTATTTGAAACCTCACTTGTTCTGTTCATGCTCGACATATATTTATTATAATCAGTATTTGTGCTCTTGATACTTGTGCCAAAGTGAATGTTATTACAACTCTACATAAAATTCAATGCAGTATTTCTGCTAAACATGCATTTTGACACTGGGAAAATCAAATTGAATCTGTGCCAAATACTAGGTGTTCATTGCATTTTGTCATAATAATGATCCTTATTTATCTAATGTTGATTACACTAATGAACTGCATATCTGGTTAATTTTATAGCAGCTTTTTATTTACTTTTTTATTTTCACAGTAGGTTGCATTGTATATACTCTTGTTAATAATGCACCTGCTCTATGTAAAGTATATATCATTTTCCACATTTTTGTTCAATATATTTGATGTTGAATAGGACATTTACATGATAGTATTTTCATTACTGCAACAAAATTTGAGAAAAAGTTTTAAGCATAAAAGTGCAATTATTTCATCTGTGGACAAATTGTACAAAGCTACAGGACATCCTCATCATTTGCTTCTTCAGAGTCCTTGTCAATTTCAACAAAAGTCCAGTGAAACCACTTATCACACATTGAACACAATATGCTATATGCTTCTTGCTTCAGCATTTTCTATACATTTACTCTTGCAAATTCTACATATGTACACTGGGGTTTTTCTGGTTTTTGTTTTCACAGACTTCTTTGCTTTTACTTTTGTACTGGTAGAAACTAGTACCCTGTCATGATTGTTGGATTCGATTCTGCTTTTCAAAATGCGCCTAGATATCAACTCACCTATGGTAAGTCTATTTAACCCTCTAATTCCACATCACCGTCTAGTGACGTAATGGGCTCCACATGAGACGTTCAAAGTGTGGTCCAGACACAACACCTTACCAGGTTTTTTGAAACCAGCAAATTAAAGGCACAAACACTATGTGTTTAATTAAATCAACATGTATTTACTGCAAAGAACAATAAACTTGTTTATCAAACAACTTGTAACAGCATATTCAATGCAAAATAGAAATTCATCTGCACAATTTGCAGGAAACAACTCTTACTGCACAAGTTGCAGTTATAAACAGCATATTTAAATGCTCAAAAGAACTCCATCTGCACAAATTGCAGGTAACAACTGTAACTGCACAAGTTGCAGCTTAAAAAGGTAAATCAAATAAAAAGCTCATAAAACAGCTCCCTACAAATATGAATGTCCATGTCAGACACCAGTGCCAGACAAAATTGCATCTGCAAACTGGCCCTGTTGAATTTCTTTATCGTAATATTTAGCAAATGTGCAATCTTTAGACCAGCCTGCCGTCTTCAAAATAGTGTCTAATGGCACTTTAGCAAGTTTTGCTTGTGAAGATGCTGCACTGCGTGTGCTGTGTGGAGTAAATATCTCCATGTCTATACCAGCCGTATTCATAGTTTGCTTAATCCATCTAGATATGGTAGATTTGGCTGCTGCCTTAAATGGCTTTACAGATGTTAAAAACAATCTTGTGATATTTCCTCTTAAATGTTTGACTCTGTCCATGTATTCCATTAAGACAGTACATAAACATAATTGTCTATCTGGTGCATATGCTGTCACTGTTATTTCACCAATGTGGTGACCTGGTCTTCACTGCCTCAGTAAATCACCATATCTAAATGTGACTTAAGACTTATTAATTGTGATGTTCCAAATGTCAATAAGATGCAACGATTGGGTTCTTTGACCTGTCAATAAAATAGTCAATGTCACTGCTTTCTTGCTCAGTTGTGAAAGATTAAGTTTTTTCACTGGTGAAAGTTTTTTGAGGTAATTCAAAAGCAAACTTGTGTCCCATATCATATTGTTCCTTGGTAATGCAGGTCTAGAAGTAAAAACTCCTCTCATCAGTCTAACCACATGAGGATGAGCACCTGCTGGACACTTATCCACCATAATAAAAGTTGAAAGTGCTGATCTTGCTGTATTTAGAGCAGAATATCCAAGTCTCATATCAAAGCAATGGGCTAAAAAAATTACAACATCAGTTACATTTGGTGACAAGGTATTAATGTTCCTCTCACTACAATATTGAATCCATCTGGAAATGTAAAATTCATATTGCTTGACAGTTGTATCTCTCCATGAGGACATGACCAATTTGACAGCTGTTGGCAAAAATGCCCTGTCTTCGAAACTTTTCCTGACAATACACAAGCCATTAGCTTTAACTTTGGAAGATGATTGGCCATGTTTTTGTGTGGGTGCCACAGCAATTCTTGATTCCTGGGAAGTAAAAAAGGACAAGATATTAACATATGGCTCAATTTACAAGCTGCATGAAATTAACCATATTTGAGTTGTCCAATATGGCACTACCACTATGTAACTATCCACTTGATCAAACTCAATTTTGCTTAACATCTTTCCTATTAAAGAAAAAGGTGGAAATGTATAAGCATTCATCTGTGACCAGTCAATAGACAAGGCATCCGTTGTCATAGCAAACAGATCAGGTTTCCATGATACATATTTAGGTAGTTGATTATTCAGCCTTGAAGCAAACAGATCCGTTTCTGGTAGATAAAACTGCTTAGTTATATATCTTTAAATACTGTTGGGTGCAACTTCCATTCAAGATTATCATGATCAAGTCTACTTTTTTTATCAGCTTCTACATTATTTTCTGATTCAATATATGCAACTGATAACCATATATTTTTTCCCTTGCACCATAACCAAATTTTTCTGGCCAAGTTATTTAGCGAGGGTATTTTCCCTCCCATTCGAGCAATATATGACAAAGCAGTTATATTATCTATACACATTTTAATGTGAATATTTGTTTCATCTTGTGCAAAGCATTTTAGAGCAAACCATGCAGCTAATAGTTCAAGATAATTAATGTGAAAGCACTTTCAACTGCTGACCAGTTCCCTCCTGATGTGATGCCCTTGCATGCTCCCCCCCCCCCCATCCTTTTTCTGATGCATCAGAATAAATAACTAATGAAGGGTTTCCATGTGAAATCAACTTAAAACTTGAATGGATATTTTCTATCCACCAAGTCAAGTCTAGTTTCAAGGCATCATCACTGGCAATCTGCAATTTTGCTTGAAAATCTCCTTTACTAGCTTTCAAAGCTTGATTTTTTTCTCATATCCAGTGACCTATGATAAAGAGGCCCATATTCTACACCAGGAAAAGATGCTACCAATAATCCTACTACTTTTGCCAATTGCAGAATAGTAATACGGTCCTGCTGTTAGAGGTTGGTACATGCAGAAAATATTTTATCTGCTTGTCTCTTGTTTAAAGACACTCTCATTTTTACAGAATCCAATGTAAAGCCTAAAAAATCCAACTTTTGCGTTGGTTCTAAAACAGACTTAGTTGGATGCACAGTAAACCCTGCTTGAGTAGAAACTTTAACTGTTTGCATCACATTCTCTCTGCAATCTTGCAAAGATTCCCCAACTAAGAGACTGTCATCAATGTATGGACAATTCATGTGACCTAATTTTCTCAAATAGGAAAAAATTGGTTTAGTAACTTTAGTAAAAACACGTGGTCCACTTGCCAAGCCATTTGGTAAAACCTGATATTCATACAAGTTCCCATCAAATTCAAATCTTAACAGTCTCTTGTGTTCATCACAAACTGCCAGACAATAATAAGCATCTTTCCAATCAATGGTTGACATGAAACACTGAGGTGTCATAAGATTAATGGCTGACTGCAAACTAGTCATCTTAAAATGATGATATACAACAGAAGCATTAAGTTTCCTCAGATTTAAAATCAATCTGAACTTTCCGTCTTTTTTTTCTCTTAAGAAAATATTGGAAATAAATTCACCTGCACAGTGTTTGACCTTTTGTATCACTTTTTTCTCTAAAAGTTGATGGATTTCAGTATGAATTATATCAGATTCTACTTTATTGAAAGCTTAGGTCTGAGAAATTCTTGATTGTTCTGTTGATTTGTCTATTTCAATATTGATACCATATGAAACAGTATTCAGTATATACTTATCTGATGTAAGATTTGGCCAAAACTTCTTGCACTTTTGTAAACTAGCTGCAGTAAAATTTGCTATCTCAGTGACCAATTTATCTTTTAAAGCATCAATATATGATGACCAATTGATACTGACCTCTTTAGGTGCTTCATTTTTTCTCTCTAATCCAGCTTGGTCTTGCCTGCGTGATTTGGCCTTGATTTCCTGAAATTTCTGTAGCTTTTTTTTGGAGGTGTGTACTTTTGAAAACCTCTTGGCCTATATGCTGCGTGATTACGCCCATGGTAATCTTTACGGCTTCCAACTTTTGTTGCTACCTTGTTGGTTTCATTGATACCTTTCACAACCACGGCAAAATCATCGCCAAATAACCAATCGGTAATGGGGGTGTCCGGTGAACAAACGTCTCTGTACTCCCTGTGCAAGTCTGGCTTTATTAGTTCCCTCCTCCTGAGGGCATCTCAATGCTGCCATTGGCAACAAATGAAAACGCATTTAATACAAGAGACAGACCAGCTGGAATATCCAATGATTCCTTTTTGTTTTTAGCCTCCAGAAACATATTCGCAAGTTGGGCCAGAGGTGTGAGCGCTCTGACCACCCTGGTTTGCGCTTTCTGTAATCTAACATCCTTACCTCTGGTAGCAGGTAGAATTCCTTAATTTTCTCATCCGAATTTCTTTTTGACGTTATCCTGTTGAGAATATCAGCCAATTCTGGCATAATACTAGGAGATGTTGCTTCTTCGTCTATTAATTCTTGGGAACTCTTCTCAAGAATTATATTCCCTTCCGTTTCACTGTGGATCTCAGTATTAGTCAATAGGTTGTTAACTTCTAAATCCATATCCAGCAACTCCTCATCGCTGAGGGCCAGCAAATGGTCTTCGTCGACTTCCAGAGGACGCTTACTGTTCTCATTTATCTGTTTTTGCATAAGCTCCATTTTTTGGAGAATCTGACCCAAAATATCGACATTCCCTTCATTAGAGGTGTCAGAGATGTCATTTGATGTGCTAGCCAAAGCATGTGGTGCCGGCACTTTCGTCTCTTTTGAAGTCTCCCTAGACGAACTGACAAACCCGTTTTGCATGTGTTTTTATTTCCTTGTCAGTCTTTTGTTTTGGTCTAGACTCTCTAGCGCTAACTTTACTAGTTTTTTCGGGCTGATTGTTACATTCGGAATTTTTATCCACCATTTTTATCGGTGTCACTGTATAAAACTTTTACCTCGCTCCATATTCTTTTACTGCGCAGTACACTTTTGCACATATTAATTGAAGCGCAGTAACAATGTGCGCAGATGTAGCCACAGAACAGTCTGTAAACACTACTCCCAAGACACGAGTACAATAGCTAGCACGATTTAGTGTATTTATTGCGATAAACTTGTATTAATGGGTATTAAACCACATATCACTGTATTAACAGTATGTAAGCAGACATGCTTAGAGCGNAGCTCAAAACACTGCAGAAATATTAATTTCATGCAGCTTGTAAATCCGCGTTCACTTCGCTGAGAAACGGCGCAATGAATGACGCTGAGCTGCACGCGCATCTCTCATGTGGAGCCTAGTACGTCACTAGACGGTGATGTGGAATCTGTGTTAGGTACCTGTGATTTTCTTTCAATATGTCTCTATCACCACATATAACTAAATAGTCTAAACTATCTGAATTGGGGACTGTGTGTGCTGCAGAGATTGGGCATTTAATTTCTACAGTCCCCTTGCCACAGCAAGCATCATCAATAATGCGGTCAGGAGAGGCCCTTAAAAAACTAAAACTTGCACTTGTAAAGAAACCACATTTTGTAACCTTCAAGTCCCTGTGCCCTTCACTATGCATCATCTTCTCAAATTCTGTGGCAGCAACAGGTTCCATGTAACGTCCATACTTTAATGCAGGTAAATCAGAAGGGGGGGGCTGATATAAAGTAATTAATCTACTTATGAGGGGGTTAAAGTCGACCTCTGTCTTTTTGGATGACTCCATTTTTGTGTGAATATCATCAAAACATGAAGCTGTCAAGGAGCCTTCCCTCTGCTCAAACCAGACTGAATTTCTTGCTTGACCCCTTGTTGCCTTTTCTTTATCTGAAAATAAAATAACACTCACATGTTAGCAAGCATTTGATATGAAAATAGAAGTTGCATAACAAATATTAACCTATGCTAAAAACTGCATAATTATGTCTATTAATTAAAAAATAGGTGTGTTTCCTTTTATTTCATCCTTGACGTAACTGGGGAGATTTTCAATGAAGTCTTCCTCTGTGCTGTACTTTTTGGCATGGTGGGGGTAGACTTTGATTAGTTTCAGGCAAAAAGTGGCCTTCCTCCCTCTCTTTAAGGAAAACAGCATCATCTTGGATGATCTTAAGGACATCTATGAATTCCTCGAGACTCTGGCCCTTGCTCAGATCTACCTCTGGTTGGTACTTTGCCCGATGCTCTGGGTTTATTACCTTGGAGCTGTCTGAATTCAAAAGCATAATAAAATAATATTTTTAGTTTCTATTGACAACATATAACGTCAGCTTCACAGATTGTACTATATAGTTCGTTGTATATAATAAACTAAAAACATTCTATAATATTTAAAATATAATATTATTATAGCAGTTCTGGTACTGTATATACATAGATCAAATAATTTCCATTGCTTATTTGACTGATGATATGAAGTAGAGAATTTGCCATAGAGGGAGACTTCCAAGCCATATCTTGAATCCGCTTTGGGGTCAGGATGGCCTTCGACTGCTTTGGTGCTCGCCAAACATATTCTTTGGATGTGCTAGCTGGCTGGCATAGCCCAGATCTCCATCCATACTCCACTTAAAACAAAATGGCAGCCACATGATTACATGCCTGTCCAAGTCCAGCAAAGCATGTGCAATAGGCCCTCAATATTTTGCCATCCTTACTGCTAGCAATCCAGGCCTGGTGTGGTGGGTCATTTAGCCTTTGAGAGGGAGTGACATTTGCTCTTATTGGTAGTATAATAGAAGAATTTGGGACATTAAAATGTTTCACTTCAAACGCCCAGTTGGAGGCAAAATATGAATAAGCTTTCTGCTCTTTATAGTCCCTCAACAGATGTGTTCTTAAACAGGCATTTGATATTGCAACATCATGTTCTTTTAAAAATTCTGAAATGTCATAGATTGTGATATGGGAGGCCATAGCTCAATGCTCTTTGGTTCTCCTGTCCATGAATCCACCATGAATGGGTCTGGAATCCTGATACATGTATCATCTATGACTAGCAGGGATTGCTATGTCCTACTAATTTCTTCAGCTCTTTCAGTGGCACTTTTTCTGGATTTAAATTTAATTTAATGAAGATTTTTTAAAAATTAAAATAATTGTGAATCTTGGATTGGGTGAAAAAACTGCCTTGACTCCAGTAATAAGGTGGAAAGTTCTTTCACAGGACTGGTAATAATTTTCTTGACATTAATCATTTGACAATTCATATAAAACACCTTTATGATTGTTTAAATTTAATATTATAATATCTTTATAAAAAGTTTCTTTGAGATGTCTTTTTGTATTATTTTTCCATTCACATCACATTTAGTTGGTTGAAGGTATTTGTTCAGTGTAATGTTATGAATTAATTAAACAGTTTAAAATATATCACTAATCTTTTTGTTTCAACTGCAACACAGGCATATCAAGTCCTCTGAAGAATTCATCCATTAATCAGCTTGTTAATTTTTCAGTTATACCTTGCAGTCTGCAGATTTCAGATGCTTAAGATATTTCATCAGGACATTGATCTGCCTGTGCATCAGACATGTATTACAGTGCCCTACTACGTATGTGATTCGGGATAAAATTATTTTGCCTTTGGTTCAATGATGTAAATCACTGTGCCCCTGGTTTTAGGTTGGGTCATTAATCATTGTGCAAATTGCAGATACCTCGGTGACCAGATGGCCTACCGTTGGCCCAATGTCAATGCAATGGTGGTTTGAGGTTGGGTAATCGTTGGACCGATGTTGGTTATTAGTAGAACCGTAAATACGCTGTTGGTTACAGATTGGGTAATTGTTGGGCCAATGTTGAATATTAGTTGGCCCAATGTAGGGCCAACGTAGTTTGGTTGGGAATACGTTGGCAATGCAATAGCTTTGAAATAGACTAAGGTTGGCCAAATACGTTCAGCCAACCATTGGCCAAAGTGAGCATTTAGATGGAAACCCAACGTTGGGCCAACGTATGAATGGTCAACCAATGCAACGTTGGGCCAACATTTGCATGCTATCTGGGACAGCAAACAGAATATAAACAGACACATAGACATACAGTGACAACACCATCATGCAGAGTAATGGTAATGATTACAAACAAAAAGAGTGACAAAACTGACATACACAGTGCTCACAATAAGTACAAACATGAACAGTGACAACACAAACATGCACATTAATCAAAATAAATTAAAACAAAATACAGACATACACAGTGATTAGAAAAAATTTCACATGTACAGTGACAACAGTAACATTCACTGTAATGAAAATGAACACAAAGAAGAAGAGTGAAAACACAGACATACATAGTTATCTAAATATGTACAAACTCATTCAGTAAAAATGCAGAATAGACACAGCAAAAAGAATATATAAACAGACACATAGATATACAGTTACAACACCATCATGCAGAGTAATAGTAATGATTACAAACAAATAGAATGACAAAATTGACAAACACAGTGCTTATAATAAATACAAACACAAACAGTAAATACACCAACAAACACAGTAATCAATATAAATACAAACAAACACAGTCACAAAACAGACATACATAGTGATTAGAAAAAAATTCACAAGAACAGTGACAACAGTAACATTCACTGTAATGAAAATGAACAAAATGAGAAAGAGTGAAAACACAGACATACATAGTTATCTCAATATGTACAAACTCATTCAGTAACAATACAGAATAGACACAGCAAACAGAATATAAACAGACACATAGACATACAGTTACAACACCATCATGCAGAGTAATAGTAATGATAACAAACAAATAGTGACAAAATTAACATACACAGTGCTCATAATAAATACAAACACAAACAGTAACAACACCAACAAACACAGTAATCAAAATAAATACAAACAAACACAGCCACAAAACAGACATACACAGTGATTAGAAAACAAATTTCACATGTACAGTGACAACAGTAACGTTCATAGTAATGAGAATAAACATATGGAAACAGAGTGAAAATGAAGTCATACACAGTCATCATAATATATACAAACACATTCAGTAATAATACAGAATAGACACAGCAAACAGAATATAAACAGACACATAGACATACAGCGACAACACCATCATGCAGAGTAATAATAATGACTACAAACAAATAGAGTGACAAAACTGACATACACAGTGCTCATAATAAATACAAACACAAACAGTAACAACACCAACAAACAGAATAATCAAAACAAATAGAAACAAACACAGTCAAAAAACAGACATATACAGTGATTACAAAAAAAAAATTTCACATGTACAGTGACAACAGTAATGTTCAACGTAATGAGAAAAAACACAAAGAAAAATAGTGAAAATGAAGTCGTACACAGTCATCTCAATATGAACAAACACATTCAGTAATAATACTTAAAGCATTCTCCTGTCAAAAGACAACAGGTCGTGCCGTGCTTTATTTTGTGTAAAGTCACGTCATCCATGAATGCGTTCCACGCACCAGTGCACAGGGTTAATTAATCGTGCTTTAAGCCAGATAAAGCACTCGGCGCTGAGCTTTACGAGAAATAGAGCAGATAACTGCTCTATTCCTCCTAAAGCTCAGCACCTGGTACTTTATCTATACCTTAAAGCACCCTCCTGTCAAAAGACAATAGGTCCCGCCGTGCTTTATTTCGTGAAAAGTCACATCATCCACGAATGCGTTCCACGCACCAGTGGACAGGGTTAATTAATCGTGCTTTAAGCCAGATAAAGCACTCAGCGCTAAGCTTTAAGAGAAATAGAGCAGATAATTGTCTCAGCTTCGCCTTGCCAATTATCTGCTCTATTTCTCGTAAAGCTCAGTGCCTCGTACTTTATCTATACAGAATAGACACAGCAAACAATATAAACAGACACATAGACAAACAATGACAACACCATCATGCAGAGTAATAATAATGAATAAAAACAAATAAGAGAGACAAAACTGACTTTCATAGTGCTCACAATAAATACAAACACAAACAGTAACAACACCAACAAACACAGTCAAAATACAGACATACACAGTGATCAGAAAAATTATTGACGTGTACAGTGACAACAGTAACGTACATTGTAACAACAAAGAAGACCAGGAAAAAAGAGTGAAAACATAACCGTACACAGTCATCACAATATACAAACACATTCAGTAACAATACAGCATAGACACAGCAAACATAAGTGACAACAACATCATGCACAGTAATAGTAATGATAACAAATAAATAGAGTGACAAACTGACATAAACTGTGATCAAAATAAATATTAACATGTACAGTGACAATAGTAATGTGCACACAAATCAAAATAAATACAAACAAACACAGTCACAATACAGACATACACAGTGATCAGAATAAATTTTAACATGAACAGTGACAACACAACCATGCACAGTTACAAGAATAAACACAAATTAATCGGGTGAGTACACAGTCATACACAGTGATCACAATATATATATATATATATATATATATATATGGAAGCAGTTATCAGAGTATAAACAGGCACATAAACTATGATGACAGTAACAATTCCAACATGCACAGTTTAAATAATGACTAGAAATAAATAAAATAACAAAACTGACATCCACATGGCTGACAATAAATATATACATAAACATTGCCAACACGAAAATGCCAGTAATCAAAATGACTACAAACAAACAGTCACAAAACAGACATATAAAGTGATAAGAAAAAAATTTCATATGTACAGTGACAACATTAAAGTGCACCGTAATGAGAATGAACACAAGGAAAAAGAGTGAAAACGAAGTCGTACGCAGTCATCTCAATATGAACAAACACATTCAGTAATAATACAGAATAGACACAGCAAACAATATAAACAGACATACAGGGATACAGTGACAACACCATCATGCAGAGTAATAATATTGAATAAAAACAAATAAGAGTGACAAAACTGACGTACATAGTGCTCACAATAAATACAAACAAAAACAGTAATAACACCAACAAACACAGTAATCAAAATAAATACAAAAACAGTCACAATAAAGACATACACAGTGATCAGAATAAATTTTGATGTGTACAGTGACAACAGTAACGTTCACCATAATGAGAATGAACACAAGGAATTAAAGTAAAAAACATAGCCATACACAGTCATTACAATATATACAAACACATTCAGTAACAAAACAGACAGAGCAAACATAAGATAAACAAAAACACAGGCATACAATGACAACACCATCATGCAGAATAATAGTTATGAATACAAACAAATAGAGGAACAAAACAAACAGACAATGATGTACACTGTAATTAGAAAAAAACTTTACATGTACAGTGACAACAATAACATTTACAGTAATGAGAATGAACACAAGGAAAAACAGTGAAAGCATAGACATACATAGTCATCTCAATATGTACAAACTCATTCAGTAGGAATACAGAATAGACACAGCAAACAGAATATAAACAGACACATAGACATACAGTTACAACACCATCATGCAGAGTAATAGTAATGATTACAAACAAATAGAGTAACAAAACTGACATACACAGTGCTCATAATAAATACAAACACAAACAGTAACAATACAAACATGCACATTAATCAAAATAAATAAAAACATTCAAAATACAGACACACAGTGATTAGAAAAAAAAATTTCACATGTACAGTGACAACAGTAACGTTCATAGTAATGATAATAAACATATGGAAAAAGAGTCAAAAAAAATCATCTCAATATGTACAGTAATAATACAGAATAGACACAGCAAACAGAACATAAACAGACACATAGACATACAGTGACAACACCATCATGCAGAGTAATAATAATGAATAAAAACAAATAAGAGTGACAAAACTGATGTACCTAGTGCTTACAATAAATACAAACACAAACTCTAACAACATCAACAAACACAGTAATTAAAATAAATACAAACAAAAACAGTCACAATACAGAATAGACACAGTGATCAGAATAAAATTTGCTATGTATAGTGACAACAGTAACATTAACCGTAATGAAAATGAACACAAGGAAAAACAGTAAAAAACATAGCAGTACACAGTCATTACTATATATACAAACACATTCAGTAACAATACAAAATAGACACAGCAAACAGAATATAAACAGATACAGACATATAGTGAACGACATAATCATGCACAGTAAAAGTAAAGATTATAAACAAATAGAGTGAGAAAACAAATAGACACAGTGTTCATAATAAATACAAACATGAACAGTTACAACACAAACATGCACAATAATCAAATTAAATACAAACAAACACAGTCAAAATATAAACATATACAGTGATCAGAATAAATTTTGACGTGTACAGTGAAAACAGTAAAGTTCACCATAATGAGAATGAACACAAGTAAAAAGAGTGAAAAAATTTCAAATGTACAGGGACAACAGTAACATTCACCTTAATGACAATGAACACAAGGTAAAAGAGTGAAAACAAAGTCATAAACAGTCATCTCGATATAAACAAACGCATTCAGTAACAAAACAGAATAGAAACAGCAAACAGCATATAAACAGACACATAAACATATAGTGACAACACCATCATGCAGAGTAATGGTAATGATTACAAACAAATAGAGTAACTAAACTGGCATACACAGTGCTCACAATAAATACAAACATCAACAGTAACAACATCAACAAACACAGTAATCAAAATATATAAAAACAAACACAGTCACAATACAGTCATACACAGTGATCAGAATAAATTTTGACATGTACAGTGACAACAGTAACATTCACCATAATAAGAATGAATACAACAAAAAAGAGATAACAAAGTTGTGCACAGTCATCTCATAATGTACAAACACATTCAGTAACAATACAGAATAGACACAGCAAAGAGAATATAAACAGACACATAGACANTCATTCTCTACAACTTTAAGTACCTCCTCACTTGCACTTTGTTCTTCATTCTCTTCAACTTTAACTTCCTCCTCACCTGCACTTTGTTTCATCTCTACTTCAGTAAGTTTGTCTCTGTCTGTATCTTTGAAATTAGAAAAATCCATTTCCATCGGTTCATCATTAAGTCCTTCATCAGCATTCTTTACATAATCTGTTACAGCCTTTTCATCTACACCATGTTTCTCCACATACTTTGGGTCATCATCATCATCAAGTCCTTCATCCATATTCTTTACATCATCTGTTAAAGCCTTTTCAACTACATCAGGTTTCTCATAATACTTTAGTTCACCTATTCTACTCTCTCTTTCAATTAATCTGTTGTCATCATCATCATCATCAGTTTTCAATCCTGGCTCTTGTTCTTGTTCTTACTCGACATACCCTTCACATTTCTGCACTTTCATGAAATCGGTTCCCTTTTCTACCTCTTGTTCCTTTATAATCATAATGTCCTTGCCGAGTTCATTTCCATCATTTTCCTCACCTGAATCACGTTCCTTTACAAACTTCATCTGATTCATACATTCATCCTCATTAGCCGTAGTCAGTGTCTCCTGTATAAACATAATATGTAAATGAGTGATTTCATCACATGCATTTAGTGGACCTTAACAAACAGTAACATGCACCACAATGAGAACGAACACAACGAAAAAAAGTAAAAAACATAGCTGCACACAGTCATCACAGTATGTACAAACTCATTCAGTAACAATACAGAAAAGACACAGCAGACAGAATATAAAGAGACACATAGAGATACAGTGACAACACCATCATGCAGAGTAATAGTAATGATTACAAACAAATAGTGACAAAACTGACATACACAGTGCTCACAATAAATACAAATATCAACAGTAACAACACCAACATGCACAGTAACCAAAATAAATAAAAACAAACACAGTAAAAATACAGACAAACACAGTAATTAGAAAAAATTTGACGTGTACAGTGACAACAGTAACGTTAACCATAATGGGAATGAACACAAGGAAAAAGAGTGAAAACAAAGTTATACACAGTCATCACAATATATATAAACACATTCAGTAACAATACAGAATAGACAAAGCAAACAGCATATAAACAGACACATAGACAAAGTGACAACAGCATCACGCAGAGTAATGGTAATGATTACAAACAAATAGAGTAAAAAAAAAACTGACATACACAGTGCTCACAATAAATAGAAACATCAACATGAAAAAACTGACATAAACAGTGGTCAAAATAAATATTAACATGTACAGTGACAATAATAACATGCACAATAATCAAAATGAATACAAACAAACAGTCACAATACAGACATACACAGTGATCAGAATAAATTTTAACATGTACAGTGACCATACAACCATGCATGGTAACAAGAATAAACACAAATAATCGGGTGATTACACAGTCATACACAGTGATCACAATATATATACAAACACATTCAATGACAATACAGAATGGAAACAGTTATCAGAGTATAAACAGACACATAAACTATAATGACAGTGACATCACCAACATGCACGGTTAAAATAATGACTAAAAATAAATAAACAGACAAAAATGACATCCACATTGCTGACAATAGATATAAACACAAACAGTGCCAATGCTNGAAACATCAACATAAAAAAACTGACATAAACAGTGGTCAAAATAAATATTAACATGTACAGTGACAATAATAACATGCACAATAATCAAAATGTATACAAACAAACAGTCACAATAAAGACATACACAGTGATCGGAATAAATTTTAACATGTACAGTGACCATACAACCATGCATGGTAACAAGAATAAACACAAATTAATCGGGTGATTACACAGTCATACACAGTGATCACAATATATATACAAACACATTCAATGACAATACAGAATGGAAACAGTTATCAGAGTATAAACAGACACATAAACTATAATGACAGTGACATCACCAACATGCACAGTTAAAATAATGACTAAAAATAAATAAACAGACAAAAATGACATCCACATTGCTGACAATAGATATAAACACAAACAGTGCCAATGCTAAAATGCAAAGTGTTCAAAATGACTACAAACAAATAGAGTGACAAAACTGACATACACAGTGCTCACAATAAATACAAACACGCACAGTGACAACACAAACATGCACAGTAATCAAAATAAATAAAAACAAGCACAGTCAAAACACAGACATACACAGTGATTAGAAAAAATATCAAATGTACAGTGACAACAGTAACGTGCAACATAATGAGAACGAACACAACAAATCAATGTAAAAAACATAGCTGCACACAGTCATCACAGTATGTACAAACTCATTCAGTAACAATACAGAATAGACACAGCAGACAGAATATAAAGAGACACAGAGATACACTGACAACACCATCATGCAGAGTAATAGTAATGATTACAAACAAACAGAGTGACAAAACTAACATACACAGTGCTCAAAATAAATACAAACACGAACAGTGACAACACAAACATGCACAGTAACCAAAATAAATAAAAAGAAACAGTAAAAATACAGACAAACACACACTAGTGGGCTTGATTTGGTCTTAAAGTGCAATTTAAGAACACAAATAGTCTTACATGATCTTAAAACATGAGTAAGACCATTTCTAGTCTGACAGCCAATTAAGTTGTCTTCCCTTACACATTCTCCTATTGTGAGCAGAGGTGTCCTCTATTGTGAGGGGAGGTATCCCCTGTTGTGAGGGGAGGAAACTGCTTGACCACTTAAGTAGATGTTAGATCATTTTTGATCTTAAAAGCAGATTCAGTCCATTTTGAGACTACTGCTGTAATGATTAAGATCGTGTAAGATCACTTGTGAACTTAAATTGCACTTTAAGACCAAATCTAGCCCACTAGTGACAGTAATTAGAAACAAATTTCACATGTACAGTGACAACAGTAACATTTACCGTAATAAGAACGAACACAACGAAAAACAGTGAAAACAAAGTTGTACACAGTCATCTCATAATGTACAAACACATTCAGTAACAATACAGAATAGACACAGCAGACAGAATATAAAGAGACACATAGAGATACAGTGACAACACAATCATACAGAGATNAATGTGACTAGCAAAGGTCTTCAGGCCCACGGAACTTCAAAGTCACAACTTGAAAATGCCGTGTCCGTACATAAAAACAAACACAGTAAAAATACAGACAAACACAGTAATTAGAAACAAATTTCACTTGTACAGTGACAACAGTAACATTTACGGTAATAAGAATGAACACAACGAAAAAGGTGTGAAAACGAAGTTGTACACAGTTATCTCATAATGTACAAACACATTCAGTAACAATACAGAATAGACACAGCAGACAGAATATAAAGAGACACATAGAGATACAGTGACAACACCATCATACAGAGTAATAGTAACAACACAGTCACAATACAGACATACACAGTGATCAAAATAAATTTTAACATGTACAGCGACCACACAACCATGCATAGTAACAAGAATAAACACATATTAATCGGGTGATTACACAGTCATACACAGTGATCACAATATATATACAAACACATTCAATGACAATATAGAATGGAAACAGTCATCAGAGCATAAACAGACACATAAACTATAATGACAGTGACAACACCAACATGCACAGTTAAAATAATGACTAAAAATAAATAAACAGACAAAACTGACATCCACATTGCTGACAATAGATATAAACACAAACAGTGCCAATGCTAAAATGCACAGTGTTCAAAATGACTACAAACAAATAGAGTGACAAAACTGACATACACAGTGCTCACAATAAATACAAACACGAACAGTGACAACACAAACATGCACAGTAATCAAAATAAATAAAAACAAGCACAGTCAAAACACAGAGATACACAGTGATTAGAAAAAATATCAAATGTACAGTGACAACATGTAGGGGTCCATGTTCCACCCTACCCAGGTTCTTCTAATATTTCGCTTGTCACTGATGCATGGGAGTGGGAATATAACCACAGACTCACATATTCAGTTCCAAGTCTAAAAGTCTTTATTAGGTCCCAACATTCAGCATTTATACACATTATCTACAGGGAATCTATCTGCATGCCACAGTGGCAGCAACTCATTTAAATACTAATTGCAATGCAATAGATAACAAGTGAGAGCTTCTACTTTTAAGTTATATCAGTTCTACTTATCAAGTATACCTATACAGAGGATGATAAATTTTCATTCAAGACTTGTGACTGTATAAACATAATATGTAAATGAGTGATTTCATCACATGCATTTAGTGGACCTTAACATGTTCCTTCTTTTTCCACAAAAAAAAAAAAAAAA
>NW_019773581.1:538709-559044 GCF_001039355.2 Lingula anatina | reverse complement strand
CATATTCAGTTCCAAGTCTAAAAGTCTTTATTAGGTCCCAACATTCAGCATTTATACACATTATCTACAGGGAATCTATCTGCATGCCACAGTGGCAGCAACTCATTTAAATACTAATTGCAATGCAATAGATAACAAGTGAGAGCTTCTACTTTTAAGTTATTTCATTCAAGACTGAAGCAAGGTGAATGATAATATGCTGACTGACTGTATAAACATAATATGTAAATGAGTGATTTCATCACATGCATTTAGTGGACCTTAACATGTTCCTTCTTTTTCCACAAAAAAAATTATGGTTACATAATTTTTTGAAATAAAGATTCCACAGAATACTCAAAGATAAAATATAAACAGCTAAATACTTATACAAAATATCTATCTCATGTTTCAATTACAAAATAAAAAAAAAAAATAAAAAAAAAATAATAATAATAATAATAAAACAAATAAATAAAACTTAAAATATTCTGTCAGATATCATTACTTTTACTAACAATTGTAATAAATTCAGTTCATTGTCTATTCCATTGCTGTACAAAGACGTCATTATTCTAATGAAATTTAATTTGAATTTTTATGCTTCCAAAATATTTTGACAGAGATAAATGTCCAGTTAACATACAGATTGTTTAAACAGCTTTTCTAATGGACTGTACATTTAAAATCTCATCAGTTAAACAATTCAGTATCAGGTATATCATGAAACTGTATTCTTTCTTCCATATAATACATATCTTGGGAATCTCCCTACATGTTGGAAATTTACCATTTTTGAATAAAAAAACCTACTGTCACATATTCTTTATAATTCAATTTAACCTTATCTGTAAACACAATTTATGTTATTATTTTCAAATATGTAAGTCATGAATCATTTGGTGCAATTTTACTTAAAACATTGAAACAAGAATATTAAATACTGAGCCAAGTGTAAAATAAAGATCTATAAATCCCCCTGAACCTACAGTACAGCTCTAACTGATGCACTATCCTTTAACTGAATAAAAAAAATCGGGTGTCCATTTTAGTTTCTTTGCCATAAACTTTCTCTGCACCTTTTTGTTGTCTCTGTGAAATTCCCATTTTACATCTGTCCATTCTTTTGCATTCTCATAAACATTTTCTGTGTCTGAACCTTGTTTGTCTTCATTCTCTACAACTTTAAGTACCTCCTCACTTGCACTTTGTTCTTCATTCTCTTCAACTTTAACTTCCTCCTCACCTGCACTTTGTTTCATCTCTACTTCAGTAAGTTTGTCTCTGTCTGTATCTTTGAAATTAGAAAAATCCATTTCCATCGGTTCATCATTAAGTCCTTCATCAGCATTCTTTACATAATCCGTTACAGCCTTTTCATCTACACCATGTTTCTCCACATACTTTGGGTCATCATCATCATCAAGTCCTTCATCTGTATTCTTTACATCATCTGTTAAAGCCTTTTCAACTACATCAGGTTTCTCATAATACTTCAGTTCACCTATTCTACTCTCTCTTTCAATTAATCTGTTGTCATCATCATCATCATCAGTTTTCAATCCTGGCACTTGTTCTTGTTCTTTCTCGACATACCCTTCACATTTCTGCACTTTCACAAAATCGGTTCCCTTTTCTACCTCTTGTTCCTTTATAATCATAATGTCCTTGCTGAGTTCATTTCCATCATTTTCCTCACCTGCATCACGTTCCTTTACAAATTACATTCATACATTCATCCTCATTAGCCGTAGTCAGTGTCTCCTGTATAAACATAATATGTAAATGAGTGATTTCATCACATGCATTTAGTGGACCTTAACAAACAGTAACGTGCACCATAATGAGAACGAACACAACGAAAAAAAGTAAAAAAAACATAGCTGCACACAGTCATCACAGTATGTACAAACTCATTCAGTAACAATACAGAAAAGACACAGCAAACAGAATATAAACAGACACAAAGAGATACAGTGACAACACCATCATGCAGAGTAATAGTAATGATTACAAACAAATAGAGTGACAAAACTGACATACAGTGCTCACAATAAATACAAACACGAACAGTGACAACACAAACATGCGCAGTTATCAAAATGAATAAAAACAAGCACAGTCAAAACACAGACATACACAGTGATTAGAAACAATTTTCACATGTACAGTGACAACAGAAACATTTACTGTAATAAGAATGAACACGAGGAAAAAGAGTGAAAACGAAGTTGTACATAGTCATCTCATAATGTACAAACACATTCAGTAATAATACAGAATAGAAACAGCAAACAACATATAAACAGACACATAAACATAGTGACAACCCAATCAGTGCTCACAATAAATACAAACAAGAACAGTGACAACACAAACATCCACAGTAATCTAAATGAATGAAAACAAGCACAGTCAAAACACAATATTACACAGTGATTAGAAAAAAATATCATATGTATAGTGACAACAGTAACATTTACCGTAATAAGAATGAACACGACGAAAAAGAGTGAAAACAAAGTTGTACACGGTCATCTCATAATGTACAAACACATTCAGTAACAATACAGAATAGACACAGCACACAGAATATAAAGAGACACATAGAGATACAGTGACAACACCATCATNAGTGATTAGAAAAAAAAATTCACATGTACAGTGAGAACAGTAACATTCACCATAATAAGAATGAACACGACGAAAAACAGTGAACACAGACACAGCACACAGAATATAAAGAGACACATAGAGATACAGTGACAACACCATCATGCAGACTAATAGTAATGATTACAAACAAATAGAGTGACAAAACTGACATACGCAGTGGTCACAATAAATACAAACATGAACAGTGACAACACAAAAATGCACAGTAACCAAAATAAATAAAAACAAACACAGTAAAAATACAGACAAACATAGTAATTAGAAACAAATTTCACTTGTACAGTGACAACAGTAACATTTACCGTAATAAGAATGAACACGACGAAAAAGAGTGAAAACAAAGTTGTACACAGTCATCTCTTAATGTAAAAACACATTCAGTAACAATACAGAATAGAAACAGCAAACAGCATATAAACAGACACATAAACATAGTGACAACACCATCATGCACAGTAATAGTAATGATTACAAACAAATAGAGTAACAAAACTGACATACACAGTGCTCACAATAAATACAAACATCAACAGTAACAACACCAACAAACATAGTAATCAAAATAAATACAAAGAAACACAGTCACAAAACAGAAACACAGTGATTAGAAAAAAATTTTACATGTACAATGACAACAATGACATTTACCATAATGAGAATGAACACAAGGAAAAAGAGTAAAAAAATTTGAAACGTACAGGGACAACAGTAACATTCACCTTAATGACAAGAACACAAGGTAAAAGAGTGAAAACGAAGGCGTAAACAGTCATCTCGATATGAACAAACACATTCAGTAACAATACAGAATAGAAACAGCAAACAGCATATAAACAGACACATAGACATATATATTGACAACACCATCATGCAGAGTAATGGTAATGATTACAAACAGAGTAAAAAAACTGACATACACAGTGCTCACAATAAATACAAACATCAACAGTAACAACACCAACCAATGCAGTAATCAAAATAAATACAAAGAAACACAGTCACAATACAGTCATACACAGTGATAATAAATTTTGACATGTACAGTGACAGTGGTAACATTCACCATAATAAGAATGAACACGACGAAAAAGAGTGAAAACAAAGTTGTACACAGTCATCTCATAATGAACAAACACATTCAGTAATAATACAGAATAGACACAGCACACAGAATATAAAGAGACACATAAACATAGTGACAACCCAATCATGCACAGTAATTGTAATGATTACAAACAAATAGAGTGACAAAACTGACATACACAGTGCTCACAATAAATACAAACATCAACAGTAATAACACCAACAAACACAGTAATCACAATAAATACAAACAAACACAGTCACAAAACAGAAACACAGTGATTAGAAAAAAAATTCACATGTACAGTGACAACAGTAACATTTACCGTAATAAGAATGAACACGACGAAAAAGAGTGAAAACAAAGTTGTACACAGTCATCTCATAATGTACAAACACATTCAGTAACAATACAGAATAGACACAGCACACAGAATATAGACACACATAGAGATACAGTGACAACACCATCATGCAGACTTATAGTAATGATTACAAACAAATAGAGTGACAAAACTAACATACGCAGTGGTCACAATAAATACAAACATGAACAGTGACAACACAAAAATGCACAGTAACCAAAATAAATAAAAATAAACACAGTAAAATACAGACAAACATAGTAATTAGAAACAAATTTCACTTGTACAGTGACAACAGAAACATTTNTTCACATGTACAGTGACAACAGAAACATTTAACGTAATAAGAATGAACACAACGAAAAAGAGTGAAAACGACGTTGTACACATTCATCTCATAATGTACAAACACATTCAGTAACAATACAGAATAGACACAGCACACAAAATATAAAGAGACACATAGAGATACACTGACAACACCATCATACAGAGTAATAGTAATGATTACAAACAAATAGAGTGACAAAACTGACATACACAGTGCTCATAATAAATACAAACATGAACAGTAACAACACCAACAAACACAGTAATCAAAATAAATGCAAACAAAAAACAGTCACAAAACAGACATACACAGTGATTAGAAAAAAATTCACATGTACAGTGAGAACAATAACATTCACCGTAATAAGAATGAACACAAAGAAAAACAGTGAAAACGAAGTTGTACACAGTCATCTCATAATGTACAAACACATTCAGTAACAATACAGAATAGACACAGCACACAGAATATAAAGAGATATATAGAAATACACTGACAACACCATCATGCAGAGTAATAGTAATGATTACAAACAAATAGAGTGACAAAACTGACATACACAGTGGTCACAATAAATACAAACATGGACAGTGAGAACACAAACATGCACAATAACCAAAATAAATAAAAACTAACACAGTAAAAATACAGACAAACACAGTAATTAGAAACAAATTTGATGTGTACAGTGACAACTGTAACGTTCACCATAATGGGAATGAACACAAAGAAAAAGATTGAAAACAAAGTCATACACAGACATCACAATATATATAAACACATTCAGTAACAATACAGAATAGACACAGCAAACAGCATATAAACAGACACATAGACATAAAGTGACAACACCATCATGCAGAGTAATGGTAATGATTACAAACAAATAGAGTAAAAAAAACTGACATACACAGTGCTCACAATAAATACAAACATCAACATAAAAAAACTGACATAATCAGTGGTCAAAATAAATATTAACATGTACAGTGACAATAGTAACATGCACAATATTTAAAATGAAAACATACAAACACAGTCATAATACAGACATACACAGTGATCAGAATAAATTTTAACATGTACAGTGACCACACATCTATGCATAGTAACAAGAATAAACACAAATTAATCGGGTGATTACACAGTCATACACAGAGATCACAATATATATACAAACACATTCAATGACAATACAGAATGGAAACAGTTATCAGATTATAAACAGACACATAAACTATAATGACAGTGACAACACCAACACACACAGTTAAAATAATGACTAAAAATAAATAAACAGACAAAACTGATACCACATTGCTGACAATAGATATAAACACAAACAGTGCCAACCCTAAAATGCACGGTGATCAAAATGACTACAAACAAATAGTGACAAAACTGACATACACAGTGCACACAATAAATACAAACATGAACAGTGACAACACAAACATGCAGAGTAATAAAAATAAATAAAAACAAGCACAGTCAAAACACAGACATACACAGTGATTAGAAAAAATATCAAATGTACAGTGACAACAGTAACGTGCACCATAATGAGAACGAACACAACGAAAATAGTAAAAAACATAGCCGCACACAGTCATCACAGTATGTACAAACTCATTCAGTAACAATACAGAAAAGACACAGCAAACAGAATATAAACAGACACATAGAGATACAGTGACAACACCATCATGCAGAGTAATAGTAATGATTACAAACAAATAGAGTAACTAAACTGACATACACAGTGCTCACAATAAATACAAACATCAACAGTAACAACACCAACAAACAGTAATCAAAATAAATGCAAACAAAAACAGTCACTAAACAGTCATACGCAGTGATTAGAAAAAAAATTCACATGTACAGTGAGAACAATAACATTCACCGTAATAAGAATGAACACAATGAAAAACAGTGAAAACGAAGTTGTACACAGTCATCTCATAATGTACAAACATATTCAGTAACAATACAGAACATAGACATACAGTGACAACACCATCATGCAGAGTAATGGTAATGATTATAAACAAATAGAGTAAAAAACTGACATACACAGTGCTCACAATAAATACAAACACAAACAGTGACAACACAAACATGCTCATTAATCAAAATAAATAAAAACACAGTCAAAATACAAACAAACACAGCGATAAGAAATAAATTGACGTGTACAGTGACAACAGTAACGTTCACCATAATGGGAATGAACACAAGGAAAAAGAGTGAAAACAAAGTCATACACAGACATCACAATATATATAAACACATTNATAACCAGACACATAGACATACAGTGAAAACACCGTCATGCAGAGTAATAATAATAATAATGAATAAAAACAAATAAGAGTGACAAAACTGACATACGTAGTAATCACAATAAATACAAACACAAACAGTAACAACACCAACAAACACAGTAATCAAAATAAATACAATCAAAAACAGTCACAATACAGACGGATGCAGTGATCAGAATAAATTTTGACGTGTACAGTAACAGTAACGTTCACCATAATGAGAATGAACACAAGGAAAAAGAGTAAAAAACATAGCTATACACAGTCATCACAATATATACAAACACATTCAGTAACACAAAATATAGACATACAGTGATCAGAATAAATTTTGAAACGTACAGTGTCAACTGTAACGTTCAACGTAATGAGAATACAAGGAAAAAGAGTAAAAAAGAAAAAAAAAAATAGCCAGACACAGCAAACAGAATATATATAGACACATAGATAAATAGTGAACAACATCATCATGCAGAGTAATATAGTAATGATTACAAACAAATGGATTGACAATACTAACAGACACAGTGCTCATTATAAATGCTAACACGAACATGCACAGTAAAAAATTACAGACATATACAGTGGTCAGAAAAAATTTGGACATGTACAATGGCAACAGTAACGTACATTGTAATAAGAAAGAAGACAAGGAAAAAGATTGAAAACATAGACATGCACAGTCATTTTAATACGTACAAACACATTCAGTAACAATACAGAATAAACACAGGAAACAGAATTCAAACAGACACATAGACATATAGTGAACAACATCATCATGTAGAGTAATAGTAATGATTACAAACAAATAGTGACAAAACTGAATTACACATTGCTCACAATTAATACAAACAACAATATTAACAACACCAACATGCACAGTAATCAAAATAAATAAAAACAAACACAGTCAAAATACAGACATACACAGTGATCAGAAAAAAATTTGACATGTACAGTGACAACAGTAACATACATCGTAATAGGAATGAAGACAAGGAAAAAGAGTGAAAACATATAGCAGTATACAGTCATTATATACAAACACATTCAGTAATAATACAGAATAGACAGCAAACATAAGATAAACAAACACACAGGCATACAGGGACAACACCATCATACACAGTAATAGTAATGATTACAAACAAATAGAATGACGATGAGAACACCAGTATAACAATATTATTGTTGCACTGACCTGTGCTGAGGCTACGACTTTGTAGAATAGGCTTGTTGACTACATTCTGACGATGTGTGGAGAATCACACTCTTTAGTATCAAACCAAGGCCATGGCTTCATGAATTTCCTATTCAATGGCTATCTAATCAGAATAGTCAACAAGCCTACTCTGCCTCTTTAGACTCTTTACATAACTTATTATAAGGAGATACAGACTACAGTAAAAAGTTATTACGTGAAGTTACCAAAATTGCCTGTGTCTCGAACAATACACTGTCACGACAGACAGTACACAGGCATCAGAAAGTTTAAATGAAATTTTATTTATATAGCGATTTGAAAGTCTGTGAAATATTTTCGCTTAGCACACCCCCAACTCCCACCCATCAGTTCACATTAATCCTTATCACTTTAAACATATATATATAAAACTGGGTGGGATCTAAGTGACACTTTTCTCTCTCCTATCCCCACTTTCAAAGAACCCATATTTTGAATGTTAGGTTCACATTTTATTAGTTGGCATGGTTCTTTAAAATAAGACTATTGAGGCTCCAAATTTTGTTCATAAGCATAAGAATATATTACCATGTTGACAAATCATTCACCAAATTTTTTTCTCAATCAATGTTTTTTGCAAAAGATTTTGATTTTAATTCATTAAAAATTCATAAAATATGACCTCTTGTGACACTTGGCCCATTATCAATAAACCTTGACTTATTGTCATGCATTCATGCCTCATGAAAATTATTGTCCCATCCCTTACCTGCATAATGTATTGATGTATCTTTAATCATATTGATATGGCAAGCATTTTCTCTCCCCTACTCTCACTTTCAGAAAGGGTACTTTTGGATCGTAAGGTTCACATTCTTTTACATAGTTTTCTAAATTAAGACAGCTGAGGCTCCAAGTGATAAAAACCTTGCCAGCTGTCATCCATCAACTAGAAGTTTACTTAATTATTACTGAACAGGTTACAATTCAATACTTATGTGATGCTCCATGCTAATGTCAATGAATTTTGATTTACATGTACCATACATGTACATGCAGTTTTTATTATATATATATATATATATAGCACACACAGAAAATAACAGCAACTGCATTATGCTCATCACACAGTCTTATGTACAGCAATCACTGTATATCGGAGTCACTTAAGCAATGTTAGAAAAACTTGGATGACTGAACACCGTTTTGTGTGGTTTTGTAGAAACAGAATGAAAGACACGAATGTAGATAATATTTGTTTTTTTTTATCACAAACCAGAAGTCTTAAAGCATTAACAGAAGGGAAGCAAACAGTCTTTATACTTACCCAATAAACTAAAATGCACTCCTCTTCGATTGTGTTAACTTCAAAAACTACATGTATTCCGCTCTTTCCCATCCCAAAGAATCTTCACTGCATTTTTGCATATGTTAGGCGAGATGCCAGTGGTGATTGAAGTTTCTTACATCGTTAATATCCCTAAATATATTCCATAACGTGCAAAATACTTGAAAATAGTATTCCGATCCGAATGAACAAGTCTCTTAGTGAAAAAAAAAGACCCCGCAGGAAAAACGCAATCAACATATCTTTCACAACTAACACACTGCATCGGAGGAGAATCGGGGAACATCAAGCGCATCCGAGAAACGCTACGTTCAAGCTATTTCGGTCAGATCTTTTGATTTTTAGTTCAAATATGAATTGATAATATTTTGGTTGAAAAGGATTTGATTTTATAAGCATTGTCATTATTTAAAAGGAAAAGAAGTTATTTTTACACCCCCTTTTTTGGTATTGTTTAATGTCCATTGCCCGATATACAATCAGGGGCTGATCCAGGATTACTTAAATTTAAATGGGGGGGGGGGGGGGGGGTCCGCCGCGGATCCTACAAATTTCTAATCACTTTCATACACATTGTTATTCGTAGTGGTTTATCTGTGTTTAGATTAATTTCACATAGTAGAAAATAAANGGTTGACTGTGCCTAATGAAAAAGATTTTTATTATATTTGAAAAGAATAGCAAATTCCATGGATAAAAAATAGTTAAATGTTAATAATTTTGGCAAATTTAGTCTGTAAACTATTACAGAGAGATCTGAGATAAGCTTATCAGTTGACTGTGTGTAATAAAAGTGATATTTTGGACAATATAATTGAGAAAACTGTAAATTACACTGAAAACACCAGCAAATTCCATGGATAAAAATAGTTCAACATTAGCCATTTTTACAAATGTAGAAGAATCTTTATGATATTTTTACAAATAAAGCTTATCAACTATAATAATCTGACATAAGTTTAATTGTTAACTGTTTCATGAAAAATATTTTTCAGAAAATATATTAGAGAAAACTGAAAATAACACTGAAAAGGAGGTAAATTCCATGGCTTAAAACACTTAAATATTAATACATGTAATTTCAACAAATCTAAAAGCTTATCTGTTCACTGAGTGTAATGAAACTTTTTTAAACAATATATTTGAGAAAAGTGCAAAATTAAATTTAAACAAGGCAGCAAAGCTGTGAAATGTACAGACAAAAACAGAAAATAAAAATAGGACATTTTGTCAATTTTGATGCAATAATAAATAATGCTTATAACAGCACAGTCAGTCAACACTGAATTTTAATCATGCACAACAGGTAACATGGTCAATTACAGGAGCAGATCCAGTATTCCAAATTATCTTTGTTGATCCATCCTCCATTTTTGATGGTCTTCCAACACAAAAAAAAATAGATTCCCGTCAATGTAAACTTTAAAATCTGACCATCATATGGAAGACAGAAGACAGTCTCAATCCACCCCTGCAATAAGATTACAGTTTCAGGACCATGAAAGTTCAAATTCACATAATGAAAATCCAAATATTTGAAAAATGATGACAGTGCATAAATTAATATTACATAATGTTTAAAGACATAAAAACCAATGCAACTGCTTATGTGGAAATACAGAAAATGTGAAGAGCTTCAGGTGGCTGGGAGTTGAAAATGCTAGTGTTTGAAAAAAAATTAAAAAGAAAACATAACAAAAAATATTCCAATAAAGCTGCTATTCAAACTTTTAATCTTGCTGTATTAACATGATATGAATAACCCCAAAGTTTTTGAGGATAATAAGGCACTGTTATTCATTTATAGCATTAATGTTGGTGTTACACAGCATTTTTTCTTTTGTAAACCTATTTGCAATATTAAACAACATTTACCTGCATAATTATCACCGATTCGTAATTATGTGACATAGTTAAGAGAGCTTAACCTATGGGACTTTACTGGGAAATCTCAACGTGTGATTTATCCAGTCTCATTTAATGGACACTTGAAAGTTATAAATTAAGTTTGAGTATCATAAGTAACATATGGTTTTCCCTTAATGGTCATCCTGGCAGCAGTGTACAAAATAGGGTTTTCTTCAACTTTTATGCAATATAACATGTTTAACAGCATAATGGCCATCAATTTTTATTAATAAAGTAAAAGTATCATGGATATTCAGAAAATGTGACTAGCAAAGGTCTTCAAGCCAATGGAAGTTCAAAGTCACACATTGAAAATGCTGATATGTGAAAATTTTAATTCTAACAAAAAACTATATAATTTCCAGGAAAATTAACCGATGACACAGGCTTTCCAACTGAAGCTACATTTTAGTCATATGCTACTTTTCTGTAAGTTTGAGAGGAGTAAGTGACATGGTTTACCTTTAATGGTCACTATGGAGACAGTGCCCAAAATAGGGTTGTCTTCAATTTTGTCTTCAAATATTAAATAATGCTTAACAGCATAATGACCATCAATTTATAATAACAAAAAAAAAAAAAATCATGGTTATTCAGAAAATGTGACATGGAAATGTCTTCAAGGCCATGGAAGTTAAGAGTCACACCTTCAAAATGCCAAAATGTTAACAAGAGATAACTGTACTGAAATGATTTTCTTTCCACTTTCAACACCTTTTTTTTTACATTATACAAAATAATCTATTTACTGTCATTTTTAAATGATCAACTAAGAAAATTGTTGACATAGGAAAAATATCAATAGAACAATTCTAAATGTCCAATTTGCTCCAGTCTGAGTTTTTGAACATAGTGAATGATTGAATCTGACAAACTGTAAAGATATAAGTTTATTTCCATTTTTGACACTTTATTACATAATACATAATAACAGGTTCACCATCATTTTTATATAATCAACTAAAAATATTGTTAAGTTGCAGAAAATATCAAATAACACATCTATACATACATATCTAATTAGTTCAAAAATGACAATGTTAACATGCCCAAAAATTAAATCTGAGGAAAAAACACTTATTTACAAAAAAAAAAAAAAGGCATTACTTCACCAGAACTTAACCGATCAAGCTTATATTCAAACTTAATCTGTATTTCAGTAAGACTGATCACCCCTGTAAACTTCAAGACAATTGGCCAATCGGTTTTCCTTGAAATGTGTTGCATATATGCTGAAAAAAATTGAAAAAAAAAAAAAAAAAAAAAAAAAAACAGCATTACTCCCATAAAAATGGCCTGATCATGCTGATTTTCAAACTTGACCTACGTATTATGAATATTCATCCATTATGTTAGTTTTAAGCCAAAAGGTAAAACAGTTTTCCACTTATCGTGTTATAGGTGTTGCATATTTGCTGAAAAAAGTGAAAAAACAGCATAACTTCCACAAAAATTGTCCGATCATGCTGATTTTCGAACTTGACCTGAGTATTATGAATACATATCAGTTCTGTAAGTTTCAAGCCAAACGGTAAAAGGATTTTTCACTTATCGTGTTATCGGTGAAAGTGCAAGGCGATGATGGCGAAGACAGACGAAGGTGACGGCTATATGTACAGACACATCTGTGTCTGTACATAAAAACTGCTGATGCTGTATATAAAAATAGTTAAATGTTAATAACTTTGTGAAATTTCCTTAATTCTTTGTGAAATTTGCACAATGAAGCTTATAATTAACAACTGAAATAATCAGCCATAAGCTTATCAGTTGACTGTGTGTAATGAAATTGATTTTTTCAGACAATATATTTGAGAAAACTAAAAATTGCATAGAAAGAAAAGGCTTTTATGTTAATAATTTTGACAAATCTAGTCCAATGTTCGTGAAATTTCTACAAAAGATGCTTAACAACTGAAATAATCTGAGATCAGCTTATCAGTTGACTGTGCCTAATGAAAATGATGTTTTCAGAAAATATTTAAGAAAACTAAAAATACCTGGCAAATTCCATACCTTAACATATTCAAATGTATATGATGTTGACAAATCTAGTCCAATGTTTGTAAAATTTGTAAAAAATAAGCTTAACAACTGTAATAATCTGAGAAAAGTGTATCAGTTGACTGCGTCATTTATTGGCAATTGATAGGAGAACATTGAGAATGACAAAAAATAAAATTTTCAATATTACAATAATATTTTTCAGTATCAAATGAAGCATTTTATGTTATGATTTGAGTTTGGTTGTGTAAGAGGAGACAAATTACCTATTATTGTCATCTGGAAACAATATATACCCATTCAAGATTTCTCCTTACTACCAATACCAGATGCAGATTCCTCCTTGTAATGGGTGTCTAAAATCAGGCTTTGCACATCATTTGACGTTTATAATCTTGCCACATATCATGTATTCTACACATGGATGAGATAATGCACTGCTCTTGCTGCTGTTTTTCACTGCCTACTTTTTCTATAGGTATTATCCATTACAAGATAGGTAGAGTCAGTTCCCCAAGAAGCCACCATGCTGTATGGAAAGGGTCACCTGGAAAAAGAACAATATATTTGAGAAAAATGAAAATCATATTAAAAATGTCTCCTACTAGACTATTAAAAACTGGAAACTTTGGTGATTGGTGAAACTGTAGTCAAAATGTGTGTTGGCATTTCAGAATTTTAGTGCAACAGGGGGTTGCGCTCTCCTTGGGGGGGGGGGTGGAGGGGATGATTCTGAATTCTTTTCACGTTATTTCTGTTATCTCCTCCTAGACTATTTGAGTTAGATAATTGAAACTTTGGTGATTGCTAGACCTGTCATCAGGGAAGTGCATTGGCATTTCAGAATTATTTCAAGAGGACATAGGGATGTCCTTGAGGGGGGGGGAAGTAGTTGTTCAAAATTTTTTTCATCTTATAATTTCCCTGATCTCCTCTTAGAACATTAGACTTTAGAAGTGGAAACTTTGGTGAATGATAGCTGTTTCCTCAAGGATATGCATGGGCATTTCATAATTAGTTCAACAGAGGGTTTGGCTATCCCTGGGGATGGTTGATTTTGAAGCCTTTTTTCATTATGCTTATATGTCATGTAACAACTAATTGATCATTTTCTGACGTTTGCATCCTTACAGGCTGATGAGGAAATTATAGGGCAAAACACAATGGCAATGCAAATGAGGTGACGTCAAGCCAATGGTATGTGCACAAATATGCAAATCAATCCCCGCTTGTCACACTGTTCATGCTCAACGGGGAATTATTGCCACTTGCTGCAAGCCAACATAATTACAAAGTTCCTTATCGGTTGGTACTCTTCCTTTCTCTAGGCTGAGATAGTCCTATCTCCTGCCTTGCTAGTGGTTTGACCTCATTTGAAAGTTTTGGACATATTATTCTTAACTCATAACACATATAAATCTCTAAGTGACCCTTTTACAAAATGATAATTTCCCAGATAGTATCAGTGGCGGATCCAGAGATATTTTCTGACAGTCTTCCAAATTATCTTTGTTGCACCATCCCCCATTTTTGACCATCTTCCGACAGAAAAATTAGATACCCTTCAATGTAAACTTGAAAATCTGACCATCTTCCGGAAGACCCAGAAGACGGCCTAAATCCGCCCCTGACTATATATAGTGATGATGAACACCGAACACAGGTAAAGCAATATTCCCAGATAGCAATAAGTGGTCGCGCCGACGTCGGCATTGGTCGGCATGGTCACAGTCGGCAGTCGTTGTTGGGCTGACGTTGGGCCACTACTGGTGACCCGACGTCGGGCCAACGACTGCTTCACGCCGTTGGCCTGACGTCGGTATAACGGTGGCTCATCAGCTGTGCGTCGGGTAAGGATCAAAAGGGGATTGAAGAGAACAACAAAGTATAGCAATATCATTTTTGCACTGACCTGTGGTGAGGCTGCGATGCTGGAGATCTTGATGTGATGACGAGTTTAGCTGTCCTAAGTGTGATGATAATTCAGAAGACACACCTTCATCTCCGCTGAAAAGAATATATGCAGACATATACAGCAGTTACAAAATAGACGCATCACAGTGATCAAAATATATATAAACACATACAGCCACAACACAAACATAGATAGTGATCAGAATTTATACAGACACATACAGCCTCACAAAATTCAATGCACTCTAAGGCATCAGAATATAAACATAAAATTTAATGTTTATATACAGGGTTTGGAATGACCGTCAGAAAATTTTGATTACATCCACGAGTTCACATTAACCTTTTAAACTCTAAACATATATAAATCTCTAAGTGACCCTTTTACAAAACAAACATAGATAGTGATCAGAATATATATAGACACACACAGTGTCACAAAAGACAATGCACTGTGAGGCATGAGAATACAAACATTGAATTTAAAGTTCAATATAGAGACACATACAGCATCACAACATGCAGTACACAGGCTTCAGAATGTATGCAAGATATTTTTTCTAGTTGTGAGGGTCAAAAGGGTATTGAAAAGAACAATAAAGTATAGCAATATTATTGATGCACTGACCTGTGCTGAAGCTGTGACATTGTAAATCTTGCTGGTGATGATGAGTTTTTAAATTAGCTGTCCTCAGTATGTTGGATGATAATCCAAGAGACATACCTTCATCTCTGCTGAAATTAGAGAAGAAACCATCAATATATAACATACACAGGCACATACAGTATATATAACACAGATGTAATACAAAGATCAAAATGTATTTTGACTTTCAGTGACAAAACAGACATATACAGTAAGCAGAATATATACAAACACACAGAGTATCGCAAAAGACAATGCACTGTGAGGCATGAGAATACAAACATTAAATTTAATCTTTATACATAGGAATTGGAATGACTTCCAGAAATTCTTGTCCACACCCACTAGTTCATATTAACCCTTTTCACTCTGAACATATATAAGACTGTGGGATTTAAGTGACCCTTTTAAAAATGATAATTTGCAAGAAATTTTATCTATATACAGATTTTTCTCAGCGCCTTCCCACCTCAACCCCAACGAGTTCATATCAACCCTTGTCAATTTGAACATATATAAAACTGTGTGGGATCTAAGACTAACACCCCATTTCCATAGATTTTTAGATCGATCTATCCCTGTGGGGAGTCTCACTAGATTACTGTCAGCTTGGCCGGCTTAAGCGTCTGTCCCCTCCTACTAAAAGCTGTAAAGGGGTAATTAATTATGGTGCCCGCTCGGCTGACTGCAATTTAGCGTGAACCCCCAGGGAGTTAGGTCGATCTAAATCTTAATCCTTAGATCGATCTAAATCTCTGGGAAAGCACCCTAAGTTCCCATACCTTGATCAATCCATCTGGATTGGTCTAACTCCCTAAGGAGTCTCACTAAATTGCTATCAACTTTATCGACTTAACTGTCAGCCAGTTATATCAAACCAACTAGGGGGTAAAGATAATTACCCCCTTACAGCTTTACTAAGCATGACAGACATTTAAGACGGTTAAGTTGACAGCAATTTAGTAAGACTCCCCAGGGAGATAGATCAATCCAAATATCTGCAGGACTGTCCTCAAGTGACCCTTTTAAAAAGATAATTTCCCAGGAACTATATAAAGTGGTAAGGATCAAAAGGGGATTGAAGAGAACAACAAAGTATAGCAATATCATTTTTGCACTGACCTGTGCTGAGGCTGCGATTTTGTGGTCCTGATGTGATGAAGAGTTTAGACGTCCTAAGTATGATGATAATCAAGCAGATACACCTTCATCTCTGCTGAAATCAGAGAACACATCATTAATTAAGAATATGTGGAGACATATACAGCAGTTACAACATAGACACATCACAGTGATCAATATATATATATATATATATATATATATATATATATATATATATCAAAGTAACAGTCACCTCAACCTGTCTATCTATAACAGGTTACCAAGAACTGGTAACTTTACTAACGTAACTCCATCACATTTACAGCAACTTATTCATCCTGATGCTGACCTTGCAAGGAATTCAGTTTATTGGAATGTATTTCTGAATAACAAGTTAAGAAAATTCACTAGTTCACTAAAGACACAAAACAACTGTCACTTTTACTTTAAAACCCTTTTGTTATTATTTTGATAAATTTAGTTACAGTATTGATAAACAAAGTATCACGTTTTCAATAATTAATATTTTAAATTACAATCCATAACTTCAAGGTTGGGTCAATTACCAAAATACAACGTTGAGTCAATGTCACATTATGACGGTGTTTTGACATGGCTGGATCAACGTTGATTTTACATTGAATTTAGGTAGATCAAAAGCAATTTAAAGTATCAACCTGTTTTCAACGTTGATCCAACGCGACTATGCCTGCTGGGTAGAGCCAATTTTAACATCTTCGACTTTCCAATTGTGGTGGTTGAGCTAGACAAATTGTGACACACCGATTGTAGTAGTTTGGACTAATTCCAGTATGTTTAAAGTACTAGAGCCGATTTCAACAGCATCAACTTTTTGATTGTGGTAGTTGAACTGGAACAATCGCGAGGCTCGGATAAAACTTCAGGGTCACCCTGAGATTCTAACCCGGGACTTTTGCACACTGAGCTACCCAGCCAGGGCCAATACCCGCCAGCGGCTACAGGGGCTAGAGCCAATTTTAACATCTTCGACTTTCCGATTGTGGTAGTTGAGCTAGAACAATCGGGACACATCGATTGCGCTAGTCCACTGATTCCAGTGTGTTCAAAGTACTTTCAAAGGCAGTAATGCCGATTTAGACAGCATCAACTTTCGGATTGTGGTAGTTGAGCTAGACCAATCGCGACACACCGATTGTACTAGTTCGGATCAATTCCAGTATGTTTATAGTACTATAGCCAATTTCGAAAGCATCGACTTTCCGATTGTGGTAGTTGAGCTGGACCAATCACTAGGCTGGGAGAAAAATGGCATTACAAAGCCCAGTCCAGTCCAGTCCAGTCTTTTTTCCAAACTCAAACCTGTTAAGGTAAACAGCGGGTTCCAATCCCAGTCGAGCCTGTCTCCCCAAAGAGACATTAGACCAACCGTTTAAGATAGAAAGGACTATTATGACAATTTTAAGGAAATGTAAAGGGCATTTTCTTGACAGCTGTCCCGGGTTAGAATCCCGGGCAAACCTCCAAAGAGACATAAGACAAACCGTTTACATTAGAAAGGAGTATTATGACAATTTTAAGGTATTTTAAAGGGGATTAAGGCCAATTTGAAAACTATTGAGCTTACCTGACAAATCTAACAAGCATTTCATAGTTCCTGAATTCAAATCTGTTAAGACAAACAGCACCTGGTACCAGTTCATCTCTCTTTATTACCTCCACATCTACAAGAGCTCATGTTGAGATGAAACTGGATCATTTCTTGACAGGTTCCTGTAGTGGACAAGCAAGATGGACCCAGGCTCGGTAGCTCAGTTGGTTAGAACAGTCGGATGGTTTGCGAAAGTCCCGGGTTCGAATCCCGATCGAGCCTGGTGTTTTCTTCTCCAAAATAGACATTAGACCATCTGTTTACAATAATAAAGACAATATGAATGACTGTTGAACTTACCTGACAAATCTAACGAGCATTTCATAGTTTCTGAAATCAAAACTGTTAAGATAAACAGCGCCGACGTGGTGTGCCATGGCACAATTTACCTGGAACCAATTCACCCCTCTTTATTACCTCCACTTCTACGAGAGCTCATGTCAAGATGAGCCTGGATCATTTCTTGACAGGTACAGGTAAAGGACAAGCAAGGTTGACCCGGGCTCGGTAGCTCAGTTGGTTAGAGCAGTTGCATGGTTTGCGAAAGTCCTGGGTTCGAATCCCGGTCAAGCCTGGTGTTTTCTTCTCCAAAATAGACATTAGACCAACTGTTTACAATAATAAAGACAATATGAATGACTGTTGAACTTACCTGACAAATCTAACGAGCATTTCATAGTTTCTGAAATCAAAACTGTTAAGATAAACAGCGCCGACGTGGTGTGCCATGGCACAATTTACCTGGAACCAATTCACCCCTCTTTATTACCTCCACTTCTACGAGAGCTCATGTCAAGATGAGCCTGGATCATTTCTTGACAGGTACAGGTAAAGGACAAGCAAGGTTGACCCGGGCTCGGTAGCTCAGTTGGTTAGAGCAGTTGCATGGTTTGCGAAAGTCCTGGGTTCGAATCCCGGTCAAGCCTGGTGTTTTCTTCTCCAAAATAGACATTAGACCAACTGTTTACAATAATAAAGACAATATGAATGACTGTTGAACTTACCTGACAAATCTAACGAGCATTTCATAGTTTCTGAAATCAAAACTGTTAAGATAAACAGCGCCGACGTGGTGTGCCATGGCACAATTTACCTGGAACCAATTCACCCCTCTTTATTACCTCCACTTCTACGAGAGCTCATGTCAAGATGAGCCTGGATCATTTCTTGACAGGTACAGGTAAAGGACAAGCAAGGTTGACCCGGGCTCGGTAGCTCAGTTGGTTAGAGCAGTTGCATGGTTTGCGAAAGTCCTGGGTTCGAATCCCGGTCAAGCCTGGTGTTTTCTTCTCCAAAATAGACATTAGACCAACTGTTTACAATAATAAAGACAATATGAATGACTGTTGAACTTACCTGACAAATCTAACGAGCATTTCATAGTTTCTGAATTCAAATCTGTTAAGACAAACAGCGCCGACGTGTTGTGCCATGGCGCAATTTTCCTGGAACCAGTTCATCTCTCTTTATTACCTCCACATCAACGAGAGCTCATGTCAAGATGAGCCTGGATCATTTCTTGACAGGTACCTATAGTGGACAAGCAAGATTGACCCAGGCTCGGTAGCTCAGTTGGTTAGAACAGCTGGATGGTTTGCGAAAGTCCCGGGTTCGAATCCCGGTCGAGCCTGGTGTTTTCTTCTCCAAAATAGATATTAGACCAACTGTTTATGATAATAAGGACAAATTGAATGACTGTTGAGCTTACCTGACAAATCTAACGAGCATTTCATAGTTTCTGAATTCAAATCTGTTAAGACAAACAGCGCCGACGTGTTGTGCCATGGCGCAATTTTCCTGGAACCAGTTCATCTCTCTTTATTACCTCCACATC
>NW_019773581.1:503827-533626 GCF_001039355.2 Lingula anatina | reverse complement strand
CTCACGCCCTTCTTTTCGCTTCTTTATATCTCTAACGCCCTCTTTTCATGTCTCTTAAGCCCTTCTTTTCCTTCCTTTCCATGTCTTTAAAGCCCTTCTTTTCCTTCCTTTTTTGTCCCTTAAGCACTTCTTTTCATGTCTCTTAAGCCCTTCTTTTCCTTTCTTTTTATGTCTCTCACGCCCTTCTTTTCGCTTCTTTATATCTCTAACGCCCTCTTTTCATGTCTCTAAAGCCCTTCTTTTCGCTTCATTTCATGTCTCTCACGCCCTTCTTTTCGCTTCTTTTCATCTCTAACGCCCTCTTATCATGTCTCTAAAGCCTTTCTTTTTGCTTCTTTTCAAGTCTCTAAAGCCCTTCTTTTCATGTTTCTAAAGCCGTTCTTTTCGCTTTTTTTTTATGTACGGGCCAAGCTTAACAGTCTAGGAATTGGCTTAAATCCCCCTTAAAGAGCCTTAAAATAGTCGTTTCTATCCTTAATCAGTTGTACTGGCCCAGCTCAATAGTCAGATTAGCTTATTTAGTGCCTTTTAAATTTAAATTTAAATCGTCGGGGAGAAACCATCAGGCTCGACCGGGATTCGAACCCGGGACTTTCGCAAACCATGCGACAGTTCTAACCAACTGAGCTACCGAGCCCGGGTCAACCTTGCTTGTCCTCTACCCGTAGCTATGATCCAGGCTCATCTTGACATGAGCTCTCCTAGAAGTGGAGGTAAGAAAGAGGGGTGAATTGGTTCCAGGTAAATTGCGCCATGGCACACCACGTCGGCGCTTTTTATCTTAACAAATTTGAATTTAGAAGCTATGAAATGCTCGTTAGATTTGTCAGGTAAGTTCAACAGTCATTCATATTGTCTTTATTATCGTAAACAGTTGGTCTAATGTCTATTTTGGAAGAAAACACCAGGCACGATCGGGATTCGAACCCGGGACTTTCGCAAACCATGCGACAGTTCTAACCAACTGAGCTACCGAGCCCAGTCCAACCTTGCTTGTCCTCTACCTGTACCTGTCAAGAAATGATCCAGGCTCATCTTGACATGAGCTCTCCTAGAAGTGGAGGTAAGAAAGAGGGGTGAATTGGTTCCAGGTAAATTGCGCCATGGCACACCACGTCGGCGCTGTTTATCTTAACATTTTTGATTTCAGAAACTATGAAATGCTCGTAAGACAGTCATTCATATTGTCTTTATTATCGTAAACAGTTGGTCTAATGTCTATTTTGGAGAAGAAAATACCAGGCTCGACCGGGATTCGAACCCGGGACTTTCGCAAACCATGCGACTGCTCTAACCAACTGAGCTACCGAGCCCGGGTCAACCTTGCTTGTCCTCTACCTGTACCTGTCAAGAAATGATCCAGGCTCATCTTGACATGAGCTCTCCTAGAAGTGGAGGTAAGAAAGAGGGATGAATTGGTTCCAGGTAAATTGCGCCATGGCACACCACGTCGGCGCTGTTTATCTTAACAGTTTTGATTTTAGAAACTATGAAATGCTCGTTAGATTTGGCAGGTAAGTTCAACAGTCATTCATATTGTCTTTATTATCGTAAACAGTTGGTCTAATGTCTATTTTGGAGAAGAAAACACCAGGCTCGATCGTGATTCGAACCCGGGACTTTCGCAAACCATCCGACTGTTCTAACCAACTGAGCTACCGAGGCTGGGTCCATCTTGCTTGTCCACTACAGGTACCTGTCAAGAAATGATCCAGGCTCATCTTGACATGAGCTCTTGTAGATGTGGAGGTAAGAAAGAGGGGTGAATTGGTTCCAGGTAAATTGCGCCATGGCACACCACGTCGGCGCTGTTTGTCTTAACAGTTTTGATTTCAGAAACTATGAAATGCTTGTTTGATTTGTCAGGTAAGCTCAATAGTTTTCAAATTGGCCTTAATCCCCTTTAAAGTACCTTAAAATTGTCATAATATTCCTTTCTAATGTAAACGGTTTGTCTTATGTCTCTTTGGAGGGAGAAAACACCAGGTTTGCTCGGGATTCTAACCTGGGACTGTCAAGAAAATGCCCTTTACATTTCCTTAAAATTGTCATAATAGTCCTTTCTATCTTAAACGGTTGGTCTAATGTCTCTTTGGGGGGACAGGCTCGACTGGGATTGGAACACGCTGTTTACCTTAACAGGTTTGAGTTTGGAAAAAAGACTGGACTTATGCTTTGTAATGCCGTTTTTCTCCCAGCCTAGTGATTGGTCCAGCTCAACTACCACAATCAGAAAGTCTATGCTGTCGAAATTGGCTATAGTACTTTAAACATACTGGAATTGATCCGAACTAGTACAATCGGTGTGTCGCGATTGGTCTAGCTCAACTACCACAATTGGAAAGTCGAAGATGTTAAAATTGGCTCTAGCCCCTGTAACGGCTGCCGGGTGTTGGCCCTGGCTGGGTAGCTCAGTTGGTAGAGCAGTTGGACAGTGAGCAAGAGTCCCGGGTTCGAATCCCAGGGGGAGCCTGCAGTTTTTCTCCCAGCCTAGCGATTGGTCCAGCTCAACTACAACAATTGAAAAATCGATGCTGTCAAATTCGGCTCTAGTACTTTAAACATAATGGAATTAGTCAGCACTACAACAATCAGTGTCTCACAATTTGTGTAGCTCAACCACCACAATTGGAAAGTCGAAGATGTTAAAATTGGCTCTACCCAGCAGGCATAGGCACGTTGGATCAATGTTGAAAACAGGTTGATACTTTGAATTGCTGTTGATCTACCTAAATTCAACGTAAAATCAACATTGATCCAGCCACATCAAAAAACCGTCATAATGTGACATTGACTCAACATGGTATATTGGTAATTGACACAACCATGCAGTTATGGATTGTAATTTAAAATATTAATTATTGAAAACGTGATACTTTGTTTATCAATACTGTAACTATATAAATTTATCAAAATAATAACAAAAGGGTTTTAAAGTAAAAGTGACAGTTGTTTTGTGTCTTTAGTGAACTAGTGAATTTTCTTAACTTGTTATTCAAAAATACATTCCAATAAACTGAATTCCTTGTNTGCATATATTCTTTATTAATGATGTGTTCTCTGATTTCAACAGAGATGAAGGTGTATCTCCTTGATTATCATCATATTAGGACATCTAAACTCATCATCACATCAAGACCACAACTTCTCAGCACAGGTCAGTGCAATAATGATATTGCTATACTTTGTTGTTCTCTTCAATCCCCTTTTGACCAGCACCACTTTATATATTATCTTGGTAATTATCATTTTGTAAAAGGGTCACTTAGGTCCTACTCAGTTTTAACTATGTTCAAAGTGAAAATAATGTCAACTTGAGGGTTGAACAAAAATTTCTGAGTCATTCCAATCCCTATAAATAAACAATAAATTTTGTTTTTATTCTGATGCCTCACAGTGCATTGTGTTTTGTGACACTAAATATGTGTGTGTATTTTCTGATCAATGTATATGTGTGTTTTATCACTGTATGACTGTTTAAATATATTCTGATCTCTGTGTTATGTTTGTGTTGTAACTACTGTGTACGTCTGCATATATTCTTTATTGATGATGTGTTTTCTGATTTCAGCAGAGATGAAGATATGTCTGTTGGATTATCATTTCACTGAGGACAGCTTATTTATAAACTCATCATCACCTACAATATCTACAACCTTGTAGCCTTAGTAGAGGTCAGTGCAAAAAAAAAAAATTATACTCTGTTCTATTCAAACCCTTTGTGACCATCACCACTATATAATATAATACCTAGGAATATATCACTTTGTTAAAGGGACACTTAGATCCCACTCAGTTTTATATATGTTCAAAGTTAAAAGGGTTAATGTGAACTTGTGGGGGTGACCAAGAATTTCTGACAGTCATTTAAATCCCCATATATGCATGAACTTTAAATTTAATGTTTGTATTCTCATTCCTCACAAATCATTGTCTTTTGTGACACTGTGTGTGTCTATATATATTCTGATCACTATCTATGTTTGTTTTGTAAAAGGGTCACCTAGAGATTTATATATGTTCAGAGTTTAAAAGGTTAATGTGAACTCGTGGACCTAATCAAAAATTTCTGACGGTCATTCCAATCCCTGTATGTAAACATTAAATTTTATGTTTATATTCTGATGCCTTAGAGTGCATTGAATTTTGTGAGGCTGTATGTGTCTGTATTTATTCTGATCAATATCTATGTTTGTGTTGTGGCTGTATGTGTTTATATATATTTTGATCACTGTGATGTGTCTATTTTGTAACTGCTGTATATGTCTGCATATATTCTTTTCAGCGGAGATGAAGGTGTGTCTTCTGGATTATCATCACACTGAGGACAGCTAAACTAATCAACACATCAAGATCTACAGCATTGCAGCCTCACCACAGGTCAGTGCAAAAATGATACTGCTATACTTTGTTGTTCTCTTCAATCCCCTTTTGATCCTTACCACTTTATATAGTTCCTGAGAAATTATTATTTTTAAAGGGATCACTTGGGGACAGTCCCCCAGATATTTGGATTGATCTTTCTCCCTGGGTAGTCTGACTAAATTGCTATCAACTTAACCCTCTTTAATGTCTGTCACGCTTAGTAAAGCTGTAAGGGGGTAATTATCTTTACCCTCTAGCTGATTCGATATTCGATATTCGATATTAAGTCAATTAAGTTGATAGCAATCTAGTGAGACTCCTCAGGAAGTTAGACCGATCCAGATGGATTGATCAAGGTATGGGAACCCAGTCTTAGATCCCGCACAGTTTTATATATGTTCAAATTGACAAGGGTTGATATGAACTCGTAGGGGTTGCAGTGGGAAGGCGCTGAGAAAAATCTGTATATAGACGAAATTTCCTGCAAATTATCATTTTTAAAAGGGTCACTTAAATCCCACCGAGTCTTTTATATGTTCAGAGTGAAAATTAAGGGTTAATATGAACTGGTGGATGTGAACAAGAATTTCTGACAGTCATTCCAATACCTATATATAAACATTAAATTAATTTTTTTTCTCATGCCTTACAGTGCATTGTCTTTTGTGACTGTGTGTGTTTGTATATATTCTGCTTACTGTATATGTCTGTTTTGTCATTGTTTGAATGTTTAAATATATTCTGATCTCTGTATTATATCTGTGTTGTATATACTGTATGTGCCTGTATATGTTATATATTGATTATTTGTTCTCTGATTTCAGCAGAGATGAAGGTATGTCTTTTGGATTATCATCCAACTGAGGACAGCTAATTTATAAACTCATCATCACCAGCAAGATCTACAATGTCACAGCTTCAGCACAGGTCAGTGCAAACAATATTGTTATACTTTGTTGTTCTCTTCAATACCCTTTTGACCCTCACAACTAGAAAAAAATTCCTGCATGCATTCTGAAGCCTGTGTACTGCCTGTTGCATTGCTTTATGTGTCTCTATATATTCTGATCACAATGCATGTCTGTTTTGTATTTGTTTATATATATTTTGATCACTGTGATGTGTCTATGTTGTAACTGCCGTATATGTCTGCATATATTCTTAATTAATGATTTGTTCTCTGATTTCAGCAGAGATGAAGGTGTATTTCCTTGATTATCATCATACTTAGGACATCTAAACTGATCATCACATCAAGACCACAACATCGCAGCCTCAGCACAGGTCAGTGCAATAATGATATTGCTATACTTTGTTGTTCTCTTCAATCCCCTTTTGACCAGCACCACTATATATATATATATATATATATATATATATATATATATATATTATGTATACTGTGCATGTGGAATACAAGTATGTGAAAGTTTGGTGCTCTCGGAATATGGTGTATTTCGGCATTGTGGAGACAACGCAGACTGTTTATGTGCGGAAAACGCCTTTTTAAGCCAATCGGTGTTGACTTGCAGCTATCGGTGAGACTTTTCGAGGTATTGATCATCAGATATTTGGAGAAGAAAATTTGGTTGGTCTTCGTAAGATAATGGAAAGCTCAGGCCAACATCTACTTATTACATGAATTTAGATGACATGATTTGGTGTACACAACTCATTGCAATTATAGCAGTAATGAGGTGCTAACACCCGGGGCAGTGCAGTTGTTTGTCAACACATTGACTATCACTGTTACTCAGTCTTATTGTAAACCTGGTATAATATCTGCATTGATTGTACTATGGGTAGAAGGAAGTCGGGGAGTAAAAAGCGAAAGACTGTGGAGACTAGCAGGTCAATAAGCAGTAGTCATGAACAATCTCCATCAACTGGTGACATTATGGAGGGAGGGCACCGTGTTCTGTTTGGTGATGTACATAATGATAGTTTACAACTTGAAACGTAATCAAGCCCCATACTGATAACAATCCAGCTAAGTGTGGAAAATGACAGACAAAACCTTAAACAGGCGCAGTCAACAAGTGACACACATACCATTAGCACCAACAGAATTTATGCAAAATTTGGCCAGGGAGATTAAAAATATGGCAAAAGAATTAAGAATAATAAGAGACGGGCAAAAAGAAATAAAGCTCTAAAGCAGGACATAACATCCCTTGTGATGGAAAAAAATAATATTATAAAACAAGAAGTTGAAGATAGAATTAAATCACATAACGAGCACATTAAAATACTGGAGGAAAAAGCCGCCCAGCTTTCAAATAAAATCCAAGAAAAGGATAGGCAAATAAGTGACCTTAAAACACAAGTCAAATTCTGTTTAGACACGAGCAAAAGTGGCGTCGAGAATTCTGACCTGAGTATTATAATCTTGAACCTGCAAGAAAATCCTAAGGAGGATCTTGAAAATATGGTTAGTCAGGTATTGATGACCGTAATGACGCATGGAGAAACTAGTGAAGAGGCCTCAGTGATACCCAGGATCCAGGAATGTCGCAGACTACCAGGCAGAAATGGAAAACCAGGGATTGTGAAAGTTGAGTTCTGTAGCATAGAGGAGAAGATTGCAGTAGTGAGGAGGAAAACTAACATTCGTTATAGTACAGACCTGAGAGTACTGAAGGTGTGGATCCGAGCAAGTAAATCCCATACTGAAAGGATCATGGACAAAAATATGGATTTTCTACTCAACTGTATTCCAGGCGGAAGTTGTTTTTATATCACAAATCATCGTATAATCTGGGAGAAATCTGCAGAACAGACAGATGGACAGATGAGAATAAACAGTTAAGGGAGACCATTATAAAAACATCAGGCTACGATATATTTGCTGTGCAGGAAACTCATGCAAACCCAAATAATAGTAACTTATTCAATATAGAAGGATATACAGGGGCGGATTTAGGCCGTCTTCTGGGTCTTCCGGAAGACGGTCAGATTTTCAAGTTTACATTGACGGATATCTAATTTTTTCTGTTGGAAGACGGTCAAAATTGGAGGAAGAATCAACAAAGATAATTTGGAAGACAGTCAGTAAATAGCTCTGGATCCGCCCCTGATATATGTTTATAAATCACCCTAGGTTTGCTAAACACAAGAAAGCGCCTCATAATTTTGGGGGTGTGGGCATTTTTGTGAAAAAAAGTGTGTTAGATGAATATAAACTTTCTGTGGTAGATAAGTCTGTAGACGGAATCTTAGGAATAGAACTAATACATGAAATTGCTGATAGAAATATCATACTTTTTAATTGCTATCTCCCTCCTGAAAACTCGCCTTACGGAAGATATTGCTGCTAATTTCTTTGCACATTTATTAGCAAAATGTTATATGTATGAAAGTTGCGACATACTTTGTCTATGCAGAGATTTAAATGCAAGAATCGGTAGTATGAGAGATTTCACGCCTCAGGTAGATGAGATTCAGGGGAGGGATAGTATTGATGATAAGACAAATTCGCACAGATCGGAGCTGATTGAATTTCTTATTTAAAGTAAGAAATGCATATTAAATGGTAGGGGTGATAAGGCACATAACAATTATACTTATTTAAAGAGAGGAAAATCAGTTGCAGACTACATTATTGCTCCACATGAGAATTTGTCCAAAGTTACAGACTTTAGGGTACATACGATGAGTGATTATGTAGAGAATCACAATCTACAGGGTCTATTAAGTGGAAGATGTAAACATCCTGATCACTCAATATTGGAAGCTACATTGAAACACGTCCGTATGGATAACTTAGGTTGTGATGACATGCACAATATAAACCAAAACAAACAAATAAATAGCAACAGCAGTGGCCGCAGAATATACAAGTTTAAAGAAGGTAAAAGTGACATCTTTACGTCAGATATATCAAGGCTAACAATCAAACAGATTATAGATAGTATCGAACTAATGAGGGAAAATCAAAATGAAGTTGATTATACATGTATGAACGCATAGTTATAGAATTAATTAATGAAATGAATGCCACTGTTCCCTTTACTGATATAAAAAACGGTGGGACATCAAAAAAGAAGTTGAGAATATCCCAACCATATTGGTGTGATGTATTAACGGATTTATGGAAACGTTTGCATAATGCAGAAATTCAATACTCTAAATTTAAAGGCCATTGATATATCAGAAATAGTCTGTTCATTGATTATAAAACAAAATTACAAGAATTTGACAAACGCCTCTGGTATCATGAAAGGCATTACAACAGGGGACTTGCATGTGAAACAGAGATGGCCTGTGTCAAAGATCATCGCAAAATTTTGGACTACATTAAAAAAGTTGAACTTTGGGGCAAATCACAAATTCCAATGGAAACGTATAACAAAAATGGTGATGTAGTATATATTATCAATATTTCTTATAAAAAATGGGATTTAGCGAGTTTAGTAAATTATATAATGAAACTGACATAAATGATTTCGATGCAGAATTTCTCGAACAAAGTCTAGAATATAGAACTATGGAGGGTGTAATGTCTGATCCCTTGTTTAATCCTAATTACAGCATAAATGGCACTATTGAAAAACAAGAAGTTAGCGCAGCAGTAGCTAAGGCAAAGCAAAAGAAAGCTACGGGAGTAGATAATATCCCCAATGAAATTTTGAAAAACAAAACTATTATTGATTTACTAACATCACTGTTCAATTTCATATTTGACACGGGATTATTACCAAGTATGTGGAGAAGGGCAATTATAATACCAATACCGAAGGACAGTAAACTAGATCCAAGAATACCGCTTAATTATAGAGGAATAAGTTTATTGTGTACCATATCAAAAATATTCAGCTCGGTTATAAACAAAAGAATCTTAGCGTACTGTGAGAACAATGACTTACTGGTAGAAGAACAAAATGGCTTTAGAAAAAACAGGTCTTGTGAAGACCACATCTTTGTGTTAAACTTTATTGTTAAGAACAGAATGGAGGAGGGTAAAGACAATTTTGTAACTTTCATCGATCTGATGAAAGCTTTTGATTTTTTAAATAGAGATTTACTACTCCTCAAACTGATAAATATTGGCATTAACAGGCCTATGTATGCTGTGCTGAAATCTATGTACGCACTAACAGAGTCATGTGTAAATCTCAATACAAACTGATTTGAAACGATAGCTGGTGTTAGGCAAGGTGACAACCTATCACCTACCTTATTTATCTTTATCATAGATTATAATAAGTGAATAAATAACTGGTCTAGTGAGATATATAGTATATTACAAAAATTAGACATGACAAATAAATTTGAACGTATGGAGTTAGTGGATGTGGATAGATCTGCAGAATGCTTGAGAGATCTAGTGGCGAGTAAATGGGAGAGAGATTTGCCCTCATACAGTAAACTCAGAACTTACATACTATTTAAAAATAAATACAAGGTTGAGAACTATGTAACCCACAAATTTGATAAAATGACTAGATCATTGGTAGGACAATTAAGATTTGGTATACTTATGATTAGAATAGAAACGGGCAGGTTTGTGAGAGAAAAAGTGGAAGAAAGAGTGTGTGTGACTGTGGAAAGATAGAGGATGAAAAGCATTATATTTTTGAATGTGCTTCCTATGATAACATAAGAGAAGAGTTGTTGACAAAAATAACAGCAACTGATTTAGACTTTTTGAACTTAAATTTGCCAGAGAAACTTGCAAAATTAATGGAGAAACATATAAGAATATTTAGTAATTATATAAATTGTGCCTATATGATATGGAAAGAGTTCATTTATAATGAGTAACGTCCTAGTTTGTATATGCATTCTATTATTTATACTTGTATGTAATTAATGTTTTATATTTCCATAGTTACTATTAGTTGAACGTACAGTATTGCTATTTATATGTTTATTTATACATTATTAATTGTTTTTAAGTATTTTCTTGTTCATTAATATATTAGAAGAACATAAATGAAACAGTGACTTAAAAGCCCACTGGGGCTGGGTGCAAAAAGAAAAAAAAATGTGTCTGTATTATTTGCATTAGAGCACAGGTCACTTAAATAAACAAAACAAAATTATATTTCCTTGGTAATTATCATTTTGTAAAAGAGTCACTTAGGTCCAACTCAGTTTTATCTATGTTCAAAGTTAAAATAATGTCAACTTGAGTTGTGAACAAAATTTTCTGACAGTCATTCCAATCCCTATAAATAAACACTAAATTTTGTTTTTATTCTGATGCCTCACAGTGCATTGTGTTTTGTGACACTAAATATGTGTGTGTATTTTCTGATCAATGTATATGTGTGTTTTATCACTGTATGACTGTTTAAATATATTCTGATCTCTGTGTTATGTTTGTGTTGTAACTACTGTGTATGTCTCCATATACTCTTTATTGATGATGTGTTTTCTGATTTCAGCAGAGATGAATGTATGTCTGTTGGATTATCATTTCACTGAGGACAGCTTATTTATAAACTCATCATCACCTACAATATCTACAACCTTGTAGCCTTAGTAGAGGTAAGTGCAAAAAAAAAAAATTATAATGTGTTCTCTTCAAACCCTTTGTGACCATCACCACTATATAATATAATACCTAGGAATATATCACTTTGTTAAAGGGACACTTAGATCCCACTCAGTTTTATATATGTTCAAAGTTATAAGGGTTAATGTGAACTTGTGGGGGTGAGCAAGAATTTCTGACAGTCATCTAAATCCCTATATATGAACTTTAAATTCAATGTTTGTATTCTCATGATACACAGTGCATTGTCTTTTGTGACACTGTATGTGTTTATAAATATATATTCTGATCACTATTTATGTTTGTTTTGTAAAAGGGTCACTTAGAGATTTATATATGTTTAGAGTTTAAAAGGTTAATGTGAACTCATGGACTTAATCAAAATTTTCTGATGGTCATTCCAATCCCTGTATTCTGATCACTATCTGTGTTTGTGTTGTGGCTGTATGTGTTTATATATATTTTGATCACTTTGGTGTGTCTATTTTGTAACTGCTGTATATGTCTGTATATATTCTTTTAAGCGGAGATGAAAGTGTGTCTTCTGGATTATCATCACACTGAAGACAGCTAAACTCATCATCCCATTAAGATCTACAGCATTGCAGCCTCACCACAGGTTATTGCAAAAATGATATTACTATACTGTGTTGTTCTCTTCAATCCCCTTTTGATACTTACCACTTTATATAGTTACTGGGAAATTATTATTTTTAAAGGGTCACTTGGGGACAATCCTCCAGATATTTGGATTGATCTATCTCCCTGGGTAGTCTGACTAAATTGCTATCAACTTAACCCTCTTTAATGTCTGTCACGCTTAGTAAAGCTGTAAGGGGGTAATTATCTTTACCCTCTAGCTGATTCGATATTCCTGGCAGACAATTAAGCTGATTTAGATGATAGCAATCAAGTGAGACTCCTCAGGAAGTTAGACCGATCCAGATGGATTGATCAAGGTATGGGAACCCAGTCTTAGATCCCGCACAGTTTTATATATGTTCAAATTGACAAGGGTTGATATGAACTTGTAGGGGTTGGGGTTGGAAGGCGCTAAGAAAAATCTGTATATAGATGAAATTTCCTGCAAATTATCATTTTTAAAAGGGGTCACTTAAGTCCCACAGAGTCTTATATATGTTCAAAGTGAAAAGAGTTTATATGAACTGGTGGATGTGAACAAGAATTTCTGACAGTCATTCCAATTCCTATATATAAACATTAAACTTAATGTTTTCTCATGCCTCACAGTGCATTGTCTTTTGTGACAGTATGTGTCTGTATATATTCTGCTTACTGTATATGTCTGTTTTGTCACTGTTTGAATGTTTAAATATATTCTGATCTTTGTATTATATCTGTGTTGTATATACTGTCTGTGCCTGTATATGTTATGTTGTTGTTATATTGATGGTTTGTTCTCTGATTTCAGCAGAGATGAAGGTATGTCTCTTGGATTATCATCCAACTGAGGACAGCTAATTTATAAACTCATCATCATCAGCAGGATCTACAATGTCACAGCTTCAGCACAGGTCAGTGCAACAATAATATTGCTATACCGGTGTTCTGGTCAATCCCTTTCCGACCGTCATCACCATATATATAGAACCTGGGAAATTATCATTTTGTAAAAGGGTCACTTAGAGATTTATATGTGTTATGAGTTAAGAATAATACGCAAAAAACTTTCAAATGAGGTCACCTTATGGAACAAACCACTAGCAAGGCAGGAGATAGGACTATCTCAGCCTAGAGAAAGGAACAGTACCAGCCGATAAGGGACTTTGTAATTACGTTGGCTTGCAGCAAGCGGCAATTAACTCCCCATTGAGCATGAACAGTGTGAGAAGCTGCCTCTGATTGACAAGCGGGGATTGATTTGCATATTTGTGCACATAGCATTGGCTTGACGTCTCCACATTTGCATTACCATTGTGTTTTGCCCTTTACTTTCCTCATCATCCTGTATGGGTACAAAAGTCAGAAAATGATCAATTAGTTGTTGTGTGACATATAAGCATAATGGTATAACAAAATCAACCACCCCCTAGGGATAGCCAAACCCTCTGTTGAAATAATTCTGAAATGCCAATGCACATCCCTTATGACAAATTTACCAATCACCTAAGATTCAATTTCCTAACTCTAATGGGCTAGGAGGAGATAACAGAAATACCAGTGTAAAAAATAATTTAGAATACCCCCCCCCCCAAGATAGCCAAACCTCCTGTTAAACTAATTATGAAATGCCCATCCTTGAGAAAACAGCTATCATTCACCAAAATTTAAAATTCTGAAGTGTAATGGTCTAAGAAGAGATTGGGGAAATTATAACATGAAAACATTTTGAACAACTATCCCCCCCCCCCCAAGGACAGCCCAATGCCCTCTTAAAATAATTCTGAAGTGCCAACACACTTCCCTGGGACAGCGCAACCCCCTGTTGCACTAAAATTTCGGAATGCCAACACACATTTTGACTACGGTTCCACCAATCACCAAAGTTTCAAGTTTTTAAGTCTAATGGTCTAAGAGGAGATTGGGGAAATTATAACGTGAAAATAATTTGAACAACTACTCCCCTCCCCCCCCCCAAGGACATCCCAATGCCCTCTTGAAATAATTCTGAAATGCCAACGCACTTCCCTGATGGCAGGTCTAGCAATCACCAAAGTTTCAATTATCTAACTCAAATAGTCTAGGAGGAGATAACAGAAATAACATGAAAAAAATTCAGAATCATCCCCCCCCCCCCCCCAAGGGAGATCGCAACCCCCTGTTGCACTAAAATTCTGAAATACCAACACACATTCTGACTACAGTTCCGCCAAACACCAAAGTATCAAGTTCTTAGGTCTAATAGTCTAGTAGGAGATACTTAGTACCACCAGCGTGTATGCTGGCAGTACTCATGGTTTTAGTCCCGACCTGTCTCGTCCGGCTCCTGCGGCTCCGCCAGCTCCGCATTCCGGCACCTGATACAAGTCACCATTACCGCTTCTCCTCCTAGACCGCAAGGACCCTTGTCCCCATCTCTTGGATTTAGGTCACATATAACCTCAACTTGAACCCCCAGGTTTTTTGTCTCAGTCGGTGCATTGGCCTGGGCGTGACGCTCGTTGAAATGCACCTTTGTCAAAATTTTTGAAAATTCAATGCTAATTTGCTACCATACGGAAGGAATTATGGGAAAAAATTTCTATAGACGGCTGACCAAAAGCCATATGTGGAGATTTCAAATATGCCCCTGGATTTGACCTTTGACCTTTGCTTCAAGGTCAAACGGGCCAAAATTTTCAAAAAAACTACACAGACCTAACCTATGATATTATTGGCAGGTGTTACCCTTCAGGTCATCTTTCACCTCCATGAGTTTGGGGTCATTCGGTGCATTTTCACAGGAGTAGCAGCCATAACATACCGAAACTGAAAACTCTCTCTAATGCGGGAACCCTTAATGCTAGAGACCTGTTCTTTTTTGCATTTTGTAGAGCATGTCAAGCCCAAACTGGAGGTGGTTTCCTTTATTTCCTTATGGTTTTCGAGTTATGCCGTATCAAAAAGTACATTGTGGTGGTGAAAGCAAAATGTGCAATACGGTAATGTATAATAAATTTTGAACCCCTGGAAAATAAAACATAAGGCTTGGCGAGACAGATAACTGGTCAAAAATGACATTATTTCATGAAATTTGAACATGTGGAACTTCTGAGCATCTCCCATTTCAAGAATTTCAACCAAAATGACCTTTTCTCTATTTCAATTAATTTCTTTTGTAGGAAATTTATGGCACATAATTGCAACTCTGAAATTGCAACATTTAGTCCCTTATATCTCCAAAACTGGCAGAGGTAGGTCCATAGTTACTGTTGAAGTTGAATAGGAAGTCATATACTGGCAATTTAATTGTGGCATTGAAATTGACCTTTGACCTACTTTTCACCATGAACTGAACTTTGCAACATTTAAGTCCCTTATATCTCCAAAACTGGCAAAGAAACGCCCATAGTTACTGTTGAACTTGAATAGGAAGTCATATATTGGCAATTTAACTGTGACCTTAAAATTGACCTTTGACCTACTTTTCACCATAAACTGAACTTTGCAAATTTTTGTTCCCTTTCATCTCCAAAACTGGCAGAGATAGGTCCATAGTTACTATTGAACTTGAATAGAAAGTCATACATTGGGAATCTAACTGTGACCTTAAAATTGACCTTTGACTTACTTTTCACCATGAACTGAACTTTGCAACTTTTTCAGTGCTTATACTTTCAAAACTGGCAAAGATACGCCCATGTTTACTATGAAATTTGAATAGGAAGTCATATATTGGCAATAGAACTGTGACTTTATAATCGACCTTTGACCTACTTTCCACCTTGAACTGCACTTTGCAAGTTTTCCTTTTTATCTCCAAAACTGGCAGAGATACACCCATAGTTACTATTAAACTTATATAGGAAGTCATATACTGGCAATCTAAGTGTGACCTTTTAATTGACCTTTGACCTACTTTTCACCATGAACTGAACTTTGAAAATCTTTCTTCCCTTTTATCTCTAAAACTGGCAGAGATGGGTCTATAGTTACTATTGAAGTTGAATAAGAAGTTATATGCTGGTAATCTAACTGTTACCTTGAAATTTACCTTTGACCTACTTTTTATGATAAACTGCACTTTGCAAATTTTCTGATCTTTATATCTCAAAAACTGGCAAAGATCTGCCCATAGTTACTATTGAACTTGAATAGGAATTAAATCATATACTGGCAATCTAACTGTGACCCTGAAATTGACCTTTGACCTAATTTTCACCATGAACTGACTTTTGTCAATTTTCTTTCCCTTATATCTCAGAAACTAGCAGAGATACGCCCAAAGTTACTGTGAACTTGAGTAGGAAGTCATACATTGGCTATCTAACTGTGACCTTGAAATTGACCTTTGACCTACCTTTTATGATGAACTGCACTTTGCATGTTTTCTGGCCTTTAAATCTCCAAAAGTGGCAAAGGCAAATGCCCATGGTTACTATTGAACTTGAATAGGAAGTCATAAACTGTGACATTGAAATTGATCTTTGACCTTCTTTTTCACCATGAACTGAACTTATTTTCTTGCCCCTCATATCTTCAAAAGTAGCAGAGATATGCCCAGTGTTGCCCCTAGGTTTTCTCTTTTGTCAGCATATATGCAATGCTGACAACACATTTCAAGAAAAACCAATAGGCCTATTGTCTAGAGAATCACAGAAGTGATCAATGTTAGGAAAATACAGGTCATTTTGAAAATCTGCCTGATTGTACCATTAATTATATTTTTTGGCATTTTCTTGTTCATTGCATTTTATAGAGCTTGTCAAGCACAAGACTGGTGGTGGTGTCCCTTTTTGGGCGTGGGGGGTGGGGGTCCATATGAATGCGCTTGCTCCAGCTGGTGGTACTATATTCGGAGGCGGTATCGCCTCTCTGATCCTCTAGTTTTAATATGATTTTCACTTTTCTCAGATATATTGTTATTTTTCCAGGTGACCCTTTCCATACAGCATGGTGGCTTCTTGGTGAACTGACTCTACCTATCTTGTAATGGATAATACCTATGGAAAAAGTAGACAGTGAAAAACAGCAGCAAGAGCAGTGCATTATCTCATCCATGTGTAGAATACATGATATGTGGCAAGATTAAAAACGTCATATGATGTGCAAAGCCTGATTTTAGATGTCCATTTTTCAAGGAGGAATCTGCATCTGGTATTGGTAGTAAGGAGAAATCTTGAATGGGTATATATTGTTTCCAGATGACAGTAATAGGTAATTTGTCACCTCTTACACAACCAAACTCAAATCATAACATAAAATGCTCCATTTGATACTGAATAATATTATTGTAATATTGAAAATTTTGTTTTTTGTAATTCTCAATCTTCTAATATCAATTGCCAATAAACAACGCAGTCAACTGATACACTTATCTCAGATTATTACAGTTGTGAAGCTTATTTTGTATAAATTTCACAAACATTGGACTAGATTTGTCAACATCATTCATTTAAATATGTAAAGGTATGGAATTTGCCAGTTTTTTCAATCTTATTTTTAGTTTTCTTAAATATATTTTCTGAAAACATCATTTTCATTAGGCACAGTAAGTTGATAAGCTGATCTCAGATTATTTCAGTTGAAAGCATCATTTGTAGAAATTTCACAAACATTGGACTATATTTGTCAAAATTATTAACATAAAAGTATTTTAAACCATGGAATTTGCCTTTTTTTCTATGCAGTTTTTAGTTTTCTCTAATATGTTGTCCGAAAAATTAATTTCATTACACGCAGTCAACTGATAAGCTTATGGGTGATTATTTCAGTTGTTAATTTTAAGCTTCATTGTGCAAATTTCACAAACATCCAAGTAAATTTCACAACTGAAGCTTACAAACATTTAACTATTTTTATATACGGGATATGCCATTTTTTTTTAAATTTAATTTGCACTTTTCTCAAATATATTGTTTAAAAAATAGTTTCATTACACTCAGTCAACAGATTAGCTTGTCACAGATTTTTATTGTTGCTAAGAATCATTTGTAGAAATTTCACAAACATTGGACTAGATTTATTGAAATTACTTACATGTATTAACATTTAAGTGTTTTAAGCCATGGGATTTGCCTTCTTTTCAGTGTTATTTTCAGTTTTCTCTAATATATTTTCTGAAAAATATTTTTCATGAAACAGTAAACAAATAAGCTTATGTCAGATTATTATAGTTGATAAGCTTTATTTGTAAAAATATCATAAAGATTCTTCTACATTTGTGAAAATGACTAATGTTTAACTATTTTTATTCATTGAATTTGCTGGTGTTTTCAGTGTAATTTACAGTTTTCCCAATTGTATTGTCCAAAATACCACTTTTATTACTCACAGTCAACTGATAAGCTTATCTCAGATCTCTCTATAATAGTTTACAGACTAAAATTGCCAAAATTATTAACATTTAACTCTTTTTTTATCCATGGAATTTCCTATTCTTTTCAAATATAATGAAAATCTTTTTCATTAGGCACAGTCAACTGATAAGCTTATCTCAGATTACAGTATTTCATTTGTTAAGCTTGAGTTGTACAAGTCAGACATTTCACAGAGTTATTACATTCAGAGGAGACGTTTCATCATTACTGGCTTTTTTTTGTGATCTTTGTAGATTTGGCGTATGAGTTGTTTTTTTTTTTTTTTTTTTTTTTTTTTGCAAAATGGCTAATGATAAAAGTATAACATGTATTAAAACATGTAAATCATCATTTTATGAAATATTTGTTGTTATTTTGGCCGAAGCACTACAAGTATGTCAACAATGCATTGCGTGTCCGTGAACACCAAGTCTTTAACGACGTAAAGGACACACATGTGACTTAATTTACAAATGCTGCAATGGGAAAATTTTCATGGAGAGGGTTGGAAAAGAGCGTTTTAGCAAGGCTTGTATCGCCGTGACAAGATCTTATCCCAGTGGAAATATTCACAAGCACTTGCATTTTGACCACAAAGTGCCTTGTGGTGATTTGTTATATGGTTGTGATGTGTGCAGCAAGACATGGTCTTCTTCTGCATCGATATCCAATCACTCATGAGTCACGATATTGCTACCATGATATGTATGCCAAAAACGATTCTCTTTTCTTTCACAGTAAGTTAAAATCAAAAGACTCACCACATTTTGCAGTTGATTTAAAGCAATAATAACTCTTCCTTTGAGATTCAAAATTCCACAAGAAATACATTGTAAACAACACACGAAAATATATTATATTGTATTTTACCACTAAAATGGCTATTATTGTTATAAAACTTAAATCTGTGCTTGTCAATAGGGCTTTCGATGCCTTTCTTCCTGGTCGTCAAGGCATCCGTTGCCAATGACGTTGGGGTACCACGCGGATTTTCGCATTCATTCGAGACCAAAATTACATATGGCGCCATATGAAACAGATGCATGATGCAATCCTTAGACGTAAGTTTCGAGTTTTGGTACAGTGCGTCGGAAAACGAAAAGCCCAGAACCGCACACATTGTAGATAAAAATGCATTTTGAGCAATAAGACGAATATATATTATGAATCTTATATTATTGTTATATAGTGTTGTTGTTGCATGCTCTCCCGTGGTTTTAAGTATGTCAACAGAAAATATCACTCGCAATGCAATGTCAGAGGGCTCCGTCAGTTAAAATCTCTTAAGAGATTTTAACAAAAAACCAAACGTTTCGGAAAAAAACAATGCAGGAATGGGGTCGTTGACCATTGGTAAGTACGGGAAAATTGCCATTTACTCCAGGAAAATCAAATTTTTGGCCAAAATGAAGAGTTATTATGACTTAGACCCCATTTCCAGAGATTAGATCGATCTACTTTAGATCGACCTAACCCCCTGGGGGTTTACGCTAAATAGCTGTCAGCCGAGCGGACACGAAAGTTAATTACCCCCTTACAGCTTGTAGCAGGCGGGACGGACATTTAAGCCGGATTATCTGACAGTAATCTAGTGAGACTCCCCGCGGGGATAGATCGATCTAAAAGCTCTGGGAATACAGCCTTAAAGCATGTTATTGAGCAATATGACCTGTAAACAGTGCAATTTTCAACTCTCTTGGAAAGATGCAATAGTTGTGCTCCCTTCTGGTGTGAGCAGATATTTGGTGTTGCAATGCCATTCTTCAAATGCTTTGTAGAAGTACTAATGTACAGTGCAAAACCCATCAAACACAACAAGGATTTTTGATGAAAATACAAATAAGACTTTTTTATGTTTGGGAAATGAATAGAAGATAAATTGTACTTTATTCCATGTTACGCCTTTATCCAAATTTACCCAATCATTAACAAGAGACTTTAGTTTGTAAATTACATAACAGAAATTATTCAGCTCCTAATTCATTAGATTGTCTTGAGTAACAAAATTAAGTTAATATATTCAATAATGAAGAGAAGAGTAGCCTATCCTTTAATCTTTTTTTTAAATGTCGTCCCAGCCAAATGACTAAATCCTGTGTTCAAATTTTAGCAAATTCTTTAGAATACCTCATTTATAAAAGAAAATTATACATGTGTCGGCAAAAAAATCAAGTTTTCGGGGTTAATATATCAGCATTTGTATAGGCCCTATTTCATTTCAAAGAGAAGGTATAGATGGTCTTTATTTTCTACTTCGTGAAATTAATCTAAACACAGATAAACCACTACGAGTAACAATGTGCATGAAAGTAATTAGAAATTTGTAGGATCCGCGGCGGACCCCCCCCCCCCCCCTTCAATTAATACTGGATTCGCCCCTGATTGTACATCGGGCAATGGACATTAAACAATACCGGTAGGCCTACTGTCCGCAAATATTGAAATAAAAAAGGGGATGTAAAAATAACTTCTTTTCCTTTTAAATAATGAACAATGCTTATAAAATGAAATACTTTTCAACCAAAATATTATCAATTCATATTTGAACTAAAAATCAAAAGATCTGGGCCGAAATAGCTGGAACGTAGCGTTGCTGGTATGCGCTTGATGTGCCCCGATTCTCCTCCGATTCAGTGTGGTAGTTGTGACAGATATGTTGATTGCGTTTTCTCGGCGGGGGTTTTTTTTTTTTTTTTCACTAAGAGTCTTGTTCATTCGGATCGGAATGCTATTTTCAAGTATTTCGCACGTTATGGAATATATTTAGGGATATTAACGACGTAAGAAAATTCGGTACTTTTGTAGTATACCCCCCCACCCTGTAACTTCCTGAAACTTTCATTTTTCAAACATTTTTTTACTTTGTCTTTTTCACCTATGTCAAAGCTGTTGAAATAAAATGTTTTTGTAATTACCTGTGGTCTTTTTATTAGTTTTAATCACGTTTAATCCACCCCATTGAAATACAATGTGAAAATTTACAATGTATCTGCAGTCAATAACTTGCAGCGTTTTCGTTGGCTAACTCTAACTTATTTTATGTGATTGATACATTGTATACTTGGACTTCCTCTGTGAAATTATTATGAGCTACTTGTTCACATAAAATTACCTTAGAGTTAGCCAACGAAAACGCGGCAAGTTATTGACTGCGGGTGTAAATTGAAGATTCTAACATTGTATTTCAATGGGCTGGATTAAACGTGATTAAAACTAATGAAAAGTCCACAGGTAATTACAAAAGCATTTTATTTCAACAGCTTTGACATAGATGAACAAGAAAATGTAAAAAACTGTTTGAAAAGTGAAAGTTACCTAGCATATGCAAAGATTCAGTGAAGATTCTTTGGGATGGGAAAAAGCGGAATACATGTAGTTTTTCAAGTTAACACAATCGAAGAGGAGTTCATTTTAGTTTATTGAGTAAGTATAAAGACTATTTGCTTCCCTTCTGATAAATGCTGTAAGGCTTCTGGTTTGTGATAACAAACAAATCTTATCTACATTCGTGTCTTTCATTCTGTTTCTACAAAATCATTGATCTAATCAACACAAAACGGTGTTCAGTCATCCAAGTTTTCCTAATTGCTTAAGTGACTCCTATATACAGTGATTGCTGTACACAAGACTGCGTGATGAGCATAATGCAGTTGCTGTTATTTCCTGTATGAGCTATGTGTGTTTGTGTGTGTGTGTGTGTGTGTGTAATAAAAACTGCATGTACATGTATGTTACATGTAAATCAAAATTCATTGGCATCAGCATGGAGCATCACATATCTATTGAATTAACCTGTTCAGTATTAATTTAAAGATTAAACGAGACTTACCTGTAAGTTGAAGTTTGATTGGAATTTAACTCTCATCTGGATCATTTGAGGGATTATACGAGATATGCGTGCGCCTGCGTGGTACTCAATCTTTAAAGTTGAGTGTTCACGGCAACAAAGGAAGAAGGGTGGGTGTTAACTGAAAATAAGGGTGGGCGTATAATCCCTCAAATGATCCAGATGAGAGTTAAATTCCAATCAAACTTCAACTTACAGGTAAGTCTCGTTTAATCTTTAAATTTAACTCTCATCTGATCATTCGGGATTCTACGAGATTTCAAAGCTGTCGTGAACACGAACAAAGAACTGTTGAAACAAGTTTTTTTTTTTTTAATGCAACTCAAACAATATTCTCATGAATCATAATCACAGTTTTTCAAGCACTGAAAAAGCAAAACTAGTATTCTGTGATACTGTTGGTTTGTTATAAAACCTAGAAAAGGTATTGTTGTTACTCCAACCAGCTGTACGTAAAATGGTACTGAGTGGAATATTGGCAGCAAAAGCTTTACTAGTAGAAGCTGCACGTGTGCTATGTGCTTTAAACACACTTGTATCCACTCCAGCCTTTAACATGACTGTCTTTATCCATCTAGCAATCGTATCCTTTTTTACAGGATTAAAAGGTCTGTTGTAACTAAGAAAAAGTTGTGAAACACCACTACTTCTATATTTGCTAGTTCTAATTAAATATTCATGTAACACATTCAACACACAGAGTCTGCTGTTCTCTGGGAAACCAGGTAAGTTTATGATTGGCTGATCTTTTGTTGGCCTAGACTGTTTAACTAATGCATCAATTAAAAAAGCCACTCCTGTGTCAGTTTTTAACACTGTTTTAAGGTTCATGAGATGAATTGATTGACATCTTTGTCCTGATATCAGTGCCACCAGCATAACTAGTTTGAGTGTTAGATCTTTGTCTGAAAGTTCTGAAACTGGTGATAATTTCTCTAGGTATGCTAATACAATATTTGTATCCCATGTGGTTTGGTATCTGGGAAAAGAAGGTCTGCTGTGAAATACACCTTTGATGAAACGCTTGATGAGCTGGTTAGATCCAAGTGTTGAGGAATCTTTGTGGCACACTTGGCTGAAAGGGATCATAATTGAGTTTAGTGCAGTAATTAATCCATTTTTTGATGTAGGTGTTGTACTGTTTTCGTGTGCCAGTCTGCCAAGATTGCATAATAATGTCTTGAGTTTTGCCTGAAATACCCTTTCTTGTAAGCTTTTCCCGATAACAAACATGCCATCAGCCTCATCTTGTCTGACAGTGGGTGCACCTCCCCTTTTTTGTGCGGAAGGCTCAGGATTTTGTGTGTTGGCGGCAACAGCACTGGTTCTCTGTAGAGCATCTGAAGGAGGACTGGGAACCATGGCTGTGTGGCCCACAGTGGAGCTATCAGCAAGATGTCGGCCTGGTCTGTCTGCAGCTTCTGAAGGACCTGATTCAGCATACTGAAAGGAGGAAATGCATAGTTTAAGTTTACAGACCAAGACTGCTGAAAAGCATCTATTGCAAGTGCATGGGGGTCTGGTTTCCAGGCATAATAAAGTTCTGTCTTATGATTCAACCTGGAGGCAAACAGGTCAACAGAAGGTCTCCCAAGGAATGCAGCTAAATGCTCAAAAATAGAGGGGGATAAAGACCATTCTGTCCTATCATTAAAATATCTGCTATGTTTGTCTGCCACAACATTAAGGACACCTGGGATGTGAGTTGCTGAGAGCCAAATGTTGTGTTTAATTGCCCACTTCCAGATAGAAAGGGTGATCTCATTACATTCACTAGAATGGGTGCCTCCCATATTTCTTATGTATGCAACAGCAGTAGTATTATCCATCTGTAACTGTACATGTTTTCCACAAATGTCCTTTTGAAAAGACCGTAACCCAAGCTGGGCCGCCCTAAGTTCCAAAAAATTGATATGTTTAGTCATTTCACATTTCTGCCATCTACCCCCTGTTGTGGACTCTTGTAACACTGCACCCCATCCCATTTTTGATGCATCTGTCTGAATAATACAGTCAGGATTGGGGAGTCTTAGATTTTTTGCCAAGTTGATGTTATCTATCCACCATACTATGTCTGTGATTGCCTTGTTACTAAAAATCATATGTGCATCAAAATTACCCCTGTTTTTCTTAAGGGCTAGAATTTTATCCATTTCCAGGGACCTGTAGTGTAGTTCCCCATATTGTACCCCAGGTAAAGCTGAAACTAGGGAACCTATCAACTGTGCACCTTGCCTAATTGTGCATTTAGGCTTTTTCATTCTGTCCATTAATTTTGAAACAATGTTAGCCCTTCTCTCTGAAGTGAGCATAACTGTCATTGACCTAGAGTTCAAGGTAAAGCCCAAGTGGTCCATAATTTGAACAGGAACTAGTGTGGACTTTTGTTCATGAATAACAAAACCCAATTTCGATAGTAATTGCACAGTTTCTCTAACATTCTCCTCACAAGCTTCCTTAGTTTCACCTTGTAAATAAAGGTCATCCAAGTAAATGCTGGAAATGTATGCTTTTGACCTTAATTGTGCCAAAACTGGTTTAAGAAGCTTAGTCCAGATTCTGGGTGCAGAGGCCAGTCCATTTGGAAGTGCAACATATGAAAAAAGACTGCCTTTCCATCTAAATTTAAGGTATTTCTGAAATTCTGGAGCTACAGGGACAGAGTAGTAAGCATGCTTCAGATCCAGTGAAGCTAAGTAACAATTTGGAGTCATAAGATTTAGACAAGTTTGCACCGTGTCCATTTTAAAATGATGGTATTTTATACAAGAGTTCAATTTTCTCAAGTTAAGAATCATCCTATGGGTGCCATCCTTTTTTGGCCTGAGAAAAATGGGAGAAACAAACTGTCCTGGTTCCTCATTAGAGGATATGATGACACCTTTGTCAAGCAATTTTTTAATTTCTGAATCCACAATAAGCTGTTCTGCTGAACTAAAGTTTAAGCTGTTAGGCTCAAAATCTTGTACAGGTTGTTCTGTAAAGTCTAACTTGACCCCTACAACATAAGAGAGTATCACTGGATCTGAAGTCAACTTCTGCCATTCAAGAAGAGACTGTTTTATATTACCAGCAACAAAAGGTTGACTTACATGAGTATTTCCTAATACTCTTTCTTCTGGAACTTTTTCCCTGTCCAGTTTTTCCTGTTGTTCTGTTGACTTCTCTGGTTCTTCCCTCCTAAAAAAGAACCAGCTTTTTTGTTGTCATAGCGAGCTGTTGCCCTTGTAGGAAATACCCTGGGTTTGGAGAAGATATTTGTGGGTCTAGGGCGTGCTATTTTCTTCTGAACCTTGTTAGAGATTTTTAGGCCTTCTTCAATATCCTTCATATTTGCATCCAAATTGTCACCAAACAGCTCCTTGGTGACAGGATTCTGTGGGGAAGCCAAAGCTTTGTATTTCTCATTAATGTCTGGTTTGGCGAGTTCTCTGCGAAACATAGAAATGTCATGTACAACTGCAGCAAGGATGCTGAATCCGTCTGTCATCTTTGCTAGCAATGTTTCAGGAGAAGGCACATCTCCTTCTCCTTCAAGGTGTTTAGAACAAGCATCAGCTATCTCCAGGAAGGGTGTAAGTCCATGGAATATGTTGGTTTGCCAGTTTTGCATTATCTTGTCATTATATTTGGTTAAAGGTCTCAGTGTTCCCCACAGTCTCTGGTTACATTTGATCTGAGTCATGTAGGTACAGTTCTCAGGTGGGTGATAAAGTTTCACCATATCCTCCAGAACTTCCTTAGGCATACCCTTGTACAAAACAGTGTTCATGATTTTAGCAACATCATCATGAACTTTCGGGCCTCTAACTTCATCATTAGTCACTGCAGCCAAAATGTTTTTCAAACATTGTAAGCCCTGAGGCTGACTGACCTGAGTTTCTGAGGGTTTTTCCTTAGCAGGACTGTCACTGCTATCACTGTCAGCATTACTATCATCATTGGCAGGAGTAGAACGAAAGTAAGATTCCTCAAACAGGGATTCCTCATCATCTGACAAAATAAGCCTCTGTCTCTTCTCTGGGGGCTCACCCTCCTGGTCGCTATTTATACTAGCATCGTACGCACGTTTAAGTTCCGATACGACAGGAGTAAGAGACGCTAGCATCTGTTGAATATTACACAATTGCTCCTTCATGTCGTTCATATCTTTTTGTACCTCACGAGAGCTCACTGAATGGTCACTGAATGACTTGGAGTAGTTTCCATGCGAGCGTGAGCTCCGGCTACTTCTAGGACCATGGGCGCTGCCATCATGTGTAGCCGACTTGTTAGATTTGTTGTTCGGGTCGTCACGTGACTCCGAATCTGCCTCGTGTACGGAGGTTTCCGAAGGAATCGCATCCTTGGAATTTAGGTTTTTTCCATGGGAGCCTGCACCGTCCGTGAAGCTGACGTCCTTTGTCAGCTTTGCTCTTTTGCTATAAGCAGAGCTCGGGGTTCTTAGTCTTTTACCCCTATTACCACTAGATTTGGTTGTGGTAGTCGATTTTTCTGAGCCAGCATCCTTTGCTGAAGCCCGCTCTGCGCCACTCTGGCTTGCCTCAGCCTGAGCAATAATAGCGCCAACTAAGTCGCTTTGCAGTCCGGTCTGAGCCGACGACATGCTAAAAAACCAGCGTCAATTAGTACAAAAGATTGTCTGTCAAGCAATCTCTCACAAAAGAGTATGACCAGTCTTTAAAAAACCACGTAAATTATAAAAAATCGATGAATAATCGAGTGCACGTGTGAGCACGAAGACAAGCGAACGCAGAATTGAGTACCACGCAGGCGCACGCATATCTCGTAGAATCCCGAATGATCAGATGAGAGTTAAATTAATAAGCAAACTTCTTGTTGATGGATGACAGCTGGCAAGGTTTTTATCGTGCAACTTTCTCATCATTTTGGCAACTGTACACCTTCACACATTTTCTTTTTTTTTATTTTGGTTTAACTTAGTCTAGCCTTTCAATTTATTAGTCACATATTGCCTTTCATAAACCAGAAAGAATACCAGTTCATAGTATTTTGCAATCCTTTACAAATTACACCAACATTACGGATAATGTTCTGATACATATGTTTTGAAGCAAAGATAACTGAGGCATGTGTTTTAAAGCCATTCTCACTTCAATATTTTGTCAACTGTCTCAAACTTTGATACTTAGATCACAGCACTATAGTTTGCCCCTAACGTGAGTAGTTCTTAGAAACACTAAATGCTACTATGGACCAATAGTGAAATAGTTGTATGTCACTTTCCTGGTATAAATAATTAAATTGGAATTAACAGTTAAATTCTAACTAAATATAACATTTCCTTATAGGTCGCAAGTTTATGCTAGCTTGGGCATGATGAGTAGGTATTAACTCGATCATTGGCTGGTTTGATAAAGGTTATTGTTTTAAGTCTTTTGCTTTGGGTATTATATTTTTAGATTATTCTCTCTAGTTTTGGATTACTCAAACTTGGTTTTTCAAGGAAAGCACCCACATCTGTATATGTATCTATAAAACATCCCTCAGTATTGTGTGCACTTATAAGCATGTATTGGTACCAAAAAAGGGAAGAATAATAGTGATTTTTGGTAAGGCCTATATATCTCCTGAGTGCCCAAATAAGTGTGATAGCCTTCTTATACTTGTAGCTTTTTGTGTGTTATTATTCCTTATATAACCTCACTCTTACAGTACCAAGGATGGGTGTAGGGGAGAAAAAAAGCTTACTAAATAATATCTATATAATGGTAATTAACACAAATATCAGTACATTGTATATCATTATGGATCCGGAGGCAAGGGATGTGACAATTTATTTCAAAAGTCATGAATGCATGGTCAAGGGTCATTGATAATATAATGGGTCAAAGGTCACAGGAGGTGATTTTGGTGGATTTTTCATAAATTAAAACCAAATTGTTTTAAAAATCATTGTTTGAGTAAGAATTGGTGAATGATTTGTAAAAATGGTGTAGTTTAATGCTAATTGATAACACTTAGAGCCTCAGCTGTCTTAATTTAGAAAACTATGTAAAAGAATGTGAACCTTACGATCCAAAGGTACCCTCTCTGAAAGTGAGGGTAGGGGAGAGAAAATGCTTGCCATATCAATATGATTAAAGATACATCAATACATTATGCAGGTAAGGGATGGGACAATAATTTTCATGAGGCATGAGTGCTTGACAATAATCCAAGGTTTATTGATAATGGGCCAAGTGTCACAAGAGGTCATATTTTATGGATTTTTCATGAAGTAAAATCAAAATCTTTTGCAAAAAACATTGATTGACAAAGAAATTGAAATTTGGTGAATGATTTGTCAACATGGTAATATATTATTCTTATGCTTATGAACAAAATTTGGAGCCTCATTAGTCTTATTTTAAAGAACCATGCGAACTAATAAAATGTGAACCTAACATTCAAAGTATGGGTTCTTTGAAAGTGGGGATAGGAGAGAGAAAAGGGTCACTTAGAACCCACCCAGTTTTATATATATGTTTAAAGTGATAAGGATTAATGTGAACTGATGGGTGGGAGGTGGAGGTGTGCTGAGCGAAAATATTTCACAGACTTTCAAATCGCTATATAAACAAAATTTCATTTAAACTTTCTGATGCCTGTGTACTGTCTGTCTTGACAGTGTATTGTCAGAGACATCTAATAATTCACAGGCAATTTCGGTAACTTCACGTAATAACTTTTTACTGTAGTCTGCATCTCCTTATAATACGTTATGTAAAGTCTAAAGAGGCAGAGTAGGCTTGTTTCCTATTCTGATTAAGAAGCCATTGAATAGGAAGTTCATGAAGACATGGCTTGGGTTTGATACTAAAGAGTGTGATTCTCCACATATCGTCAGAATGTAGTCAACAAGCCTACTCTACAAAGTCGTAGTCTCAGCACAGGTCAGTGCAACAATAATATTGTTATACTGGTGTTCTCATCAATCCCTTTTTGACCATCACCACTATATTAAGTAGCTGTGTAACTATAATTTTGTAAAAGCACTTAGAATCCACTGAGTTTTATATATATCTTCAAATTGACAAGGGTGATATGAACTCGTAGGGGTTGGGATGGGTTGGAGCTGAGAAAAAATTCTGACAAAATTTCCTGCATACATTCTGATGCCTGTGCACTGCCTGTTGTGACACAGTTAGTGTCTGTATATATTTCGATCACTATATGTTCTTGTTTTGTCTCTTTATGTTTATTTATTTATTTATTTTTACCGCTGTGATATGTCTGTGTTGCAACTACTGTATGTCTGCATATATTCGTTATTGACGATGTTCTCTGATTTAAGCAGATGAAGGTATGTCCCCTGGATTATCATCACACTGCAGACATCTATTTTATAAACTCATCATCATCAGCAAGAAGGTGTATCTCCTTGAATATCATCAGTCTGAGGACAGCTAAACTCGTCATCACATCAAGATCTACAGCATTGCAGCCTCACCACAGGTCAGTGCAAAAATGATATTGCTATACTTTGTTGTTCTCTTCAATCCAGTTTTGACCCTCACCACTTTATATAGTTCCTGGGAAATTATCAATTTGTAAAGGGGTCACTTAGGGACCATTCCCACAGATATTTGGATTGATCTATCTCCCTGGGGAGTCTGACTAAATTGCTATCAATTTAACAAGCTTTAATGTCTCATGCTTAGTAAAGCTGTAAGGCGGTACTTGTCTTTACCCCCCTACCTGATTCGATAGGCGTGACAGACAATTAAGCTGATTAAGATGATAGCAATGTAGTATAACTCCCTGGGGGTTTAAGGTTAGACCAATCCAGATGGATTGATCTAGGCATGGGAACCCAAAAATTAATTATTCTGGAAATGTTATAAATTCTTTGCATTCCTGAAAGAATGGCAATTTTCTATCTTGATGAATGGTGATAGTTTTCAATTCCTCGTGATTGGTGAATAACCTGAATTTATCTTCGTGATTGGTGATTGACCTGTTTTAATTCTTCATGATTGGTGATTAAGGGGGGGGGGGGGTATTCCCTACCCTCATTACTGTGTATGTCTGTTTTGTTGCTGCACTGTATGTGTTTATCTAAATAAATAATATATTTTGATCACTGTGTTATATCTGTGTTGTAACTACTGTATGTGTCTGCATAT
>NW_019773581.1:477030-500304 GCF_001039355.2 Lingula anatina | reverse complement strand
TTTTTGTCTTTGCCAATTTTTATTAAATGTTTATTTATTTATTTATGTATTTATTTATTTAGGCTTTTCATTTTAGGATACTTATATTCCTTTTTACCTTGCCTTTAATGTATTTATTTATTATTTATTTCTTCTTTTTCTTATAGGCTACTGTACATGTACTAGTAGGTCTATACTGGTATGATACATATATGTTACTAGCAGCTAATTTTTCCTTTACTTCTAGCTAATAAATCTTTGCATACCATCTAGTATAATGCAAAATGATACGATAGCTATAGGTGGTGCAATATCAGTACTTTGAACGAATATAATGTATCTTTTGATTCGTTCAAAGCGAGGTAATGCCCTTGACCTTACAAGCAGCTGTGTCCAATATGGCGGACACCAACAAGGTTACGAGTAAACAAAGAGTGAAATATTATCGTCTACATGAAGGAAGCTTTTGTTTGAAGATTGGCACTGTCAACCTTTGACATGTACGATGTAAGGTAAATATGGGAGTAAGCGTGAGTAAAAGTAACACAGCACCAGCGAAGAGGAAGGACGTTTTTATACACGGGAATGTTTCACACCACCAGCATCACGCTAATGCTATTCAGAATGACTGGCTCGCAGCACAAGAGCAGCAGAGACGGCAGCAACTGGCCTGGCAGCGGGCGCAGTGGTACCAACACATGCAACACATACAGCAGCAGCAACAAAACCTTAACAGAGTGCACCAACAACAGCAGGAGAACGTCTCTCCTCAGGCTACAGAACCGTGGCAAAATGCTGCCACGGAAATTATCGTCGAGAGCATGGGGGAGGTCGTGGCGCGAGAAGCCTCAGGGGAGGAAAAGGAACCACCCCTGCCAGAGGCCGAGTATGGGGATTTTAATCTGGGAATAACGGTAAAGATGACCCATAGGTTGCTTGGATTAAATTATTCAACTCGTAATTACAGTTTACATTCACGTGCTGTACTAGTTAGACAACTGCACTGTACATGTACGGTACATGACATATTCTACTGGTTGTACAGTACTTTTCTTTTCTCACTCGAAAATTTTTGATTTAGCACACATACATGCATTTACAGTCTGAGGATCAAAGCAGATCGAGTTAAGTTTGTCTTAAAGCTTAGACTACATTCCAGTTGAAAGTTTTTGTGAAACAATGACCCCAGGGGTCTAGTTTATCATCTATCAAGTCTCACCATACTCATATTTTTAGAGCAAAATTGGAATTAAGATACTTGTACATGTAAATGCAGGGTATATCTACTAGTAATTTATGCTGTGCACCCATTAGGTTATTTATTAAAGGTAATATTCATTTGTGATTTTAATTTTATTCTGTCCAGATCTATATTGATCATCATCATCAATATTGATTTATTGTGTCAAGAGCCCTTCTTATTGATTATTTCCCAGCCTATGGATGCTGTTACTGCCACACTTGCAAATCTTGGAGGCAGGTTGTTTGAAGACCCTGACTTCCCAGCTACCAGCGCTTCTCTCACCTACCTTGAGAATCCACCTGCTGCTAGTCGCCAGGTTGTATGGCTGCGTCCTAAGGTATTAAATTATGTAAATAATGTCTGGATGAGCTGTTTTATATGAGGGTCACCAACATTAACTTTCCTGATGTAGTACATACTACCTTGGAATCCCTTAAATATATTTAGATCATTTCTTTCCGGTGTATAAATATCAAGATTAAGACATGTTTCTCCTTGGTTTTACAAACAAACATAATAAGATGCTTTGCTAATTTTCAATCTTAAGTCACATAAAGTAAAAAGAGGCAATTTTGTAAAAAAAAAAAAAAAAAAAAAAAAACTTAGCATAGAGATCTAAAAAATTAAACATCCTATTTTATTTGCCCTCATTCTTGTTCTTGTTAGAGTACATACTTCCTCACTTAAAACCAGTTTTGGGTCTTTTTTTTTTTTTTCACTTTTTCCAGAGCAATTTATACTTTTCTATATAAAGAGTTTAATTTTGCTCATTCTTTTTTTATTTTAAAACCTTTTAAAAGGTGTATAATAATAATATTTGACTTGTTTAATCCTGAAAAGAGGAAAAAAATAATAATGGTTGGTTATAATTGTAAAACTTAAGCAGACTTTCCTTTTCAAAAAGTTTTATTTTCTAGGACATAGTTGGCCCAGGTAAACAGCCCCAGTTAATTAAAGATGGGATCAGTAGGTCAGATATTGACCAAGGTTCTCTGGCAGACTGCTGGTTCCTTTCTGCATGCGCTGCAGTGTCTGCACGACAAAAGTTCATGAAAATTGTAAGTAAGAAAAAATTGAAAGCAAAAAAAAAAAAATTATTTAATTATAACAGCGCTTCATGTAAAAGAGAGGGAGATTTATTTCCACATTGTCTAATTAATTCAGTCATTCTTAAATATTCAATTTCAATTAATTTTTATTTATTTCATTTTGGTTTGAATTAAATTTGATATTTTTCAAAATGGCTACTTCTTAGGTTTTTCTAAAATAAATATATGATTTTATTTTCAAATAAATAAAGTACTGATGTAGAATTTTAAATTTTATATTAAAATGTGTTCTTTTATTATTATTATTATTATTATTATTATTATTATTATTATTATTATTATTATTATCGTCAATGTTGTTATTGTTGTTTTACAGTTGCCATTATTATTATTATTTTTATTATTTATTTATTTTATTATTATTATTATTATTTTTTTTTTTTTTTTTTTTTTTTTTTTTTTTTATTATTTTTTTTTTTTTTTTTTTTTTGCTTTAATTAATTTTTAACATTGCAGTTCATAATCCTCCCTCTGTCTCTTCAGATTATCCCTGATAACCAAGTATTAACTGGTCCAGAATACCATGGAATAGTCTGGTTCAGATTCTGGAGGTTTGGAAAATGGTACAATGTCTGCGTTGATGATCGCCTGCCCACCAAGAATGGCAAACTGTTCTACGGAAGCTGCGATGATTCTGAGGAGTTTTGGGTGCCACTGCTGGAGAAGGCATATGCCAAGTATGTCATTGTGATTCTGACTTGTTAATATAATTGATTCAGGGGGGAAATGGTGGGGAAATGCTTTAATGTCCTATTTTTTTATTTTTGTTTATGTGCTTGTTTATTTGTTTATTTATTTTTTAATTTATTTTTGGGGCGTTAGATAGAAGGTTTTAGATATAGAAGGTTTTTGGACTGACGAAGGCTTCTCGTATACCCAGTATACTATGTTACTGATAACTAAGTATTATTATTATTATTATTATTAATATTCAGACTCCATGGCTCCAATGAAGCACTGTGGTGGTCATATTATTGTTCATATTTCAGACTCCATGGCTCCTATGAAGCACTGTGGTGGTCATATTATTGTTCATATTTCAGACTCCATGGCTCCTATGAAGCACTGTGTGGTGGTCATACAATGAATGCACTGCTGGATTTGACTGGTGGTCTGGGAGAGAAATACGAGGTGGCTCTCAAGGCAGAAGAGTACCAGAAGTTGTTCCTGAAGATACTACATGCACACAGATCTGGGGCATTTATTTGTGCTTCCAAGAGGGTAAGTACTGGAGAAATTTACATGCATACAAGCAGGGGTCAGGATTCTGGATGAACCAATTATTTCAAACAAACAAACAAACAAAAATGGATTTGGCAGTGGTTTGGTAAGTAGGAAATTTTACAATGGACCCTTGGTACAAAAAACCTTATGTTGATGTTTTATGCTCAAACATTGAACATAATGTGGGAGTGTAAATTTTTCTCACTTTAAAAACATCCCTTATATTCTGCTTTTGTGTTTGTTAAATGTGATATGTCTGACAAGCAAAAATAAAACTTGTCTCATTACCCTGTGCTGGTTAACCAACTTCATGTTATCAGTTTGTCTGACCTAAGTGATGCATTTTGGTATCATTATGAAAACAAAATGGGAAAAATCAGTTAAAATTATTATCATTTCCATTTTTTTTTCATTTATAACATACATGTAAATAACATTGATATTCATTATTATTATTATTATTATTATTATTATTATTTACATTTTCAAATGTACACTGACTGATTTGGAGCATACAGAGAACCCAGTCATCATGTAGAAGTTAGTAAAAATTATTTCTTCAGATATAAGGGACTGGGGCAGACAGAAAGCCTCGCAAATAAGTAAAATATTTTGAATTCTTATTATCTTCAGGTCCAGGGACAGGGGCAGACAGAGGAGGTGGACAAGGAAGGCCTGGTGTCAGGACACGCATATACTATCACCAATGTTGTCATTGTAAGTCTTGTCTTTGTCGTTAATAGTGGTTCTTATTGTTGTGACCTTGAGGGCACGATATAGTGTTTTGTGTTTTACACTGCACATTGTATGCAAGTTCATTTAAAGTTATTTTATGATATAATACAATATACATGTGTTAATTTGAGTGTTGTATATCAGAAAGATAAAATGGTTAAAAAGATCTGGAATAAACCTACTGATAATAAGTGCATTTATAGATGGATACAATGAAGTTAATAATCATATTTACAACAAATATAAGGAAAAGTGTCTTTCAAAAGAAAATGAAATAAAATGGAATAAAATTTCTATAGAGTTCTAAAATGAACAGAATAGAGACCTGTAAGGATTTTTTAAATTTAAATGTATTTATTTAGTGAGTCTTTGAGTGGGAGTAGTGTTTGGGTCGGAAATTGGATTTTAATTTTTTTTTTTTTTTATTTATTCATTTATTATTATTTTTTTTTTGGATTTTCAATAATTAAATCATACAAATACCTAAACAAGCCACTTTTATCTATTTCTCCTGACCAGTTAAAGCAGGGTAATGGACTGGCACACCTAATCCGTGTCCGTAACCCCTGGAACAGCGCCACAGAGTGGAATGGAGCCTGGAGTGATGGGTGAGAACAGATAAAAGATTTTCATCACTTGATGAATTAAATTTAATTATTTATAAATGATATTTATTTGATAAATATATATCATTGATTTTTGTTGTTGTTGTTTTTTTTTTTTTTCGTCTATAATTTAAAAAAAAAAACTTTCATGTACATTTTATATATTCATTTTAATATTATATTATATTAAAGGCATTTCTCTTTTTCAGACATGAGTTTTGGAATCTCATTGATAAGTCGGTAAAAGAGAAGCTTGGCCTCACACATAAAGCTGATGGGGAGTTTTGGATGGACTACCGTGACTTTGCTCAAAGATTTAGTATTATCAACATATGCAGTGCAGGACCAGACTTTGATGGGGATGGAATACCAGATCAGTATGGTGAGTTCAAGATTTTTTTTAATAAAAAAAATGTTTATCACAATTTTCTTGGTAATTGTTTTATTATATGAATTGATTTTTTTTTTCAATGTACGAACCCGATTTGATTTATAGTTATTGGTGTGTTGCTTGAAAGTACACTACTGCTGATAATCTGTGTATTTTCCCATACTAGTAAATTGGTGACTTTATTGAAAAGGGGCTATAGAGTAAATATAGTTTTAGGAACAGGGTATTTATTTATTTATTTATTTATTTATTTATTTATTTATTTATTTATTTATTTATTAGATGTCTGTTTATTCATTTATTAAGAATGTGTGGATGACCTTCCATAAATATTTTCACTTGTTCATACCGGTAGGTCATGTTGTGATGGCATTTGGAAACTGGGTAGCAGGACAAACAGCTGGTGGACGGAGAACCCTTGAAACTTACACCACAAATCCTCAGTATCTTCTTCATGTCACTCACACAGGTACATGTACACTAGATATGTCACTTTATGTCACTTACACAGGTAGACTGTACTGGTTATGTGCCACTTTTCAAGTACTGTCGATAGAATGATATATCATTTAATCAATCTGCTATCTTTAAACAGAAATAAAACTTCAATCATTAAATGTCTGAATTTTGGGGGTTATTATGTTGTGAATGATGTGTTATATTGCCTTATTTGCCTGTTTTGTTGTAAGCCCGTCTATAGAAAATATAGCACTCTCAGCAACATTACTGGACTATTTTTGAAATGAAAATGCTGCACTAAATCTTACAGATTTTGTGTATATTGTAATGGCACCTTTGTAAATAAACATAACATAGCCACTTAGCAGTATTATTTCTTGCAATGTTATTGTTCTATTTTCAGTTACGTTTTTACACCTTTGAAAATAAATGTTATTTAAAATGTCATTAAAATACATTAAAATATCATTGTTCTTTGCAGATAATTTGTAAACAGGTGTAGTATTGTTGTCTCACTACTGTTATTTATTGTTATATAATTGTTACATTTACAGATAATTTCAATGGTGATCCCACTGTGGACAGATGCAGTATTGTCATTTCACTGATGCAAGAGTACAGGATGTCTTCTAGAACAGAGATTCCTAAAGCACATTACATAGGCTTCCATTTGTACAACGTAAGTTGTAGAGCATTCACTTAGCTCTCCCCATATACTGCTACATGTACACCCCTTGATATCTTAGATCTGTCAGCAACAACTCTTTCCATTTTATCACCTAAAAATTCTCTCATATTTTTCATCAGTTTTTATTTATTTATTTATTTATTTATTTATTTATTTCGACAGGTCAAGCCAGCAGATTCATATGCTAGAAAAGTTATTCCTATTGGTCTCGCTGAAAAGGAAGGTCCATATTTGAACTGCCGCCATGTCTCAGAGCGATTTCACCTAAAACCCGGTTATTATCTCTTTGTGCCAAGCACATATGATCCCTACAAGGAAGGAACATTTCTCCTCAGGATATTTGGGGTGCACAAATTTGAATTCATAGGGTATGTAACTACATGTAAATGAAATAATGTATTATTATTAGTTCTTTTATATTTATTTATTGAAAATGTATTTGTTTAACATAATGATGTCATAGAACTTTAAATTAACTTGAATGGGGTATTAAAATTTTTGTGTGTGTGTAGCCAGTCCTATCATTTTCTTAATTGACAGTTTATTAGTTAGTATGACATACTGTAACACTGCTGTTTTGCTTTCTGAAACATTTTAAGAGAGAGGGGTGCAACAACAAATGTCATACATGTTAACAAATATCAAACACAGAATATTGGCAAGCTATTTATTTATTAAGCATGTTTGACCTGTTATAGATAATGTCTTCATTTCATTTTAGGCCATTGCAACACTTGCCCAATAATGGCTGACCAGGTACTTGCATCCTTGACTCGGAGTTGTGTTTTCAAGATAGTCAGAAGTTCCCAGACCAGAGTGCCCTCCATCTACATAATTCCTTAATTTATCTTTTTATTAGTAATTCTGATAATTGATCTTTGAAAATATAAACACTTACTTTCATTGTGTCCAATCTGATAGCTTTCAGGGATGTTAAACAGTGGCAGTAGTGTAATGAAAGATAGCAATTTTAGACGTGAAGCAAGATTTGCTTACTGCAGTAGATAGGATACTAGTACTCTGCTTTGCCACCAGGTGTCATGCTAGTCTAGATGATGTCTTGGACAGAAAAACGGCTGTCAGCTTGTCAACTCTGATTAGTTTGTGGGGCATGAAATAATGGTACATTTTTCAATTAGGCTCTACTTTGCTGAAATTATGGCAATTTGTGGAGCTCACTAGATCATTACAAAGTGGAAATGTACGGGTACTCAGTGGAAGGCAGTACAATTAAACATTAAATACATGTAATTATTGACTTGGCTGATCATGATGTTAATACAGGGTATGTTGTTTTTAATACCTTGGAAAAATCATATTGGCCAGTATTTTTACCTGTGATACATTAATTGTAATATCAGTCAGTTAAGCTACATAGGTCTGTTTAGAAAAGGCATAAAGTTTTTAAGCTGTGATACATGTCATTTTTTAAATTTTCTATGAATTTATATGGAACAGAAACTGCAAGCATCATGTTTGTAGTAGTTTTAACCCAGGTATATATACTAATTACTAGTATGTCCATGAACTGTGATCAAACAAACTATAGCATTATTACGCATTTTGACAAACACTAACAGTATATTGTATACATGTATATCTATAGTGTACTTCTTTAGTTTTCTGCATCATTTTTTGTAACATTTTGATGGTATTTTTTTACCAATTTATATATTGATTGATTTTTTATTGATAATCAGTCTCAAATGAGGCAGCTGTTTTGTTATTTGCTTTGTTTTTGTCATTTCAATGTATGTACATGATCCATATGTGACAGTTATTGCTTTTTTCCATTCGACTTACTAAATAGGTAGGTTTTTAAAAATAATATTCTTAAAAGAATATAGTCACCTGCATGGTAATTGGTAATGTTCAAAATTGACTATTTTGTGCAAGCGGACACTTAGTCTGTGTTGTTAAACCAAAGCTGGAGAACGTTTTCATGTTCAAATATATCTACCCAAACAGGCTGTCTTCGTTGATTTGTCATTAATTTACGTAGATTCTGTATATCTGAAATGATGCCACTGGCGATTTTGCGAAGTTTTTAGAAATAACTTTATTGGATATGTATCCAACGTCCATATGCAGTCATTAGTATGTCAATTCTACAGATTTCAAGTAGCAACAGCCTTTTTTAAGCTTCTTTGTAGCAACAAGGAAACATTTCATTATAACAGTTTGATGCAGGAACCTATGGCGGGGGGCCGTAGAACCGCTCGCAGAGATAATCTATGGGGCTCGTCTGGCTTCTCGAGGTGAACAAATTCAATATATTGACCCGTGCTTGGAGACTGGGCGAGCAGGGAAAAGCCACCGGTGCCCGTTTTTGTCTTGATTTGGCCTCACTGACGGACCACTGTCCCGGTCCCACTGTGTCCTCTGTTTCACTTCTTGTTTTTCTGGACAGATACGCCATCATCCGGTTACCCTGGTCCCCGACTGTTTCAAATGGTCCGGAAACTGCAAGATGAAATATAACACACAGAGAGTGAGCATAACAGTGGGGATTCCCTGGTTGGGACGACATGGAGAACGTACCCAATTTACTGGTAGATGCAGGGTATAGGCAAGAGGTCACAATTTTGACCCCCCCCCCCCCCCCCCCCCCCGGCAAAAATGGGAATTGCTGCAGTTTTAGCTATTCGAAGCATTCTTTTGTATGTGGTCTGTCAGTGTGAGCGTTTTCTTTCAAGTAAGGAGGAAGCTAGGCCGGAATCTGCTCTTTTTTTTTTTTTTTTTAGGATTGCTTAATGGCTTCTGGTTATGCTGTTTGTACCTGTATTTCAACTACACTGCAGCAACAAAGTAAATACAATGTATGTATTCGGTGGGTATTCATTGAATACTCAAAGTAGGCCCCTATCAATGAGCATTCTGAGCATTAAAATAGTTGACTTCTTCATAGCTAAAAAAAAATAACTCCACGTAAATGTACCCATTACCTAAAACGTATTGTTTATTGTTAAAGGTAAGTAATCTCAGTATCAATGAACGGCAGTGTTGTCATGCGTACCCTCCCGTTTCCGTCTATTAGCTGGTCCAGCTGTACCCGGTAGAAAGGACGGCGCTCCAGTACCTAAGGCGTCGCACTTGTTTCCTAAGCATTGCCATTGAGGTACTTCGAAGTTGTATTCCACAATAAGCTGACACAGAAGCAAAACGATAGGCTGAAATTGAAACATAGTTAAAGAGTTGAATTATTCGGTTATGATAAATGTAGACAAAAAAAAACTCTGGTAATGAAACATAATCAACGTATTTGAGGGCATTAAAGCTTAATGACTACAGTTCAATTTCTACTTTCGCCTTTCAAAAAGCAGAATCCAGTGTCTTTTTTCGTAGACGGCTCTGGCATCCAGAAACTAGTGTTGCTTTTCAAGAAAATAAATGACCACGTAAATAATACTAGGTCGGAGGAAAATGCATGCGTACCCCTTGATGTGTCGTAAAACTATAGGATGAATTCAAAAACGCAATTATTTTTTCAAATGGAAAAATTAATCCGGCATTGGTCAAGTTAGTGGGAAGTTCTACAAATATCCTTGGTTAAAATTTAATGGTGATGCTGTTATGAGTTCTAGTACGTGCATTTGTGTTAGTACATGTAGCTCCGCTAACATACCGTTAGGAATTCAGTGATAATCGTTGGCAATCCCAGACTGTAAGCGCGGTATATTTTTCTCTAAACCTTACATTATAACGATACGGGCAAGTGTTCATTGTCGAAATTACTCGTTGGAAAAAAAGAAAGACTAGCAGTCCTGGAAAGTCATAGTATGCTAGTGAATGCTGATGAGAATTTAATGACAGCCCTATTAACACGACGCTATTAAGTGATAAAACAGCGTAATATTCAGCAGGTGTCGTACAACTGTATATGCCGTTAAAACATTATGGCTGCAGATACAAACTCATCTGCGATAGAGATGTTGGGGTGGGAGGGGTTGGTTTTAGACAAAAATACAGTAGGCGGTTTATTAAAGGGATAACAATTGTTCGTAAGATATCCATATTTTAAAATTAATACATTGTACAAAAACCCATTAAAATAAAAAAATCTATTTTACCACCAAAACGGCGATTGGCGCAATTATTCTAGAATTTGTGCTTGCCATCACATCAGGTGACCTCCATGGAACACTTTGTATAAATCTCTTAAGACAATATTACAAAAAAAAAAAAAAAAAAGGACAAACTTTGAATGTGGAAATGGATTCGTTACCCATTGGTAAGTATGGAAAAATTGTCCCAGGAATAACCATTTTTGTGCCAAAATGAACTGTTGTTATCCCTTTAAGTAGACCGCACTTTACTGTCAGCAAATTGTCGCATTTACAGCACGAACAAAAAGACGAATGCAGGGTCGTTTTGGATAATATGAAAATCGAACACAGCCTTGCCGTATAGGCTGTTATGTGTATCTCGATATTTGACGTGAGTCAGAAGGTACCGGGTATTTAACTGTCTTGAGAGGCGCATTTAATGTCTTACTGTGACAACTAAATCCTAAATCCTAAATTAGCTCTAGCTGATGAATCACTCAAATCTCAACATAACATTAGATCTCGATATTTATTTACACACGGACATGTTATTGAGCACGAGACATCATATTGCTCAAGGAAAACAATCTATGGCATATAAAACTTTTTTTATATATCACTGATAAAGAAAATTGTTGTTGGTTTCTTATCATTTTTGATGATATTACAGTATACCACAGAGAAAATAATGGGACAAGTCAGAATTATACAAGTATTATACAAAACTAGGGCGCATGTCACTAACTGGCGTTACTATGGGGAAAAGCTCTAGCTGATGAACCACTCCAATTACACTCGAAACCCACCCGAGCAATATCGTGGAAAGATGCCTCAAAAGCAGGGTGTGCTGACGGCATAGAATAATACGAGTGAAAGATCTGGTAAAAATAAAAAGGAGGCGTTCCTTTTTGACCACAGTAAATGTTTTTAGAGTCATATTTCTAGCTCAACTGAACGCAATATCACCAATGCAGTATGACGTGCCGATCCTTGGCCCAAGGACCCTGATCACGAGACTGAGTCATAATGAAGTAAATATGCAAATTGTGAGACGTCGTTTAAAAGACGATTAATTTCTACCAGCATGTTTTCTGCAGAAATATACTTATATTTCAGATCAAACAAACCATTGCCTATATCGCTCAGCATCGACACAGAACTCTCTGTCACAGCCCGGAAACATTTAGAACATTTCATCTGTGTAGTTGATACGGTTCAGGATGAAGATGATCCTAGTCTTGATTGTACTGGCGGCTATTGCCACCCAAGGTAATAACTTTATATGTTAACGCGTTCTCTGAATAGTTATGAAAAAGAAAAATGTTTCTTTACAGAGAGGAAGAACTTGTACAGATTGATTGAATAATAACAATATGTTTATTTCTAGAGAGAAAAAACTTATGTAGTTTGATGTAGAAACCAAATGCCCTTAAAGAAATGCTAATATAAAGCTATGGGGATGAACAGGTCCAAACAGATGGGTACCTGCATTGGAATTTAGATTATGAATATGACATAAGGAGCAATTTGAAAAGAACATTTTAAATCAAATTTGTAACTAGTATACTTAACAAGTTAAAATCATGCCGTTGTAGTTGGAGATGATAGAAAACACAGTTTTATCTTTTTTTGTTCACTCCTTATACATGTATTTAGGACACGTAAGTGTTCCATAGTCAAAATAACGCAACTTTATTACCTAAAACTAAGATTTTCGCCTGTGCACAAAATGCATTTCATATTCATTTTTCCAGAATTATCTGCTGGACCTGTGCAGGCAGATGCTGGAAGCAGGGTTGTGCGAGAAGACATGGTACCCAATGAGACTAAGAGAGGTTACGACTGTTTCGTTCACTCTGACTGCCAAGACGACTGCCGTGGTTGTGAAGTCTACAACTGCCGTTTAATCGACAGATATAACAAGAGGTGCATGTGTGATGGTTGTGTAAGTATTATAGCATATAGCCTTAAGATGTTGTTAATAGTTGCGCGTCACTTTTACCCCATATCGTCCACATTGGTGATGCGGCGTCGCAGTAGATAAACATTATATCAATATTGTTTTCCATTACTTTATATACAGTTAGCTAGCGATTGGTGCGAAAATCAAGTCCCAGGAACCAGTTTCAATTGATTTATTAATCAATTCCGCAGAAAGGTCTACTTCAGTTCAGTATATGACAATTATAACACTTGTAATTATTTTTAACTTTTAATTTTTCTTTCAGTACTAAAAATATCTGAATATGGACATTTCAACAGGAAGCAGAGACCAGTTATTTGATCAAATCGTAATTATTTCGATGATTAATAAAATGAGGCCAACAAAAAAGCTCTGTTTTTACATGTTAACCGTTGATTTAATATCAGACTGCACGCGCGTGACAGGTTTCTTATTGTTATTATTTCTTATTGGGAGACCCGAGCACCTTTTTTATTTATTGGAAAATCAGTTGCGATATTTTTGTCTTTGTTCAGAGGGTATTGTGAAAAGTTAAGTCTTGGTCAATTTGTAGCCCTATCTTCAACAATCGTGCTAACAGCTGTTCTACTGAAAGTGGTTTTTGTTGATGGAATAACATACCAGCAACACTGAAATGTTTCATGATTTTGAATTATTTGAACAAAACAGAAGTCATATTTCACTGTTTAGAATGCTTTCGAGATAGGACAGATGTGTCAACATAAGCATATGATAGGTTTTTGGGAAAGTATCTCTCTTTATACACGTAGATCTCTCTTAATAGAGTTTTTTTTTACTTGATTTGTACTTAATAAAGTCCTTCCACATTAAAAATGTTTACGTGAGTGAACTACCTTTGAAGACCAACAGTGATATATGAATTAGGTGTATAAAAGGGAGGGATGTCATCGGGTAAATAACAACTTACGCATTAATTGCTATATCCAGAATTTACATATATGTTCTACAGTCGTTACGTGGAATTAAAAACGGTGAAAATAAAACCATAAATAGGGTACATTGCTTTTTATTACAGAAAAAAATATGTTTTATTTAATAAAATTGACAGATAAGACTTTAATGTTGTTTGATGCGATTGCGCAGAAATTGCGCAAGCAGTAAAAATGACTGTTTTATCTACAATTTATATGGGAATTTATTTATTTATTTATTATTTATTATTATTATTATTATTATTTTGTAAATGGTTTGGTCATATCAATAACGTCATCGATTATAAACAAGGCTCGATTCCTCCGCCGCATATCCGACATATTTTTTAAATTGCTATAGGCTTACTAGACATGACCATATTTAACAGCCTTCACCAGCGCCTCGGCTTCATAACTCGAAAGCGACAGCAGTAAAAGCCAGCATAGCTTTATAATCATGCATTAAGACATGAAAGACGGCGGTTATATTGAGACGAGATGGCGGGACAACGTTAACTAGGTTTGTTCTATTGAAACTTTCTCACAAGTGATTGTCTTGTTATAAGCGCTTAATGGGTCATTACCATGTAATAAACGTTTGTCAACACGCGTTGGCCTGGCAAAGCCATGCATTAATATCCTGTAACGCCCCCTGTACTTCGCCATCTTGATCGAAAATTACCGATTTCAAACTGAAGTATGACCGAAATAATCATTGTATCCATACACAGCAAAATTAAAGTAAAGAGTAAAAATTAGCAGTCAGTGTACCACTGAAGATCGAGCATAATGGAGTCATGATCAGACGTTAAAAACGTTACAATTTAAGCCTCCATAGATCCAATTATTACTACCTTTCTTTTACATACTATACACATTTAAAAGTTGTTTGTCTTTTGAACATCTCAAACATGAAAAGTCTCCAAGAACTCTATTGTTAGAGGTAGGCAGTGTATTATTTGGCTTGCAGACCGACATTACCACTGTATTTTACCGAAAATCGCGAATAAAGCGTATACTGAATGTGCCCACGTAACATCTCTATAAGAACTCCAAGTTGCCAAACGATGAAGCAACATCGTATCTAGTTTGTTCTCGGCCGAATCATTCAGATAGCACTTATCTCTGGAGACTTTGTAATCGCTGATATTTATTTATTTATTATTTATTTTTTTTTTTTTGGGGGAGGGAGGAACAAACATAAAATGGCACAAGACAACATCAAACTTTGTTTTAAGGGCTTGTTATAGGCAATTACTGAATATTTTTGATGAATCTGAAAAAAGGAAACAGCTTTCTAACATACGATGTCTATTCACACTGCATAGAAAGATGGGTTCTGACAAACAAACACCTTTTTTGACCAACTTTAAATAAAACAAGCTTCTCTTTCTTTCACGTCTCAATGCCAGCACCGGTATAGTTTTCTAAAAGCCTTTCATTACAACGATACGGGCAAGTGTTCTTTGTCGAAATTACACCATGAAAAATAGAAAGAATAGCAGTCCTGAAAAACTCATAGTATGCTTGTGAATGCTGATGAGAATTTAATGACAGCCTCAATAACAAGTCACGATTTTATAAGTGATAAAACATTGCAATGTTTGACAGGTATAATTTTTGTTGTCAAAACATTATGGCTGAAGATACAAACTTAATTACAAGAGGGGGTTGGAGTGGGAGAGAGTGGTAACAGTCAAATATAGAGTAGGTAGTTTTTTTAGGTAGACTGGACGTTTATTTTTGGCACCGCAGACACAAAGACTGGTGCAGGGTCGTTTTGGATAATATGAAAAACGAACACGGCCACTTGTAGGGTGTAATGTTTGCCTTGATATTTGACGTGAGTGAGAAGATGTTTACCAATCCCGTGAGGCGCATTTGATGTCCTATTGTGACAACTAAAACCTAAATAAAATTCACCATAAAATGGGATCACGACTTTTATTTGTAACTTTCCGATCACAATATATTTACTCATTCAGCCTTTTTTTTTCCTTTCTGTTGTTAATATATTCTCTATCCAAAACGACCGTAAATAGCATTTTTGAAAATAGAAATGAAATCCAGATCTCTAACTGGCACTCTCTGTTTAAGCAGGTAATGCAGGTGCATTATAAGACATCATATTCTTTTAAGAAAAATAATTTATGGCATATGTATAACTGTTTTATGTTTCTGATAAAGAAAAGCGTTTTGTTTTTATTATTTTGATTATTATAGTATACCGCAGAGAAAATAAAAAAGACAAGACAGAAGTTTACTTCGATTACACAGAATTAGGGCGTGTGTTACTGACGTGACTATTGGGAAGAGCTCTAGCTGATAAATAACTCAAATTTCACTGGAATCTCCTCCGACTACTAACGGGCAGAGTTGTCTCAATAAGAGGGATTCTATTTCATCTAGAGTAAATATTTTTAGGAGGTATTTCTAACTATACTGACGGCAACATCGCCAATGAAGTATGACGTGTCGTTCCCTCACCTAAGAACCCTGATCACGAGACTGAGTCATAATGTAGTAAATATGCAAATTGTGCCACGTCGTTTAAAAACGATTAATTTTTACCAGCATGTTTGCTGCAGAAATATACTTCTATTTCAGCCCAAACAAACCATTGCCTATATTGCTTGGCATCGGCACAGAACTCCCTCACTGTCACAGCTCAGTGACCTTTAGAACATTTCATCAAGTGGTCGATACGGTTTAGAATGAAGATGATCCTATTATTGATTTTACTTGTCGCTATTGCTACGCAAGGTAAGGATTTTTTATAACAAATTCTCTGCATAGCTACCAAGAAGAAAATATGTTTCTTTATAGAGAGGAAGAACTTATGCAGATTATTATAGACACCAAATACCTTGATATTATAGATATGCCAATATAAAGGTAAGGGGATGAATAGGCCCTAACAGATGTGTACCTGGGATTTTATAATGATTATAACATAAGGAGCAATTTGAATAGTACAAAACAAATTCAAATATAGTAATAACAAAATACTTTTTTGAAATTTCATCTTACATACAGCAAAACAGAATTTTGCATGTGGAAAATTACAAAAACAATTTATAGATTTATTGTACGTAGTGCAAACACGAAATATAAAAGATTCACAAAATGTTTTTCATATTCATTCTTCCAGAAATCTCTGCTGGACCTGGACCTGGACCTGGAGTTGCCCGAAGCAGGGCTGAGCGAGAAGACAAGGTACCCAATGAGACTAAGAGAGATAACACGTGTTACGTTGACGCTGACTGCCAAGACTATTGCCGTCGATGTCGGGCCTACGGCTGCCATAAAATCAGCGAATATAACGGGGTGTGCATTTGTGATTCGTGTGTAAGTACTACAACATGAAGCCTTCAGATGTTGTTAATAGTTGCGCGTCACTTTTACCCCATATCGTCCACATTGGTGATGCGGCGTCGAAGTAGATAAACATTATATCAATATTGATTTCCATTATTTTATGTACAGTTAGCTAGCGATTGGTGCGAAAATCAAGTCAGAGGGACCAGTTTCAATTGATTTTAAATCAAATCCGCAAAATGGTCTTCTTCAGTTCAGTTTAGTTTATGACAATTATAACACTTTTAATTATTTTTAACTTTTAATTTATCTTTCAGTACTAAAAATATCTGAATATGGACATTTCAACAGGAAGCAGAGACCAGTTACTTGATCAAATCTTAATTTTATTTCGATGGTTAATAAAATGAGGCAAACGAAAAAGCTCTGTTTTTACATGTTAACCGTTGATTTAATATCAGACTGCACGCGCGTGACAGGTTTCTTATTGTTTCTTATTGTTTCTCACCTTGCCCATTGGGAGACCCGAGCACCTTTTTTATTTATTGGAAAATCAATTGCAATATTTTTGTCTTTGTTCAGAGGGTGATGTGAAAAGTTAAATCTTGGTCAATTTGTAGCCCTATCTGCGACAATCGTGCCAACAGCTGTTCTACTGAAAGTGGTTTTTGTTGATGGAATAACATACCAGCAGCACTCAAATGTTTCATGATTTTGAATTATTTGAACAAAACAGTTTAGAATGCTTTCGAGATAGGATAGATGTGTCAAAATTAGCATATGATAGGTTTTTGGGAAAGTATCTCTCTTTATAGATCTCTCTTAATAGAGATTTTTTTACTTAATTTGTACTTAATAAAATCCTTCCACATTAAAAATGTTTACGTGAGTGAACTACCTTTGAAGACCAACAATGATATATGAATTAGGTGTATAAAAGGGAGGGATGTCATCGGGTAAATAACAACTTACGCATTAATTGCTATATCCAGAATTTACATATATGTTCTACAGTCGTTACGTTTAATAAAAAACTGTGAAAATAAAACCATAAATAGGGTACATTGCTTTTTATTACAGAAAAAGATGTTTTATTTAATAAGATTGACAAATAAGTCTTTAATGTTGTTTGATGCGATTGCACAGAAATTGCACAAGCAGTCAAATAGCGTAATGACTGTTTTATCTACAATTTATATGGGAATTTATTTATTTATTTATTTATTTATTTATTTATTTATTATTACTATTATTATTATTATTATTATTATTATTATTATTATTATTTTTATTTATTTATTTTTTTTGTAAATGGTTTGGTCATATCAATAACGTCATCGATTTTAAACAAGGTTCGATTCCTCTGCCGACATATTTTTTTAATTGCTATAGGCTTATTGCCAATATATTCAATAACATGTAGCGCCAGCGGCTCATTTTGGGTGTAGGGTCTTCCTACGTGACAAGGAACAGCACAATGCATGTTGAATATTCCAATTCCTAATCAATGAGACCACATTCAGCCTGTAAAAAAACTACCATTTTGTATTTAATTACATTTTTTCATGTGAGATAAATGACAATCCTAGAAATTTCAGTTTCCAATTAACATAATGCTCAAGAAATTTCCATTTTACAACGAACTTTTTTCAATTTCTATTCAAAGCAAAATAGTCACTTATGATAACGAACCCCTGAGAACTAAATAAATGCTCATTGTTTTAGCTAGACATGGGGACAACATATACATCGACTATTCATAATTCAGTCTTTTAGGAAGTTAATAAAATAAAGCAAAGAAAGAAACTAGACATGACCATATTTAACAGCCTTCACGAGCGCCCCGGCTCCATAACTCGAAAGCATCGCATATTGCGACAGCACTAAAAGCCAACATAGCTTTATAACCATGCATTAAGACATGAAAGACGGCGGTTATAATGAGACGAGATGGCGGGACAACGTTAACTAGGTTTGTTCTACTGAAACTTGCTCACATTAAGTGATTGTCTTGTTATAAGCACTTAATGGGTCAATACCATTCTAATAACCGTTTGTCAACACGCGTTGGCCTGGCAAAGCCATGCATTAATATCCTGTAACGCCCCCTGTACCTCGCCATCTTGATCGAAAATTACCGATTTCACACTGAAGTATGACCGAAATAATCATTGTATCCATACACAACAAATTAAAATTTATGACAACTTTTAACCAACGTAATTGTTAATTAGTCATTACTTTGCTATGATCTACTTAAACAATAAAAATATGTGTAAATATTATATGTTTTTGGCGAGTGGCATTTCGAAGTAATTGTTTTTACGTATTTATAAATATACAGGTAATAACGACGCAGTATCACGTTCTGAGCAGACGACAACATACTTTCCAAATTACTCAATAATTATTACCTTTCTTTTACATACTATACACATTTAAAAGTTGTTTGTCTTTTGAACATCACAAACATGAAAATTCTCCAAGAACTCTATTGTAAGAGGTAGGCAGTGTATTATTGGACATGCAGAGCGACAGAACCACTGTATTTTACCGAAAAACGCAAATAAGGCGTATACTGCCAATGCCCACGTAACGTCTCTAGGTATAAGAACTCCAAGTTGCCAAACGATGAAGCAACATCGTATCTAGTTTGTTCTCGGCCAAATAGCACTTATCTCTGGAGACTTTATAATCGCTGATTTTTTTTTTTTTTTTTTTTTTTTTTTTTTTTGAGGGAGGGACAATAACATATAAAATGGCACAATACAACATCAAACTTTGTTTTAAGGGCTTGTTATAGGCAATTACTGAATATTTTTGTTGAATCTGAAAAAAGGAAACAGCTTTCTAACATACGGTGTCTATTCACACTGCAAAGAAAGATGGGTTCTGACAAACAAACACCTTTTTGCCCAACTTTAAATAAAACAAGCTTCTCTTTCTTTCACGTCTCAATGCCAAAACCGGTATAGTTTTCTAAAAGCCTTTCATTACAACGATACGGGCAAGTGTTCTTTGTCGAAATTACACCATGAAAAATAGAAAGAATAGCAGTCCTGAAAAACTCATAGTATGCTTGTGAATGCTGATGAGAATTTAATGACAGCCTCAATAACAAGTCACTATTTTATAAGTGATAAAACATTGCAATGTTTGACAGGTGTAATTTTTGTTGTCAAAACATTATGGCTGAAGATACAAACTTAATTACAAGAGGGGGTTGGAGTGGGAGAGAGTGGTAACAGTCAAATATACAGTAGGTAGTTTGTTAAGTAGACTGGACGTTTATCTTTGGCACCGCAGACACAAAGACTGGTGCAGGGTCGTTTTGGATAATATGAAAAACGAACACGGTCCCTTCTAGGCTGTAATTTCTACCTCGATAGTTTACGTGAGTCGGAAGATATTTAATGATACTGTGAGGCGCATTTGAAGTCCTACTGTGACAACTAAAACCTAAATAAATCTCAACATACAATAATCACGACATTTATTTGTAACTTTCCGATCACAATATATTTAATCATTCAGGCTTTTTTCTTTCTGTTGCTAATATATACTCTATCCATAACGTCCGTAAATAGTGTTTTTTGGAAATAGAAATGAACTCCAGATCCCCAACTGGCACTCTCAGTTGAGCATAAGACATCATATTTCTTAAGAAAAACAATTTATGGCATATGAATAACTGTTTTATGTCACTGATAAAGAAAAGCGTGTTTGTGTTCTTATTGTTCATGTAGTAAATATGCAAATGGCGTGACGTCGTTTAAAAAACGATTAATTTCTACCAGCATGTTTTCTGCAGAAATGTACTTATATTTCAGTTCAAACAAGTCATTGCCTATATCGCTCGGCATCGGCACAGAACTCCCTCTCTGCCACAGCTCAGAAACCATTAGAATATTTCATCCGTGTGGTTGATACGGTTCAGAATGAAGATGGTCCTGGTCTTAATTTTACTTGTCGCTATTGTTACGCAAGGTAAGGATTTTTTTATAACAAGTCCTCTGGATAGTTACCAAGAAGAAAAATATGTTTCTTTACAGAGAGGAAGAACTTATGCAGATTATTATAGACACCAAATACCTTGATATTATAGATATGCCAATATAAAGCAAAGGGGATGTGAAAAATTACAAATACTATTTATAGATTTATTGTACGTAGTGCAAACACGAAATATAAAAAAATTCACAATATTTACTGACAATTTCCATGAGATACAGACAGTTTATGTGTGGGATGATTGCGTTTGACTGTTTACATAACAACTCCGACTGGATACACGTGAATTTTGTCAATATTGGCTGTCATGCTCTTTGTTTTTCCATGAATCTAAACATAATTAGCGTTTTTTATATACAAAATGCAATTCTACGAGGGCAACAGTGATTTTCTGCACGCCTATTTATCACCCTTAATATAACCCTCTTTTGAAAATCCAAAATATTATGCGTATCACTCAATACAATTCGTATAAGCCATCTTGTAAGATTTAAAAATAATTTTTCAACATACTTTCCAAATTACTCAGTGCCATGCGTATAAGCCATTTTTTAAGATTAAAAACATTTTCTCAGTCTTCCGAGGCAGACGACTGGTTATTTCTATGGTATGATGCTATATTTTGCCGATGATAGCTAGAAGACACAGGCTCATCTTTTTTTATATTCACTTATTTATGCATTTAGCAGACCTGTATCCATCGGCTCGGTAGAGCATATATATAGTCTAACAAACGCAACTTGTAAACCAAAAATTAACATTTTGCCGGTGCACAAAATGTTTTTTTATATTCATTTTAACAGAAATCTCTGCTGGACCCGTGCAAGCAGATACTGGAAGCAGGGTTGTGCGAGAAGGCATGGTACCCAATATAACTAAGAGAGTTATCAACTGTGAGGCTGACGATGACTGCAAAAACTACTGCCAAAACTTTGGATGTCGAGGTTACAGCTGCCACGTTTACGGCGACTATGGCGGGGTGTGCAATTGTGAACCGTGTGTAAGTACCACAACATGAAGCCTTAAGATGTTTTCAATAGTTACGCGTCACTTTTACCCCATATCGTCCATTTTGACTTTACATCAATATCGTTTTCTACTTTTATCTGTATGGTTGGCTAGCGATGGGTGCGTAACTTAAGTTCCATGGACCAGTTTCAGAATGGATTTATTAATTTTAATTGACTACTTTTTTTATTTTTATTAACTTAAAATTTGTGTTCTTGAGTTCAGTATATGTCAATTATGATAATTGTAATTATTTTCAATTTTTTTACTTTTCTTTCAGTAATAATAATATCTGAATATGGGCTTTCAACAGGAAGCAGAGGCCATTAAATTGATCAAATCTTAATTTCATTTCATTCGGAAGTTAATAAAATGAAGCAAACAAAAAAAAAAATCTATGTTTTTACATGTAAACCGTTGGTTTAATACCAAGACTACACGTGCTCCAAATTACCATTTGTTTTGCGGTCTCACCTAACACATTCAGAGATGTGAACATCTTTTTGTATTTATTGAAACATCGATTGAAATATTTTTTTCTTTATTCAGAGGGTAGTGTGAAAAGTTAAATCATGGCCAATTTGTAATTTTATCTTCGACTGTTCATGCCAACAACTACTCTACTGGGATTGGTTTTTGTTGTCGGGGTAAAATACCGGCAATGTTCAAATCTTTCATGGTTTGAATTATTTAAACAAAACGGAAGCCATGTTTCACTGTTTAGGATCCTTTTGAGATAGAACAGATGCGTCAACATAAACGTATATTTGACAGCTATTGGGAAGGTTCTCTCTCTCTCTTTAAACCTTTCGTTAAAAACGAAGATTATTTTTACTTAATTTATACTTAATTTAAATCTTTTGAAAGTTTTACTATTCATTTGAAGACCGACACTGGTATATCAATTATATGCATAAAAAAGAGGTATGTCATCGGATAAATAAGAAAATAAGAAGAAGGTAAATCGCACCCTGCGTTGAGCATTAGTGACCATTCTAATCAAAGGGATTTTATAGCTGGTATTGAAAGTTGTAATGTTTATCATATTTAAAAGAACTGCCCTAGTAGCTTGATTAGATGTAAAAACATGACGCATAAGAACAGGGCCGTAGCCTCCGGGGGGCGGGGGGGGGGGGCAGCAGGGATCCCCCTGGGATTTGAGGTGCAAAAAAAAAATAACCGCGAAGGTAAAAATAATAATTGCAAAGTTGGTATCAATTCTGTGAGAAAATGCACGGATTGGCTCTCTTGCTTGTCCACGGAGGAAGAAACTTTATTCCTGATCCTGAGACAATCTACGAAATGAAGTCCAATTGGCGTGTTGTGTTGAAAAAATGATTGTACTCATGGCAAAATGAACCCACAATTTCTGACTTCTGATTGAGCAATAAATAACAGTTAAAATGCGCCAGAATGTAGTATTATACATACAGTTTTTAAAATTTTTCCATTCCGTGGGAGGAGGACAACCCCCCCCCCCCCCCCCCCCCCCCCCCCCCCCCCCCCCCCCCCCCCCCCCCCCCCCCCCCCCCCCCCCCCCCCCCCCCCTCCACCCCACCCCCC